>JAMRYA010000042.1:0-348211 GCA_024447215.1 Panagrolaimus sp. LJ2400 | reverse complement strand
TAAAAAAATGTTCCCCAATGCGTTTTTAAGGTTTTGGGGGTAGGTTTTAACGTTTCCAAAAAAAAATCAGATCGATTGGACCCCCACAAGTACCTAAATGACGCACCCCCCCGATTTTCCCGGACCTTTTTCACCCCCAAAATATGACCCTATCAAATTTTTATGTACAAATTCTCAAATCCGCCATCCTCGAAAACCTATTCCCAAATTTTCAAGTCTCTAGCATATCACCAATCCTGAATCCTTTTTTCGTGTTCAACATTCATCAACTTACAATACTAATAAGCCGCTGCCTTATAGGCTTAGAATGTATGTTATTGAGCCTTAGGCTCAGAAAATTGAGTTTCAGGCTTATAACTAAGCCTAAGGCTAAGCCTAAGCCAAACCCGCACAAGTTATCCAAAATGTTGACAATCCATCATCAAATACGAGAAACAGCCTCAGAATATAATTTTAATTAAAAATGTATATTTTTTTTTTAGCAGTTTGGGTTTTGAGCCTTGGGCTTAGCCTTAGGCTTAGTTCTAAGCCTAAGGCTGAAGCCTAAGGCAAATCCTCACAAACTTATCGTGAATATTGAAAATTCATCATAAATATACAAGAAATAGCAAATAGCCTAGGAAATAAGTTTTTACATGAAAAATAGATAGTTCATTGCATTTTTTTCCCTTTACAATAACCGATACTAAGCTATATGACAGCTACACTAAATCTTGTGACATCTATTCTAAATTGGGTGACGCCAATACTAAATCAGGTGACACGCTTCACTAAATGTGGTATAATTTAACTTTTATAATCTATCTGAGACTGAGAACCTTAGATCCTGAGGCCTGAGACCTAAGGCTAAGCCTAACGCTCGGCCTACGGCCTCGCGAGCCCATCCTAAGCTTGGGGTCGAAATGACAACTATACTAAATGAGCTATGATACAGGCTAAGAGTGGTGACACCCTTACTAAGTAAGGTATGAAATAGAACAATATAGTAAAATTTTAAAAAATTATATAGAACACATGATTCTTTATTTTTTATCCAAAATTGTATGAAACTGCTTTTTGTTGATAATTAGATTCATTTCATGAAAAATTCTTTGATTACATCTCTTAAATTTTATATCACTTCCTGCCGTAAGAAATATCAAAAAGTATTTTAGACCTGGTACCCTCCAACCTTAATAAAAATGTTCCCCAATGCGTTTTTTAAGGTTTTGGGGGTAGGTTTTAACGTTTCCAAAAAAAAATCAGATCGATTGGACCCCCACAAGTACCTAAATGACGCACCCCCCGATTTTCCCGGACCTTTTTCACCCCCAAAAGATGACCCTATCAAAATTTTTTTTACAAATTCTCAAATCCGCCATCCTCGAAAACCTATTCCCAAATTTTCAAGTCTCTAGCATATCACAATCCTGAAATCCTTTTTTCGTGTTCAACATTCATCAACCTTACAATACTAATAAAGCCGCTGCCTTATAGGCTTAGAATGTATGTTATTGAGCCTTAGGCTCAGAAAATTGAGTTTCAGGCTTATAACTAAGCCTAAGGCTAAGCCTAAGCCAAACCCGCACAAAGTTATCCAAAATGTTGACAATCCATCATCAAAATACGAGAAACAGCCTCAGAATATAATTTTAATTAAAAATGTATATTTTTTTAGCAGTTTTGGGTTTTGAGCCTTGGGCTTAGCCTTAGGCTTAGTTCTAAGCCTAAGGCTAAGCCTAAGGCAAATCCTGCACAAACTTATCGTGAATATTGAAAATTCATCATAAATATACAAGAAATAGCAAATAGCCTAGGAAAATAAGTTTTTAATGAAAAATAGATAGTTCATTGCATTTTTTTCCCTTTACAATAACCGATACTAAGCTATATGACAGCTACACTAAATCTTGTGACATCTATTCTAAATTGGGTGACGCCAATACTAAATCAGGTGACAGCTTCACTAAATGTGGTATAAATTTAACTTTTATAATCTATCTGAGACTGAGAACCTTAGATCCTGAGGCCTGAGACCTAAGGCTAAGCCTAACGCTCGGCCTACGGCCTCGCGAGCCCATCCTTAAGCTTGGGGTCGAAATGACAACTATACTAAATGAGCTATGATACAGGGCTAAGAGTGGTGACACCCCTTACTAAGTAAGGTATGAAATAGAACAATATAGTAAAATTTTAAAAAATTATATAGAACACATGATTCTTTATTTTTTATCCAAAATTGTATGAAACTGCTTTTTGTTGATAATTAGATTCATTTCATGAAAAATTCTTTGATTACATCTCTTAAATTTTATATCACTTCCCTGCCGTAAGAAATATCAAAAAGTATTTTAGACCTGGTACCCTCCAACCTTAATAAAAATGTTCCCCAATGCGTTTTTAAGGTTTTGGGGGTAGGTTTTAACGTTTCCAAAAAAATCAGATCGATTGGACCCCCACAAGTACCTAAATGACGCACCCCCCGATTTTCCCGGACCTTTTTCACCCCCAAAATATGACCCTATCAAAATTTTTTTTACAAATTCTCAAATCCGCCATCCTCGAAAACCTATTCCCAAATTTTCAAGTCTCTAGCATATCACAATCCTGAAATCCTTTTTTCGTGTTCAACATTCATCAACTTACAATACTAATAAAGCCGCTGCCTTATAGGCTTAGAATGTATGTTATTGAGCCTTAGGCTCAGAAAATTGAGTTTCAGGCTTATAACTAAGCCTAAGGCTAAGCCTAAGCCAAACCCGCACAAAGTTATCCAAAATGTTGACAATCCATCATCAAAATACGAGAAACAGCCTCAGAATATAATTTTAATTAAAAATGTATATTTTTTTAGCAGTTTTGGGTTTTGAGCCTTGGGCTTAGCCTTAGGCTTAGTTCTAAGCCTAAGGCTAAGCCTAAGGCAAATCCTCACAAACTTATCGTGAATATTGAAAATTCATCATAAATATACAAGAAATAGCAAATAGCCTAGGAAATAAGTTTTTAATGAAAAATAGATAGTTCATTGCATTTTTTTCCCTTTACAATAACCGATACTAAGCTATATGACAGCTACACTAAATCTTGTGACATCTATTCTAAATTGGGTGACGCCAATACTAAATCAGGTGACAGCTTCACTAAATGTGGTATAAATTTAACTTTTATAATCTATCTGAGACTGAGAACCTTAGATCCTGAGGCCTGAGACCTAAGGCTAAGCCTAACGCTCGGCCTACGGCCTCGCGAGCCCATCCTAAGCTTGGGGTCGAAATGACAACTATACTAAATGAGCTATGATACAGGGCTAAGAGTGGTGACACCCTTACTAAGTAAGGTATGAAATAGAACAATATAGTAAAATTTTAAAAAATTATATAGAACACATGATTCTTTATTTTTTATCCAAAATTGTATGAAACTGCTTTTTGTTGATAATTAGATTCATTTCATGAAAAATTCTTTGATTACATCTCTTAAATTTTATATCACTTCCTGCCGTAAGAAATATCAAAAAGTATTTTAGACCTGGTACCCTCCAACCTTAATAAAAATGTTCCCCAATGCGTTTTTAAGGTTTTGGGGGTAGGTTTTAACGTTTCCAAAAAAAATCAGATCGATTGGACCCCCACAAGTACCTAAATGACGCACCCCCCGATTTTCCCGGACCTTTTTCACCCCCAAAATATGACCCTATCAAAATTTTTTTTACAAATTCTCAAATCCGCCATCCTCGAAAACCTATTCCCAAATTTTCAAGTCTCTAGCATATCACAATCCTGAAATCCTTTTTTCGTGTTCAACATTCATCAACTTACAATACTAATAAAGCCGCTGCCTTATAGGCTTAGAATGTATGTTATTGAGCCTTAGGCTCAGAAAATTGAGTTTCAGGCTTATAACTAAGCCTAAGGCTAAGCCTAAGCCAAACCCGCACAAAGTTATCCAAAATGTTGACAATCCATCATCAAAATACGAGAAACAGCCTCAGAATATAATTTTAATTAAAAATGTATATTTTTTTAGCAGTTTTGGGTTTTGAGCCTTGGGCTTAGCCTTAGGCTTAGTTCTAAGCCTAAGGCTAAGCCTAAGGCAAATCCTCACAAACTTATCGTGAATATTGAAAATTCATCATAAATATACAAGAAATAGCAAATAGCCTAGGAAATAAGTTTTTAATGAAAAATAGATAGTTCATTGCATTTTTTTCCCTTTACAATAACCGATACTAAGCTATATGACAGCTACACTAAATCTTGTGACATCTATTCTAAATTGGGTGACGCCAATACTAAATCAGGTGACAGCTTCACTAAATGTGGTATAAATTTAACTTTTATAATCTATCTGAGACTGAGAACCTTAGATCCTGAGGCCTGAGACCTAAGGCTAAGCCTAACGCTCGGCCTACGGCCTCGCGAGCCCATCCTAAGCTTGGGGTCGAAATGACAACTATACTAAATGAGCTATGATACAGGGCTAAGAGTGGTGACACCCTTACTAAGTAAGGTATGAAATAGAACAATATAGTAAAATTTTAAAAAATTATATAGAACACATGATTCTTTATTTTTTATCCAAAATTGTATGAAACTGCTTTTTGTTGATAATTAGATTCATTTCATGAAAAATTCTTTGATTACATCTCTTAAATTTTATATCACTTCCTGCCGTAAGAAATATCAAAAAGTATTTTAGACCTGGTACCCTCCAACCTTAATAAAAATGTTCCCCAATGCGTTTTTAAGGTTTTGGGGGTAGGTTTTAACGTTTCCAAAAAAAATCAGATCGATTGGACCCCCACAAGTACCTAAATGACGCACCCCCCGATTTTCCCGGACCTTTTTCACCCCCAAAATATGACCCTATCAAAATTTTTTTTACAAATTCTCAAATCCGCCATCCTCGAAAACCTATTCCCAAATTTTCAAGTCTCTAGCATATCACAATCCTGAAATCCTTTTTTCGTGTTCAACATTCATCAACTTACAATACTAATAAAGCCGCTGCCTTATAGGCTTAGAATGTATGTTATTGAGCCTTAGGCTCAGAAAATTGAGTTTCAGGCTTATAACTAAGCCTAAGGCTAAGCCTAAGCCAAACCCGCACAAAGTTATCCAAAATGTTGACAATCCATCATCAAAATACGAGAAACAGCCTCAGAATATAATTTTAATTAAAAATGTATATTTTTTTAGCAGTTTTGGGTTTTGAGCCTTGGGCTTAGCCTTAGGCTTAGTTCTAAGCCT
The DNA here is from genome assembly GCA_024447215.1 of Panagrolaimus sp. LJ2400. Lineage (NCBI taxonomy): Eukaryota > Metazoa > Nematoda > Chromadorea > Rhabditida > Panagrolaimidae > Panagrolaimus > Panagrolaimus sp. LJ2400. Next base: position 342,983 of record JAMRYA010000042.1, on the reverse strand, counting down.
AAGGCTAAGCCTAAGGCAAATCCTCACAAACTTATCGTGAATATTGAAAATTCATCATAAATATACAAGAAATAGCAAATAGCCTAGGAAATAAGTTTTTAATGAAAAATAGATAGTTCATTGCATTTTTTTCCCTTTACAATAACCGATACTAAGCTATATGACAGCTACACTAAATCTTGTGACATCTATTCTAAATTGGGTGACGCCAATACTAAATCAGGTGACAGCTTCACTAAATGTGGTATAAATTTAACTTTTATAATCTATCTGAGACTGAGAACCTTAGATCCTGAGGCCTGAGACCTAAGGCTAAGCCTAACGCTCGGCCTACGGCCTCGCGAGCCCATCCTAAGCTTGGGGTCGAAATGACAACTATACTAAATGAGCTATGATACAGGGCTAAGAGTGGTGACACCCTTACTAAGTAAGGTATGAAATAGAACAATATAGTAAAATTTTAAAAAATTATATAGAACACATGATTCTTTATTTTTTATCCAAAATTGTATGAAACTGCTTTTTGTTGATAATTAGATTCATTTCATGAAAAATTCTTTGATTACATCTCTTAAATTTTATATCACTTCCTGCCGTAAGAAATATCAAAAAGTATTTTAGACCTGGTACCCTCCAACCTTAATAAAAATGTTCCCCAATGCGTTTTTAAGGTTTTGGGGGTAGGTTTTAACGTTTCCAAAAAAAATCAGATCGATTGGACCCCCACAAGTACCTAAATGACGCACCCCCCGATTTTCCCGGACCTTTTTCACCCCCAAAATATGACCCTATCAAAATTTTTTTTACAAATTCTCAAATCCGCCATCCTCGAAAACCTATTCCCAAATTTTCAAGTCTCTAGCATATCACAATCCTGAAATCCTTTTTTCGTGTTCAACATTCATCAACTTACAATACTAATAAAGCCGCTGCCTTATAGGCTTAGAATGTATGTTATTGAGCCTTAGGCTCAGAAAATTGAGTTTCAGGCTTATAACTAAGCCTAAGGCTAAGCCTAAGCCAAACCCGCACAAAGTTATCCAAAATGTTGACAATCCATCATCAAAATACGAGAAACAGCCTCAGAATATAATTTTAATTAAAAATGTATATTTTTTTAGCAGTTTTGGGTTTTGAGCCTTGGGCTTAGCCTTAGGCTTAGTTCTAAGCCTAAGGCTAAGCCTAAGGCAAATCCTCACAAACTTATCGTGAATATTGAAAATTCATCATAAATATACAAGAAATAGCAAATAGCCTAGGAAATAAGTTTTTAATGAAAAATAGATAGTTCATTGCATTTTTTTCCCTTTACAATAACCGATACTAAGCTATATGACAGCTACACTAAATCTTGTGACATCTATTCTAAATTGGGTGACGCCAATACTAAATCAGGTGACAGCTTCACTAAATGTGGTATAAATTTAACTTTTATAATCTATCTGAGACTGAGAACCTTAGATCCTGAGGCCTGAGACCTAAGGCTAAGCCTAACGCTCGGCCTACGGCCTCGCGAGCCCATCCTAAGCTTGGGGTCGAAATGACAACTATACTAAATGAGCTATGATACAGGGCTAAGAGTGGTGACACCCTTACTAAGTAAGGTATGAAATAGAACAATATAGTAAAATTTTAAAAAATTATATAGAACACATGATTCTTTATTTTTTATCCAAAATTGTATGAAACTGCTTTTTGTTGATAATTAGATTCATTTCATGAAAAATTCTTTGATTACATCTCTTAAATTTTATATCACTTCCTGCCGTAAGAAATATCAAAAAGTATTTTAGACCTGGTACCCTCCAACCTTAATAAAAATGTTCCCCAATGCGTTTTTAAGGTTTTGGGGGTAGGTTTTAACGTTTCCAAAAAAAATCAGATCGATTGGACCCCCACAAGTACCTAAATGACGCACCCCCCGATTTTCCCGGACCTTTTTCACCCCCAAAATATGACCCTATCAAAATTTTTTTTACAAATTCTCAAATCCGCCATCCTCGAAAACCTATTCCCAAATTTTCAAGTCTCTAGCATATCACAATCCTGAAATCCTTTTTTCGTGTTCAACATTCATCAACTTACAATACTAATAAAGCCGCTGCCTTATAGGCTTAGAATGTATGTTATTGAGCCTTAGGCTCAGAAAATTGAGTTTCAGGCTTATAACTAAGCCTAAGGCTAAGCCTAAGCCAAACCCGCACAAAGTTATCCAAAATGTTGACAATCCATCATCAAAATACGAGAAACAGCCTCAGAATATAATTTTAATTAAAAATGTATATTTTTTTAGCAGTTTTGGGTTTTGAGCCTTGGGCTTAGCCTTAGGCTTAGTTCTAAGCCTAAGGCTAAGCCTAAGGCAAATCCTCACAAACTTATCGTGAATATTGAAAATTCATCATAAATATACAAGAAATAGCAAATAGCCTAGGAAATAAGTTTTTAATGAAAAATAGATAGTTCATTGCATTTTTTTCCCTTTACAATAACCGATACTAAGCTATATGACAGCTACACTAAATCTTGTGACATCTATTCTAAATTGGGTGACGCCAATACTAAATCAGGTGACAGCTTCACTAAATGTGGTATAAATTTAACTTTTATAATCTATCTGAGACTGAGAACCTTAGATCCTGAGGCCTGAGACCTAAGGCTAAGCCTAACGCTCGGCCTACGGCCTCGCGAGCCCATCCTAAGCTTGGGGTCGAAATGACAACTATACTAAATGAGCTATGATACAGGGCTAAGAGTGGTGACACCCTTACTAAGTAAGGTATGAAATAGAACAATATAGTAAAATTTTAAAAAATTATATAGAACACATGATTCTTTATTTTTTATCCAAAATTGTATGAAACTGCTTTTTGTTGATAATTAGATTCATTTCATGAAAAATTCTTTGATTACATCTCTTAAATTTTATATCACTTCCTGCCGTAAGAAATATCAAAAAGTATTTTAGACCTGGTACCCTCCAACCTTAATAAAAATGTTCCCCAATGCGTTTTTAAGGTTTTGGGGGTAGGTTTTAACGTTTCCAAAAAAAATCAGATCGATTGGACCCCCACAAGTACCTAAATGACGCACCCCCCGATTTTCCCGGACCTTTTTCACCCCCAAAATATGACCCTATCAAAATTTTTTTTACAAATTCTCAAATCCGCCATCCTCGAAAACCTATTCCCAAATTTTCAAGTCTCTAGCATATCACAATCCTGAAATCCTTTTTTCGTGTTCAACATTCATCAACTTACAATACTAATAAAGCCGCTGCCTTATAGGCTTAGAATGTATGTTATTGAGCCTTAGGCTCAGAAAATTGAGTTTCAGGCTTATAACTAAGCCTAAGGCTAAGCCTAAGCCAAACCCGCACAAAGTTATCCAAAATGTTGACAATCCATCATCAAAATACGAGAAACAGCCTCAGAATATAATTTTAATTAAAAATGTATATTTTTTTAGCAGTTTTGGGTTTTGAGCCTTGGGCTTAGCCTTAGGCTTAGTTCTAAGCCTAAGGCTAAGCCTAAGGCAAATCCTCACAAACTTATCGTGAATATTGAAAATTCATCATAAATATACAAGAAATAGCAAATAGCCTAGGAAATAAGTTTTTAATGAAAAATAGATAGTTCATTGCATTTTTTTCCCTTTACAATAACCGATACTAAGCTATATGACAGCTACACTAAATCTTGTGACATCTATTCTAAATTGGGTGACGCCAATACTAAATCAGGTGACAGCTTCACTAAATGTGGTATAAATTTAACTTTTATAATCTATCTGAGACTGAGAACCTTAGATCCTGAGGCCTGAGACCTAAGGCTAAGCCTAACGCTCGGCCTACGGCCTCGCGAGCCCATCCTAAGCTTGGGGTCGAAATGACAACTATACTAAATGAGCTATGATACAGGGCTAAGAGTGGTGACACCCTTACTAAGTAAGGTATGAAATAGAACAATATAGTAAAATTTTAAAAAATTATATAGAACACATGATTCTTTATTTTTTATCCAAAATTGTATGAAACTGCTTTTTGTTGATAATTAGATTCATTTCATGAAAAATTCTTTGATTACATCTCTTAAATTTTATATCACTTCCTGCCGTAAGAAATATCAAAAAGTATTTTAGACCTGGTACCCTCCAACCTTAATAAAAATGTTCCCCAATGCGTTTTTAAGGTTTTGGGGGTAGGTTTTAACGTTTCCAAAAAAAATCAGATCGATTGGACCCCCACAAGTACCTAAATGACGCACCCCCCGATTTTCCCGGACCTTTTTCACCCCCAAAATATGACCCTATCAAAATTTTTTTTACAAATTCTCAAATCCGCCATCCTCGAAAACCTATTCCCAAATTTTCAAGTCTCTAGCATATCACAATCCTGAAATCCTTTTTTCGTGTTCAACATTCATCAACTTACAATACTAATAAAGCCGCTGCCTTATAGGCTTAGAATGTATGTTATTGAGCCTTAGGCTCAGAAAATTGAGTTTCAGGCTTATAACTAAGCCTAAGGCTAAGCCTAAGCCAAACCCGCACAAAGTTATCCAAAATGTTGACAATCCATCATCAAAATACGAGAAACAGCCTCAGAATATAATTTTAATTAAAAATGTATATTTTTTTAGCAGTTTTGGGTTTTGAGCCTTGGGCTTAGCCTTAGGCTTAGTTCTAAGCCTAAGGCTAAGCCTAAGGCAAATCCTCACAAACTTATCGTGAATATTGAAAATTCATCATAAATATACAAGAAATAGCAAATAGCCTAGGAAATAAGTTTTTAATGAAAAATAGATAGTTCATTGCATTTTTTTCCCTTTACAATAACCGATACTAAGCTATATGACAGCTACACTAAATCTTGTGACATCTATTCTAAATTGGGTGACGCCAATACTAAATCAGGTGACAGCTTCACTAAATGTGGTATAAATTTAACTTTTATAATCTATCTGAGACTGAGAACCTTAGATCCTGAGGCCTGAGACCTAAGGCTAAGCCTAACGCTCGGCCTACGGCCTCGCGAGCCCATCCTAAGCTTGGGGTCGAAATGACAACTATACTAAATGAGCTATGATACAGGGCTAAGAGTGGTGACACCCTTACTAAGTAAGGTATGAAATAGAACAATATAGTAAAATTTTAAAAAATTATATAGAACACATGATTCTTTATTTTTTATCCAAAATTGTATGAAACTGCTTTTTGTTGATAATTAGATTCATTTCATGAAAAATTCTTTGATTACATCTCTTAAATTTTATATCACTTCCTGCCGTAAGAAATATCAAAAAGTATTTTAGACCTGGTACCCTCCAACCTTAATAAAAATGTTCCCCAATGCGTTTTTAAGGTTTTGGGGGTAGGTTTTAACGTTTCCAAAAAAAATCAGATCGATTGGACCCCCACAAGTACCTAAATGACGCACCCCCCGATTTTCCCGGACCTTTTTCACCCCCAAAATATGACCCTATCAAAATTTTTTTTACAAATTCTCAAATCCGCCATCCTCGAAAACCTATTCCCAAATTTTCAAGTCTCTAGCATATCACAATCCTGAAATCCTTTTTTCGTGTTCAACATTCATCAACTTACAATACTAATAAAGCCGCTGCCTTATAGGCTTAGAATGTATGTTATTGAGCCTTAGGCTCAGAAAATTGAGTTTCAGGCTTATAACTAAGCCTAAGGCTAAGCCTAAGCCAAACCCGCACAAAGTTATCCAAAATGTTGACAATCCATCATCAAAATACGAGAAACAGCCTCAGAATATAATTTTAATTAAAAATGTATATTTTTTTAGCAGTTTTGGGTTTTGAGCCTTGGGCTTAGCCTTAGGCTTAGTTCTAAGCCTAAGGCTAAGCCTAAGGCAAATCCTCACAAACTTATCGTGAATATTGAAAATTCATCATAAATATACAAGAAATAGCAAATAGCCTAGGAAATAAGTTTTTAATGAAAAATAGATAGTTCATTGCATTTTTTTCCCTTTACAATAACCGATACTAAGCTATATGACAGCTACACTAAATCTTGTGACATCTATTCTAAATTGGGTGACGCCAATACTAAATCAGGTGACAGCTTCACTAAATGTGGTATAAATTTAACTTTTATAATCTATCTGAGACTGAGAACCTTAGATCCTGAGGCCTGAGACCTAAGGCTAAGCCTAACGCTCGGCCTACGGCCTCGCGAGCCCATCCTAAGCTTGGGGTCGAAATGACAACTATACTAAATGAGCTATGATACAGGGCTAAGAGTGGTGACACCCTTACTAAGTAAGGTATGAAATAGAACAATATAGTAAAATTTTAAAAAATTATATAGAACACATGATTCTTTATTTTTTATCCAAAATTGTATGAAACTGCTTTTTGTTGATAATTAGATTCATTTCATGAAAAATTCTTTGATTACATCTCTTAAATTTTATATCACTTCCTGCCGTAAGAAATATCAAAAAGTATTTTAGACCTGGTACCCTCCAACCTTAATAAAAATGTTCCCCAATGCGTTTTTAAGGTTTTGGGGGTAGGTTTTAACGTTTCCAAAAAAAATCAGATCGATTGGACCCCCACAAGTACCTAAATGACGCACCCCCCGATTTTCCCGGACCTTTTTCACCCCCAAAATATGACCCTATCAAAATTTTTTTTACAAATTCTCAAATCCGCCATCCTCGAAAACCTATTCCCAAATTTTCAAGTCTCTAGCATATCACAATCCTGAAATCCTTTTTTCGTGTTCAACATTCATCAACTTACAATACTAATAAAGCCGCTGCCTTATAGGCTTAGAATGTATGTTATTGAGCCTTAGGCTCAGAAAATTGAGTTTCAGGCTTATAACTAAGCCTAAGGCTAAGCCTAAGCCAAACCCGCACAAAGTTATCCAAAATGTTGACAATCCATCATCAAAATACGAGAAACAGCCTCAGAATATAATTTTAATTAAAAATGTATATTTTTTTAGCAGTTTTGGGTTTTGAGCCTTGGGCTTAGCCTTAGGCTTAGTTCTAAGCCTAAGGCTAAGCCTAAGGCAAATCCTCACAAACTTATCGTGAATATTGAAAATTCATCATAAATATACAAGAAATAGCAAATAGCCTAGGAAATAAGTTTTTAATGAAAAATAGATAGTTCATTGCATTTTTTTCCCTTTACAATAACCGATACTAAGCTATATGACAGCTACACTAAATCTTGTGACATCTATTCTAAATTGGGTGACGCCAATACTAAATCAGGTGACAGCTTCACTAAATGTGGTATAAATTTAACTTTTATAATCTATCTGAGACTGAGAACCTTAGATCCTGAGGCCTGAGACCTAAGGCTAAGCCTAACGCTCGGCCTACGGCCTCGCGAGCCCATCCTAAGCTTGGGGTCGAAATGACAACTATACTAAATGAGCTATGATACAGGGCTAAGAGTGGTGACACCCTTACTAAGTAAGGTATGAAATAGAACAATATAGTAAAATTTTAAAAAATTATATAGAACACATGATTCTTTATTTTTTATCCAAAATTGTATGAAACTGCTTTTTGTTGATAATTAGATTCATTTCATGAAAAATTCTTTGATTACATCTCTTAAATTTTATATCACTTCCTGCCGTAAGAAATATCAAAAAGTATTTTAGACCTGGTACCCTCCAACCTTAATAAAAATGTTCCCCAATGCGTTTTTAAGGTTTTGGGGGTAGGTTTTAACGTTTCCAAAAAAAATCAGATCGATTGGACCCCCACAAGTACCTAAATGACGCACCCCCCGATTTTCCCGGACCTTTTTCACCCCCAAAATATGACCCTATCAAAATTTTTTTTACAAATTCTCAAATCCGCCATCCTCGAAAACCTATTCCCAAATTTTCAAGTCTCTAGCATATCACAATCCTGAAATCCTTTTTTCGTGTTCAACATTCATCAACTTACAATACTAATAAAGCCGCTGCCTTATAGGCTTAGAATGTATGTTATTGAGCCTTAGGCTCAGAAAATTGAGTTTCAGGCTTATAACTAAGCCTAAGGCTAAGCCTAAGCCAAACCCGCACAAAGTTATCCAAAATGTTGACAATCCATCATCAAAATACGAGAAACAGCCTCAGAATATAATTTTAATTAAAAATGTATATTTTTTTAGCAGTTTTGGGTTTTGAGCCTTGGGCTTAGCCTTAGGCTTAGTTCTAAGCCTAAGGCTAAGCCTAAGGCAAATCCTCACAAACTTATCGTGAATATTGAAAATTCATCATAAATATACAAGAAATAGCAAATAGCCTAGGAAATAAGTTTTTAATGAAAAATAGATAGTTCATTGCATTTTTTTCCCTTTACAATAACCGATACTAAGCTATATGACAGCTACACTAAATCTTGTGACATCTATTCTAAATTGGGTGACGCCAATACTAAATCAGGTGACAGCTTCACTAAATGTGGTATAAATTTAACTTTTATAATCTATCTGAGACTGAGAACCTTAGATCCTGAGGCCTGAGACCTAAGGCTAAGCCTAACGCTCGGCCTACGGCCTCGCGAGCCCATCCTAAGCTTGGGGTCGAAATGACAACTATACTAAATGAGCTATGATACAGGGCTAAGAGTGGTGACACCCTTACTAAGTAAGGTATGAAATAGAACAATATAGTAAAATTTTAAAAAATTATATAGAACACATGATTCTTTATTTTTTATCCAAAATTGTATGAAACTGCTTTTTGTTGATAATTAGATTCATTTCATGAAAAATTCTTTGATTACATCTCTTAAATTTTATATCACTTCCTGCCGTAAGAAATATCAAAAAGTATTTTAGACCTGGTACCCTCCAACCTTAATAAAAATGTTCCCCAATGCGTTTTTAAGGTTTTGGGGGTAGGTTTTAACGTTTCCAAAAAAAATCAGATCGATTGGACCCCCACAAGTACCTAAATGACGCACCCCCCGATTTTCCCGGACCTTTTTCACCCCCAAAATATGACCCTATCAAAATTTTTTTTACAAATTCTCAAATCCGCCATCCTCGAAAACCTATTCCCAAATTTTCAAGTCTCTAGCATATCACAATCCTGAAATCCTTTTTTCGTGTTCAACATTCATCAACTTACAATACTAATAAAGCCGCTGCCTTATAGGCAGCGGTGTGATTATCCATTGTAATCGATAAGGTAAATGCAGTCTTGAAACGATTGTTTCTTTTTATTGATTTCTTTTTTTGCTTTCTTGTGCGTTCTTTTCTCGCTGTTTTTTAAGTTGTTTTTTTTTAATACATTTTACTTACACAAATTAATTAAATCAAATAAAATCATTTTGTTATAAATAGATTGCTCCCTCTATTTATGCTTGCAAGATTGTTAAGGTTAATTTTTATTAAAGCTGCTCATCGGCAGTAACACATCGACTAAATCGAGCAAGACAATCGACAACTAAAAATACACAAAGAAAAAACGATGATAAAATAAGCGCGAGAGAGAGGAGAGAAAAGAATGCACTTCGCCAAAATAGTTAACGTTTTTGAAAGTTTGATTTCTTTCCATCACATTTGTTATGGTAAAAGGCTGCCAAACTAATTTTGCTCTAAAACTTTGCCTTTCTTTCCGTTTTTGTGACATCGTTATAAGGCACTTACGGACAAATTTAAAGGTACTGTGAAGGCATTAATTTGCTGTGAATTATTGTTGGTGTAAAGAAGGCTTAATCCTTTGTATAGACAACTTTTTATTTATTTTTTATTAAAGATAGTTGCGACGAACATGTTTTTTTTACGTTTTTGTTGTAATAGTTTACACCAATGTGGTAATAAAATGTTGTTTTAATACAACGCTTTCTATATTAAGAAAATCAAACTTTTAAGACGAATTGAAGCCAGTACCATCAAAACAGACTACAATAAAATGTAGCCTTATCACAGAAAGTTGAATAAATGTGTTTTTCTCATTTTTAAAGAATTGTTTGTACGTTTGCTTAAAAAAATAATCACCGCTAGTTTTTAATCTATATTTATTGATTTAAAATAGAAAAATGCCATTCTTAAACTATTTTCTCAGCTGCTTCAATGGAATATTACTTGGTCAAATTCTTGCTGCATTTACAGTATATTTTGTTTCTAAAAAAGGAATTTGGGCTTTATTAGGATATTGTCAAGAAAAATGGAGATCATATTCTGATAGCTCTAAAAGGCTTAACACAAATGAAGAAGATGTTGTTTATCTATTCCAATTTCATCGAACAAAATTGTCACCAAATTCATCACCATTTTGTTTAAAAGTTGAATCATTTTTGAGATATCATAAAATTCCTTACAAGGTTTCTTGTTTTTTTATTTTAAATGTAGGCAAATATTTTTAGCCAATTTTTACTGATTTTCAACGATCTAAACAAGGCCTGCTGCCATTTATCATTTTTAATGGAAAAGAAATTTATGATTCTCATATTATTATTTTGGAATTGGAAAAACACTTTAATTTAAAGGTAACCATCTTGAAACAAACACGTAAAAGGAGATTTTTGTAAATTTCTTTTACATCTTTTTTGTTTTTTTGTTCTACACGAAATTGCTGGGCTAATAATAAAACCAGACAAAAATGTGCTATTGGCTTTATCATGTGCAGTTCACAAGAGCCAAAATTTTTTACAAATCATAGTTATAAACGAGTATTTGACGTTGCAAAAAAAACCAAAAGAGGTTATAAATAATTTTGAAAAATCAGAGAAATTTAAAAAAGCCAACTGTAAAATAATAAATAATAAGCAGTTTTAGCCTCAGCTTTCCTCCTATAATTCAGCAATTTCTCAAATAGCTGTTAAGGCAATTGATAATGGTTTAGCAAAGTTTGTACTCTTTTTTATAGTAAACTGAAAAAAAACACATCATAATTTCAGCGAAGTGTTATATTTTAAAGTTATCAAAAACAAGGATCAAGTCAGAAATGGACTAAATCGTTTAATGCCTCGTTTTCTTGCATCACTTTCATTTAAACAAATTTATGTTACAGTAAGTGTGAAATTAGCAAAAGTGAACCCGAAAATGAAACCACAAACGTTTGTTTTTCGTTAATCGAAATTGAAATTTTGACTTTTTTGTTTAACTTAACAAAAAATTTACTTTGATTAGTTTTTTGCCGAGATTTTAAGAGAATATCGACACCAAAAAATCACTGTTCTTTTTTTCCGTTTCGATATTTTTTATAATTAAAGTTCAGTTGCGATCTCGAAAATGGCCTTGTCGATTTGCTATAGCTTTTTTTTGAAAAAACCATCTGTAAAAAATTTTTTAAGGCTAAAAATCGACTTAAATCTCTTCATATTCTATCATTACCTGAAGCAGACATTTATCAAGGACTAAAATTGGATCTCGAAGCAATGAATGAATTATTGTGTGATAAAAAATATTTATTTGGAGATGAACCAACTGCAGCTGATTTTGGACTTTTTGCACATCTTTGTACAATGTATTATTCAGCATATAATCAGCCACTTAAAGATATCTTGGATATTGAATATCCACAGCTGCAAAAATATATTGAACGTATTTTGACTGAACTTTTTCCTGAATTTCGAATGTATTATTAAATATACATATTTCACTGTTTCATAAGACATGAGAACTTTTGATAAACTATAAATAAATAATTTGCTAAATTATCTTGTTGTAAATATTACTTTTTCTAAGATAGTAGCCCTCTCTATATCGTGCCTAAATTTGTGGCAAAGATGGCATATCTTTATTTGGTTAAAATGAACAGCTTGTAGGGAAATAGAAAAATTTTAATATTTACAATTTTAAAAACATCATTATAGTTTAAATAAAGCATTCAAAAATCTTAACTAAAAATTCCCGCAATTCTTCGATTTCTTCTTTATCATTCGTTGCTGTAATAAAATAAAGAAAAGGGCGGTTTACAACAAATTTGAAACGTGTTTAGCAAACTGGTATACGTTGACCTAGTGTAGCACTGCTCGCTTCTGTACCTTCTTCGTCACACTTGGAAATAAAATTTTTGTTGACATTAAAAAAAGATGTCTTACAGTTATATTTGCAGCGTGAATTAATTTTTTCAGCATTCCGGGATTTTCAGTCATGGCGCTAAAGTCTGCAGATGTTGTGAAAGCAGTTTTTATGCCAAAAACTTCCATCAAAGGCTGCATATCAAGCTTTGAAGACGAAGGTACGATACCTAAGGTGGAGGAAATTCCACCCAATTCCTCCCCTTGCCCTCGTGTGATTCTTCATACGGTATTCATGAGCACCAATTTTTATGTTCAACAAAATTCCATTGAAGTCCATAAGTCACAGTTTTTTTCATCATTTCAAATTTTCTGCTGGGTGTAGAAAAGAAAGTTTCAAAGTGTCTTTTATCAAAATTATCTTTCCAAGGTGCAATAAAATTTAAGGCTTAGGCTTAGGCCAAATGACAAAATTTAAAATGCAAGAAAACAAGCGCGATTATTCTTCTTTAAATATCACCCCAAAAAAGCCAAAAGGAGCAATTGGCGGTTGAAAAAACAATAACAGATTTACTTGAACCACAAAACATACTTCTACTGTTGAATTGTTTGAAGCAAGATCTAATTGACATATCTCTCCCTTAAAATAGCGTTGAATAGCTTTTGTGAAATTATTGCTTAACCGACAAAGATTTAAGTAAAAAATTTTATGGTGTAATATATATATCTCATCAGATGTTTTCCCTCGAGATCCAGTATACCATATTCCAAGGCCAGTTAAAATAGATATCGGGGAAAATATAACGGATTCTTCGGCTCCATAATACTGCAGGATTTTACATGTAATTTTTATTTCTGACATACTTTGAAAAGCAAATCAGATATTACAATGAAAGCAAAAAAGTTTTTTTCAGTTTTTTTTCAATAATATTTGTTAAATTTTTTCTTATTTATTTGCACATAGTCAGCTTTTTATGCGGTAATTGTAAGAGTGTTTTCTTTCTTTTTTTCAGTCTTTAAAAGCATTTTTTGTAAACTTGAAACAATCTTGTAAGCATTTTTTGCTGGGCTCTTTTAACGTCGAAGTAGTCCAGTGGCTGTTGTTGACATCAACTTTAAAACAATCTTGATTTTTTAGCAAAAATCCTCGTGAGTGCTATATCCTTCTGTAAAAAAAACCTATTTGTTTTATTTTTCTTCGGCTCATATTTTTTGCACATTTAAAATATATCATAATATATTTTATTGAAATTTTTAATAAATTAACATTGCAAAATGCAAAACTAATTTATGGTCTATTTTTTGGACGTATTAATCCTTTCATCATATCAAAAGTATTTCCATCATCATGAACACTAAACACTTTTCCATTTTGTTTGCTTCGAACTTCCAAAAAGCCATGGGAATCCAACCCCCGAATAACAACGCGTTCCTTTGTATCATTGTTTGCATTTTGGATATTAATTTCTTCTCGTCTATAATTTGTTACAATCAATACTGGTAACATAATATCTATTGTTTTTATGAGTTCAAGTTTTTCAATTTTTGTGAAACTTACGTATGAAGCCAAAAATCATAATACCGCCGAAGGAAAGCTTGTTTACCATTTTTTTCAAAGAGATTTACATATTCTAAAAGCATTTTCATTTATTATTTACAGTACTCTTTTCGCCTAGGAATGTTCAGAAGAATTTTGGCTAGTCTGTCCTTGTTAACTGCTCATTACAAAAATGCCGATTTTAGCTTAAAGGGGTAGCACATGATATCCCTAGCTATTTTTGTCGAAAAATTGTTTGTTTTCAAGTTCAAGTTAAATGCAAAAATGTTTTTACAGAAACTTTTTATTCCTATCAACTCATTGTCTCTTAGGCAATAAAACTCTAATATAAGCTGTTTACAATTAAACGCAACACCCGATGTCGTGTTCTTTAAAAAAGGCATCTCTAAATTAAAGGTCGTAAAAATTTGCATGAATTTTTTGAATAGTTGAAGAGTATTTATATCGAAAATAGATATTAAAAAACGCTAATCATTATGTTACAAGTTTTTACATACGTTCAAATTTATTCATTGTTTCTGCGATTACTTCTTCCACCATTAAAATCTTATCACATCCTTCTGGAATCATATCATTTAGGCATACCTATAAATTCCATCAAACAATGTATGCTTTTTTTAAAAAAAATCATTACCGTAGGTTTACTATTACAAACATTAATTCCTGCTCCAATTACACAATGTAAAGTTTCACCGGAAATTGAGGAATTAACTAAAATTCCGCCCATTTTAAATAGTCGATTGTAATAGAGATCATTGGGCCATTTAATTTTAAGGGGAAAATCCTTTATTCCCAATATTGTGATTACCGCATCAACAATTGAAACGGCAAGAATATGTTGAATGAAGGTTGCAGATTGACCCAAATTTGATAACAGTGGAATATTGAAATTGAAAGTAAACATTGCACATCCTTTTGGGGATAACCATTGATTTCCGGATCTTCCGAACCCTTTTATTTGGATCCCAGCAATAATTAAAATGCCATCAAAAGTCGGCATAGCATGAAATAGGGATTTAGAGATGGACATTGTTGTTTCACAGACAGGAATATACAGCATTGCTTTGCCAAGGGTTTTTGTTTTTAGAGACTTATAGTATCTATCAACATCAAATTCGGCACATGTTGGAAAGCCTGTTTTTCTTTGACAAACTTGTATTGGCAGAAATGTTGCTGTTGGGGATGGCATTTTTGGGCTATTATAGAAATACAGTTTAGGGATGTTTCCAATTTCTTCATCATATGCTAATCCACTCATGTCCCATGCTAGTCGATCTGGTTCACAGATAAAATATCCTTGTGTGAGGGCTGGGATTTCTTGAGATTCAACAACTTGTATTTTTAATCGCTTCATTGCATCTGCAATTAATGAAATTCCTCCTGTTGCAATAAGTTCATCAGCAGTTGCATCAGAAAATAATGCAGATGCGTTATTGGCTGAATTTTCCATGTACAGTAATAAGGGTTGATCTGAAAAGATTTGTTGTGAATTTAGGATTTAGTTAAAAATTTGTTTCAAAAATCTTTTTGTGATTCTTCTACCAATTTTCGTGCAGACCGTATACCAAAATTTTGTTTTTATACTGCAAAAATTACATTCCTGAATAGCTGAAGAATCACAAATATTTTTTTCTTTAAATTTTATTCCTAGAAATTAAAAATGTTTCAAACCTTGTTTTTTATGAATTACAACAGAATATGACATCTTTCCAATTAAATCTTTTGCATGAAATGTTTCATTGACTTCTTTATTCTTATTTAAAGTTTTCATGGATTTCTTTAAGAAATTTTCAAATTCTTTCCCCAATGAAATTGAAATATTTTTATTTCCAAATGCATTTTTTAAAAGATTTGCTTGCTTCTTCATTGAACCACCAGATTTGCTGCTGTTGTTTAAACTTGCCAACAATGAATTTTGACAAAGAAATATGATCTTTCCTGACTGAAAATGTTTAAATATAATCTAAGTTATTAATTAATGTATTTAGTTGAAAATGGGATAATAAAAATGTAGAAATTAAATTTTGTTGCTAACTTTTTTTCTAGATAAACACAGAGGAAACCCTCAAAATTTATTCAGTTTTTGACTTAATAAAGCTTTTGTAAAAACAATTATATTACTGCGATAAAAACTCATACACAGTCATTTAGTCCACACAAAATTTTCGTCGCTACCGTATACTATAATTGTGACTGTAAGCTACGTGGCAAACTTGCTGCAAAACAACCGATGCCAAATGTAGTTGAAACATGTCAGTTAACTAAATATGTTTTTGTTCCAAATAATTGAAAAAAGGTTAAAGACTTAATAAATTTTAAGGTATCTCCATCTTTTTAAAGAGATTTAAATCAAATTGGCATTTTATGTTTTTTGATACATTAGATACTTTAATATTTTTAAAAATACATCTATACCCCAACTATAAATATAAACTTACATGTATAAAATATGTTTGTAGTTTTGACCATGCTTTATCATCCAATGAATTTGTATCACCTAGTAAAACGCAAATAGCATTCTCGTCAATCCACGGCTCAGTTATTAAAGCTTTGGATGATAGATGAAAAACTGTGTAAGTATTTTCGGGGATAATACATTGAATCGAATTAAATATTCGTTTATATAGCTCTGGATTATTACCGGTATATACCAAAATCTGAAAAATATTTTCTTATTTATTAAAGCAGTGATAACAAAATATTTACAGTTGGAGGTTTTTGAGGTGGCTTTGATTCATATGTTTCTTCTTCAACAAAACTAGAATCTAATCCACTTCCAACAATGCCATATGCACGTCTATTTGGGATACTGTGGAATCTTCGTCGTGTTGGTGTAACACTTCGACGACGAACAAAATGTTCATTTGCAGATAGCCTTGATTGAGCTCCGATTGCCGATGTATTTGTTAGAGTTGTGGATTCAGCATGTGATTCAATAATTGAAAGGGTTAATGGAGACAATGATCGACGCCTTGAATAAACTAAAATTGTTTTAGAAGTTAATAAAAAAGTTTGCACAATAATAAAACCTTTTAAGCTTGAAAGAGGGAGGGGTAGCAAAGTTGGACGTAAAACTATGTTAACAAAAAATGAATATGCTTTTGCTATATTAGACATTATAAGAAAAAAGATAATTTATCCAATACATGAACAATGTAAATGCTCGTTGGCATTCAATCTCTCTTTAAAACTATTCAAATTTAATGAGCACATTTATCATAGAAAACCGTTGATGCTGATAAACGCATATTTTTAAAATGCACTCAGAAATTTCATCACAAAGCAATAACAAAAATAAAACTAACATTTGCTTTCCATTTCTTTATCAATATCAGATGGGATTAAAGATGCAAAGCGTTTTCTTCCACCGCCACCACCACTTTCAACAGGTTTTAGCTAAATTTTTTAAAAGATTACTGTAGGCTTTAAAAATTATTTTGAACAGTGATGAGCAGAAATGAATAAGCTTCATTTACTTTGTTGAACACTGTTTGCTAATATGTTTATGGAAAAACATTAATAAAAATTAACTATAAAAAAAGCCAACAAAATATGTAAAATCAGCTACTTTAATTATGTAGTCCACCAGACCAGCTTTTCTTCTTCTACTCATCACTTGTTTATAAATTTTTCAAATTAATCATACCTCTTTTCCAAATGATGAAACACCCATTCGAATTCTTTTTGAAATTTTTTCTGTCATTTTCGTCAATCTTTTACCAGAAAGATTAGAAAACTGTCGACGAAATAAATTTGCAGAATTACTACAATTATAATAACTACTGAATTGTTGTTTTGGAATTGAATAATATTGTGGTTTTACAGAATTTGAATTTGATGTTGTTGATAGCTTGTGATTTTCAGCAGTAACAAAATCTTTGAAATCTTTTTCTATTTTTATAGAATTATTTTTGGACGTTGTTGTTGACGTTGAAGGAACAGCGTTTAATGATTTTAAAGAGTAATTGTCATCAATACTACTAAAATTAATGATTTTTATGATAAACAAATTCTTAAAGTTTAGTAGATCAAGTAATAATAGTGATAGAACGAACACATTTAAAGCACATGTAAAAGATAATTAGCTTCGTGTTTACTCCCTAACATGGTAATGGTTTATTAGTAACGACAGTAATACTACTTAGTGCGGCTTCCAGCTAACCGCAGCGGCGAAAAAAAGATAAATAAAAAATATAAAACAAAAATTTAACATAGATTTTTATGAGGCAAACAGAAAAGTAACAAAATGATACCTTTTTCGAGGGTTCTGTGTCTATTTTACTTGGTCATCAAATAGATAGCAAACTTATCATCAAAAGCTATAAAAAAGAGGAGATCTGATTCCGTTTTTAAAATAGAATCATATTACTTTTTTTACTTTATTTAAAAAAACAACGACTTGCGTGTTTGAGTATTATTAAAGTCAAAAAAGAAGAAGAAAAAAAACTTCTGGCAATTATAAAATTGGTTTTGACATTTGAAGCAACAGAAAAACCAAAAAACTAAATACTAAAAATAGCAAGCAAATCTTTACTCCTTTTTTTAGAGAAGGATATATTTATATTTTGTCACTTCAAATTATTATTATTAGTATTATCTCAGAAGATGTATTTTTTGCAATGTAAAAAGCTATAATTATACTCGGGTAAAAAATAACAAATATTTTCGTTTTCTTTTTTTAACGTACAAGATTCATCAGATTTCATGAAGTAAAATTAAATGCTTCTTTTTAAAAATAATAAAAAGAAAAAAAATTACAAAAAAAGCTTCATTTAAAAACTGATACTACATTTTGACTAATAATTACAGCATCAACTACAGCTTCACAAAGTGTGAATCATAATTACAAATTGAATAAAAAATTTAAAAGATAGAAGAATTTTTTAAAGCAGGCTAATTAACAGTACTTGTTAAAAAAGCATTAAAAAAATCTAACTGCAAGAAAGAAATTAAAAGCGATAAGACGAATTGTCTGTGATCCTTTTGCATGAATGAAACGTATATTTTGTGTTAATGCAATCTTGTGTTTGTGCAAATGAGAGGTAAAAATACAGTCAATCAAGAAAAGCCGATAAAATGGTTGGCATGCCATTTTGTAAGCTGCATAGTATTTAATTAAAGCATCTGATAATCTTAGAGTTACAGCATAGGGCAAAAAAGTTTTTAGCAAATAAAAAAATACAAACTTTTTAAAAAAAACAAAAAAGTAGCATTTGTTTATAGTGCAATTTCAAAGAATGAATTTCAAATTGGACGAGTGAGAAATGTTTTTCATTTCCAAACATACAAAGCTAGATAGATACATATATTTGTATGTGTGTTTTTTTAAGTAAAAGTGGTGGAATAATTAAATAAGGACTTTTATCGGTTTTTCTTTTTTAGTTGAAGGCAAAATAAAAAAGCAAGCACGGGTTGATTATTCTTGCGTTATTTTTGAAGAAGACAAAAATAAAAAAGTTTGCGTGTGAAGCTTTTGCTCTTCCAAAAATAGTAACACTTTTTAAGAATAAAAAAATAAAGTTTAAAAACAAAGTTTTCGGCTCTCTTATTATATATATGGAAATTAGTCTTATTAGAAATGGAAAAAGCATTATATTTTTTTAAAATTAATGAATGCATATTTTAAAGATTTTGCTATAAGTGCAAAACAACTAATCAGAACATGGTGGTAAATTTTTTTTACCACAATTTTCTTTAAAAAATGTTCAAAATAAAACTAGACTAGATTTTTCGTTTTGACTCCTTGTTGCTCTTAAATAATTAAAAAATTCAGACATAAAAAGCCGCATAAAAATTGTTAAAAAAATTTTTTCTTACAAAAGTGTGTTAATGTTGATACATGAGATCTTAGCAACTATCAACATCAAAGTCTAAGGAAGTTAAAACATTATCAAGCTAATAGCGTTATTAGAGTTATTATGAACGTGAGACAAAACAAGAAAAATAAAACTGATACATACCTTTGATCGATATATTTAATATCTTCTAAAAGATCATCAAATGTTGCACTTGGTGAGCATTCTTTTGTTGCACTAAAAAAAGGAACACTTAAAAAACGTTTATATTTCTTTAAAAAAGACATTCATTTTTTTCCAACTATTCAAAAATGAATGCTACTTAGCCACTTTTCAAATGCTTATATGCAAAAAAAATGTTTTTTCAGGAAACATAATAAAGTGGATAAATGTTTGAAAAAATGGATATAATAATAGAAGAAGGTGATGATAGCTTACTTTGACGAACACTTTGAGCTGTTTAAGCTAACAGTTCGACGGCGATCAACTTTTTCAGCTTCACGCAATTGACGAATATAGGCTGGAATCGGAGGTGATGGAATTAGTGAAGGAGAACGAGGAGGTGGAAGTGGTGGCAAATGAGCATGTGAACTGGAGAGCGATGATTCTCCTGAAGGTGGTAGTGCTCTTCTAAAATTATAATTGATTTTACTTGAAATTTTTGGTAATATAGTAAATGAGTTTTGGCAATGTTTGTGTTTTTGTTTTTTTAACAGTTTTTGCTTTAAAATTTTACCAACACCTCTTTTAAATTGTTTTTTACAATTCTATTTTGTTGCAAGCTAGTGGAAATTTTGTTTTCTCTTTTTTTGCTTTTTTTTCATTTTTTCAAAAGAAAAAAAAGTGATTCTTTTTTCATTTTATTGATTCTTTTTTTACTTTGAATTCAATTTGAACATTTTCTAAAATTAAATTTTTTGGAATATTTTATACTTTTTTTGCAACATTGGATGACATTACTATGCTTTAATTATCTAAGACTATATTAACGGTTATATTTCACATCGTTTTTATAACTTAAAACCTTTTTGTGACAGAAGGATTTCAACATGTCATTTCTAATGTAATAAATTTATTTTACGTTTAATAAAAAGGGAAAAGAATAGATTTTAATAGCATATAAGTATTGTCATATTTTACAAATATGGTAATACTTACAAAATTAAAATCAGCGGTTATGGACTAATTTTTGTATGCAAACCTATAAATAAAGATTGATATAAGAAAGACAACAGAAAGTGCTTGATTAACTTTTTATTTAAAATTAAATTAAGTTAAAGCTCGCCTGAAAATGCATATTTTGGCTTAATTTATAGCTTATTGTTTCTATAACACCTTATATCCACATTTTGTGGTCTATTCATTTTGACTTAAAGCAATGTGCGCAAAATACTCGTTGCAACAATTTATTGCTTAATGTATTTTTTAGCAAACGAGCCAGCAATTTCTCTTATTTCTTTAACTATAAATACTAGAGGTGCCCCGCCCCTTCGGGGCGGCCACCAATGATCCATGCTACAGAAATAAACAGTTGTTATCTTAATTACGTTTGCCTTCTTCTATAGCCCTGCTTCTATCTTCTGTCTTAGATTTTCCACTACAACTCTTTCTTATTATACTTGCCCATTTATAGAGTTATACGGAAAAACTAAAAACCCCAAAAAGGATCCTAAATAGCGCGACACAAAGGATCCTAACCATAGCTACTTTATCACCTCAATCAATACCTAAAGCTACACAGCTACACCGAATAGCTTTAAAAAGGCCAATCTTATCGCAACGCAACTTCATGAAGCTCTTTTTCATTCTATGCAAATTTTTGTTTATTCTCTTTTTTATGTAAATGAAAAAATAAATTCGGACGTGCCAACCAACCAACAAACGCACAATCTCCATTTATTGAGAGGATTTTATTGTTTCTTCAGCTCTACTTTAAAGTTATGCAAATTTTATCTGACATTCATTTTCACGTTGTGAATGAATCATTTTGGAGCGATACGTACAAACAAACGAACAATCTCCATTTATTGAGAGGAAACTTTTATAATAGAAATCGAAAAAATAATGCAAAAAGTAATGTGATCAACTTCTGTTTAATTATGAATTATCAAAAGCTATGCAAATTTTTAGCTCATATAAATGTTGTTCACTAACCTTCCTCTATAAAATGATCCAGAAGGGGAAATAGCCCGATTTAAAGCTGAATCACTTCGATAAAATGAATATCCATTTTTGAGAGAATTATTAAAATAAAAATTGTTTTCTATGTTGATTGTTGTTCTCCAAGATGCAGGAAACTCATCTCCAAAAAGATCTTTCAAATATAAATATTCTAAAAGAGTATATGGTTGTTGTCGATGTTTATAGTTCAAAAATGAGGCCGGAAGGGTGCTACTTGAAATTTGTGAAAATGTTGAAGTTGATGGTGAAGATGGGAGAAGGGCTCGGTCAGAGCATAAATTTGGTAGCTGCACAGCTAAAATGATATTTATGCAAATTTTAAGTAATGAAATTTGTAGCCAAAAAATTTACATTGAATTTCTTTAACAATTCCTTTTCCACCAAATTCATACAGGGCTGATTCGGACCATTGAAAAATAATATTATAAAAGTTATTTAAATCTGTTTCATACAAAATTTCATTAGGTTTTCGTCGACAAAATGCAATTTGATTTGCATATGAATTGAGCTATAACAAAATGATTATTATAGCGGTAACACTGAGAAGGAAATCGAACGAAGTGTAACATGCAGCCCGCCAAAGTTTCAAAAACGGGGATAGTTAAGGTCGGGCAGTCTTCCATATCTGTGTCTTTTGTTAACCTTCACATACCCCCTACAATTAGATCTCGGCTCGATGGTATGTCGGTAAAATATCCAAGAAACAACGGCATGCTACACTTCAGTCGACTACTTTTTAAAATTCTAATAAATAATTACATACCAAAGATGATAAAAAACCCGTATCATTTTGTTCATCATTAACTAAATTTTCTACTAAAAAGATTTAAAGCTTTATAGTTTTAAATAATTTTTTTTACAAACAAACCACTAGCATCTATTTTGAGCGTTTCATCGTCCTTATTACTTTCATTTATTTCTTCCACCGATGTCTCTGTTGAGGAAGAAGATACATAACTACTATTACCCGCTTGTGTGCTAATAAAATTTGGACTTGGAATTATTACAGCAACAAATGAAACCCTTGGAACATTTGGTGGAATAAAAATTGATTTTCTCGGAATGTCTGTTGTAAAAAGTGTCCATTCATGTATTTTTAAGGAATCCTAAAACCTTTTTTGTTAAAAAAATCTTCTAGATGAGAGCAGTACAAAATCGAAATTTTGATTTTAATTAGTTAAATTTTTCTTTAATTTTTGTTTTTGTCGTTTTTTAACAGAAACTTAAAATGAATTTTAAAATTTTGACTTCCCAATTTAACGATCAAAATGCAAATAACTATCAGATTTGATTAGTAAAACTTTTGTTGCGTTTATCTCGTTTTCTAACTCACAGGTTTTGGGACAGCAACAATTTCAAGTTCTTCAGTTCGATAAAGGATTACTGTATCAGATGTGCCATAATTTAGGAAAGGTTCTGAAGGAGCTTTTACTAAATATGATGAAGACTGCGAAGAGGAAAAACTAGAGGTTGATAGGCCAGGAAATATCTTTTTTGGTATCCTTCGACAAATTAGCCCTGTTTCATATGAAAATGGCGCAAATAAATGTTTTTGTAATATTGTAACTAATCGTTGACGTCGGGCATAATTTACTGCAGATTGTAAGAAAGACCAGGCAAAAAATAACATTTTTTATCCTAAAAATTGTAATTTATTAATTGTAAAACACGCTCTTTAGCTTTTTAATTTTCATATCAAAGTGCATAGAAGTATCTACGTGGAAATCATCTACTACTTAAGAAAAAGAATAATTGTTTTCTTTAGCGTTTGGATAATTTGATATACATAAAAATGTAAAGATCCAAAAACAACTTTTCTGAAATAACATACGCTGTCCACCAAAGTAAACAGGGAAGTTTGTCAGCCTAAATATTTGCTTTTGATAGGTATTGAAAAAGTTTAACTTTAATAACATTGTTTTAGAAAAAAAATATTTTTATTATTGATGTAAATTAAAACTTACTTTTATCGCCTTAATAAAATACATGTATTAAAATTCCAACATATACAAATAATAATTTCATCTTTTAATCCTCCTTTTCATTGAATCGATAAATCTCTTTCTATTTTTAAAGCAAAAATCCACCGAGCTTGCTAAAAAAGAAAAAATGAAGCTAGAAAAAAAACTCATAAAGTAAACCATTTTTAGTCAATGAAAAATACATATTTTTTTCATCTTTTTTTACATTGCAAACATAAAAAAAGAAGATTGGAGAACACGCATTTACGTTGCTTACAAAATTCATAAATCATTAATATTTTTTTATCAAAAAATGAATTTTATATTTGGCATGTTATGGCGAGTTATAGTAATTCCAATTAGTTTTCAATTTCGCGAAAAATAAAAGGGTACAAAAAAGTTTAAAACGTGGTTTGAAAAAAATTTGTTGTAGTTAAAAATAGAAAATTTAAGTTTTAAAAAAAAAGTAAAAAAAGCTTTCTTCTTTTTTGCGTGAAAGACATGCTTGCCCCAGCTACTTGGTGGCAACGGCATTTCCAATGTGTGACACACAAAATTGCTTCTTCTCCTTTGTGCCATTGGAATAACAACAATATTTTGTTGTGTAATGGAAGCTGCTCTTTTAGCTTGTTTTTATCATCCCCGGAAAGGCGCTTTTCAGTTTTATGATAGACACATGAACATTTATTGTTTTCATGTATCTTTTTTTAACAGTGTCTTTGCGAGTAGTTTTTACTCATCTGATTTACAAGAGAAAATATAATAACAATAGATGCATCGGCTTTTATCTTTTATTTGTGGAATTGATTCAGTTTTGCAAAGTCAGATTTTCGTTTCAGTTTTCGTAGGCTTTGAACTTTGAAATCAGAGATATTCATTGCCGCGTATTTTTGTTGTTACTTTGTTTAGGAAAATTTGCTCCACTTAATGCCGCTGATTTTCAGGTCGAGTTAAAATCTTGTGATAGCAGTGGCTTTAATAAACCGAATCAGTTGGAACGTTAAATTTAAATAAAATGTGGCCAAAAAGTACAACTGCAATTTTTGCAAACGAAAAGAGTTCAAGTTTTACGTTTCTTAGCAGCCATAAATCTTATCAGTTAATATTATCCCTATAACTGGCAGGGGATTTTTAAGGTCGCCAAATGTTTAAAAAAATTAAATTTTGGTATATTGTTTATTTGTAACATTTTGTTGTAGATAATTTTGTTATAATTATTTCAGGCAACAACCACCAAAAACGTTTTTTAATTGATAATAAGATTTTATTCGACTTTTGGCCACATACAGAGTACAGCTTTCAAAATTAATATTGTCGTAGAAAATGTAAAATGGTGACAGTTCGAAAAGTAACAAAAGTTATATGTTTATTGTAGAGTTTAAAAATGTTTTTAAAGTTCAAAAAACAGCCTAAATAAGGGACGTTGCACAATAAACACTGGTTACAATAATCGGAGCATTTGAATCTTTGACTCGACCTTCAATTTGCCCTCCACCATTGCAAAACAGACTTGCATATGCTGGTGCCGAAAATGTTTGCGCTAATGTTATGTGTTGATTATTTGCCTAAAATTTAAAATATTTTTGATTTCCATGAACCTTTTTATCACGGGAATGGTATACGATAGATATCATAAAATAAAAATTTTCCTTATTTTAGATTTTATTTCGGGGCACCCAAAAATAAGGATGGTGCTATATCATACCACATAGTACCCCTTTTGTCTTTTCTTAAACTTACTCCCATAGCAGTCCATCTAGCTGGGAATGGTAGACATGTTACAGTATATGTCTTACAACCTGCACCATTTACACCTTGTGCAACTGTGCCAACGCTATTAACTGTTAGATAACCTGCTATTGCTGGGACTAGCGGAAGAGCTCCACATCGTGTACATGCTAGAAAGTAACATCATTTAATTTAAGTTTAATAAAATTTAAAGCAAAATTAATACTAGGAAGCGAGAACAGTATCGTAATATGCTGATCCGATTCGTATCAGTTTTGTGAATCAAATTGCTTTTCAATAATTCAAAGGAAAGGCAACATTTGATTACTTTTTTGCTATTCATTTAACGAAAACAATCAATCGGATGAATGCCTGATTATCCGATTCAGTCATATCAAAAAAACTTAGCTTCTCTGAAATGGCGAGTTAACATACCTGGAGGGGGAGGAGGTGGAGGAGGCGGCGGTGGTGGTGGTGGTGGTGGAGGAGGAGGAGGAGGTGGAGGTGGGGGAGGTGGAGGTGGTGCACGTTTTGTCGTTGTTGGAGTAGTTGTAGTGGCGGTTGTCTGAGCAGTAGAAGTTGTACGTACTGTCGGTGTTTCAGACGGCAATGGAGGCGGTGAATATGGTGGAGCATTAACGCGGCATTCTTTACATCCAGTTGCTCTCAGATATGACAAAATAATTAGAGCAAAAAATACGACTTTCATTTTTGCCCAAAATAAAACAAAATGGTCCTTTAAATGTTTTCTTTGATTTTTCGTTATTTTGAAACTTTTGAAAAAATTAAAAAGCAATTTGTCTGTGTGAATTTTTTCTTCTTTTTTTCTCATTGTTTTAAACCGCAAATAATGAATTTTAACAGTTTTTTAAACATTTATATCTTTGTATCTTAATGATACCGTCACGGGAAACTGAAGCAATTTATGTATTTTTGCAAGCAATGTTTTAAAGAAATTCATGGTGCAAAAGGCACGTACTCTTGATTGTGAATTTTAGATTTTTAGCGCATAAATCAACTTGAAATCAACTATAAGGTGCCTTTTAATCATTCTTAAGCTAATCATTTTGAGCAAAAATTCAGTTAACCGGACACATAAAGTGCCCGTGCATCGAGATGTGATTCGTTATTACTTTTTGGAGGAAATTTTATTTTCCAATGAATATTCCTTATTTTTCAGATTTAATCGAAAAAAGAGAAACTCTTTGTTCAACCAGAAAAATAATTTTAAGAAAAGCGATTTTAATTCAACTTTTGAAGAGCCTTATTTAATCAAGCTGTATAAATGTAACCACGGCAAAACAGCATTTTGTTTATCTTCTTTTAATTACAACTTTTATAAATTTCAATAACTTCAACAATCCCTTCTTTTCCTTTATCTAGCGAGAACTAAACATAAGTAGTTTTTCTGCTTAAAAAAATGAAAATATTAAGATTTAAATAAAAATTTGACTAAAAAATGGTATTAGAAAAAAACAACCTTTTTTAAAACTAAAGTGTTTCCGTTGAACCCTTCAAAATTTAAAAAAAAAACAACCGACACATAAAACAAGTATTTTTTTTCTTGGATGATTAAACCAATAATGAGATATAATTGATTTTATGAGAACTCCTATTTTCTCGTCTGAAAAGTCTTCTATCACATCTCTCCGGATGCAAGCAATCAACAAAAAAAACGAAGAAAGCCGCAAATGAATGCTGATTGATGATAAAAGAAGCAAAAAAACTCGTATTTTTAAAAGCCTTTCCTTTTTTTGTCAGTATTTCTTACCCATAATTGAATGATTCTTTAAAGTAAAATATGACAATAAAATATATATTTTGTTGTATATTTTTCTGCAGTATTATTGAAGCATCATTTTTTGCTTGTTGTTCTTGTCCACAACCATTTCGTTCTGCAGGTTGTGGTGCTGCTTCAAATGGATATCAGCAACAGCCACAACAACAACCATATTATCAACAGCCATCTGTTTCAAGACCTATTGTTGTTAATGTAATTCTACAATGCTTCAATATAAAGCCACCTAAGAAATTTATTCCATTTTTGTTATTTCTGAGCTTTTCAAAAAAGAGCTCTTAAGTGTTCTGTTATTTAAAATATTTTCGTCATGGTGTTTTAGCAAATTTCAATTTGTGTAATAGCATTATTGTTTCAAAAATACGTCTGTCAGAATCATAGCACATGGTTCACAGAATCTATTAACCAGATTTCAGAATTTCTCATAAAATTATTTTTAAAATTAAACAAATTACATTGATATTTAAAATAATTGTTTTTGTTGATTTTTGATTATTTTTAATAACTATTTTTGGAGGGACGAAAAGTTCAAAAAGCTAGGTAGCAAACAATCTTTGTTATCACTGCACCAAAATTTTTTGCGAGAAATAACAAAAATTGAAAGTGGTTTTATGTTTACTTGCAGCGGTTTATCCTAAAACTATAATTACTAAATCTTTCTTTTTAGAGCCCTGTTGAAGTCCCAGCAGTTATTGAAAAACAGATCCCTGTGATAGTACCATATCATGGAAGCTATGATCCCTTTTCCCCGGCTGTAGTTGAAGAAGTTTATGTCCCAGTGATATATCGGCTCCCGCCCAGGCCATACAATAGCAAACAACAACCAAAGAGTAATGCTCAACAAGAGCAATATGTTACCCCAAAAAAGAATCCAAAACCTAAACCCAAAAATGAGGAGGCCTGCTATGTCAATGATTCAGGATTTAAATGTTGTAACACTGATTTGGAGAAGACAATGCATGGCGCGTATTCTGCTTTAAAAAAATCTCCAACTTTTAATGAATGCAATATTGGGTTTTTATTTAAAATTCAATTTGCATATGGCTTACTGTAATTGCTTTTTTAGACTGATGACAAAAGTTGTACAAAAAGCTTCACAAAAACGTTTTCGACAAAGTTTTGAAGTGGTTGTATCCTTAAAAGCATTTGGATCCAATTCAGCTTATGATGGGAATTATACTTGTCGATTTGAAAGGGATGGAAAACATTTTATGAGTTATGCATCACCAGTTCAGGTAAACGAAATATATGCAAATTTATAAGCTCTTTAAAAATGATAGAATCTTAGTATGATTCAGAAGATGAAAAATCTGAATCCACTTTATCCAACACCGATCTTACCCATGATGAAGACGATATTCCACCAACTGATGAAGAAAAAGAAATTAAAATTGATAATTTAAATGAAGGATTAAAAGATATCAAACCTAAAGAAGAAATTAGTAAGCTTTCAAAAAATTGTATTAACAAAAGTTATTTTTAAAGGGATTGAAATGTAATAGAAAGTTTGATATTTCATTTATTATTAAAATTGGATTTATGTAAATTCTTAAATGGCTTAATCCAAAAATGTTTTTTTACTTAAGCAAGTAGCACACATAAAATACATGTGATTTTCTTCAAACTGCATATTCCAATAGATAAAACTTTTTGTTTGCAAAATTTAAACAATATTTTTTTTCAGAAGAAAGACTTCGAAGAGCTGCAGATAAAGGAATTCCAGCATTCGTTGAAAATAATTGTATTATTGAGTTCAATAAAATTAATGCAACTAAAAATCAACATGGTTTTGTTACAGTAAGAAATATTGCTTCGATCATTTTTATCAAAACCATTTTTTAGCATGAAATAACAATGGGAAGTTTATCACCAACAGTTTCACGCCGAAAAAGAAACAGTGCAACCTGCTAAATTTCAGTAAATAAAGACGTTGTTTTAAAAAAAATTAAGTGCAATTATTTAAAATTTTCTCAATTTTTGACATAATTATGTAAATTAATTACTTTGCTTTTAACAAACGTTTAGCTTGAAGACGCAACAAATTTTTTCATTTATTAAGTTATTTTATAAATTAAATGTCTTCTTTTAGCGGTATCTGTTGTTCCTTATTATTAGCTTCTTTTAAATAAAAAATAGCCAACAAATTTGTTGAAAACGTGAAATGCTTGATTTTCCAAATTATGTCTGTGAGAGCATGGCTCTGCAAAATTAAAATCGAAATCACATCTTATCAAAAAAGGATAAATTACGTCAATAATTTTCAATTTTTTAGAAATCAAAGTTTTTCTTAAATGTTGGTCTAAGAGCAACCCAAATCCAAATTATGATGGACGTTAAATTTTGCTAATTAAAACTAAAAACCAAAATTTTAGAATTTTTTAAAATCCAAATTAATATGCCGGTTTTGCTGTCCCGTTTTTTTGATAAATGTACCTATATAAATTAGATCCCTTTTGTGTCACAGATACTTTGCAAACATTAAAAACACGAAAAACTTTTTTTTGATATTACTCATTATTTTTCAAGTGAGAAGATGACAAAGAAGAAAAAACCTTGACATAATCATCATCTTCTTTTTTCTCGTTTTGTGTTGTTGCTAAGCAAAAAACAAATATGTAAAGAAAAAAATCAACCACCCGCTGCTTTTTGGGCTTGCCGCTGTTGCTTGACGCGGGTTCACTTTCTCTTCTCCCCCTTTCCTTTGACCGATTGACGCACCTCTTTTTTTATTTCGCATTCCTTTTTTGTTACATAAAAAATTTTTACAGTCGTTTTTATCTCTTCCTTTTTTTCTTTTTCAATAGTGTTGAAATGATTCATCCCCTCTTTTTCTTTCACTACCCCTATCATCCTCATCATTCATAACAAAGAAAAAAGTTTTTGTGAAATTTACTTTTTTTCGTCATTTATTCAGTCATGAAGAATTTCTAAGTTTTGCAAAAAATGTTTCTATTTTATCAAGTTTATTTATTTCGCAAGCTAGAATCTGCCATCTTTAAGTCCTGGAATTGAACAGATAGAATGTTTATTTAGTGGAAATTTATTTGTGTTTTAACAAGCACGTTTTGCATCACTTTCTTTGTAAACTAGCATTTAATTTTTTCAGTTTTTAGTTGTCTTCACGAGACATGAAGTTTTTCTGTTCATTAATTTATGGATAACTTAAAATTTTGTCATTGAACAAGCTAACGAAAAGTGAGAAATAGTCTAATATTTGACAAATTGTTACCAGTTTCTGAAAGCTACCATAAGAATCATTTCTTGTTATTACAATTAGTTTTTTATAAAAACCGTTTTTCAGCCAAATAAAAAACCTGCATCTTTGTATGAAATATTTTAAAAAACAAAAATAATAAAACCCTCAAAAAAGCACTTTTAACAAGCATACATGCTTTGATGGCAGTTGTTTTTATACATTTTTCCCTCACTTTTTTTCTTGTACGTGTATATGCAAAAAAAGATAGAAAAGAATATGTTTGTTTGTCCGAGCAGAAATATTATTACATGCTTGTGTTTTTTGCTGCTGCTGTTTTTTCTTGCTTGATTGTTCTCCTTCAAGTTTTTTTGTGTCAATTTCAGTGATTTTTGAATACCTTGTTTTTCTGCATAAAAAATGCTAATGCAACCAAAATAATAACCCTTGAAAAATAAAATTGATGAATGGAAACAAATGTACTCATGAATTTTATTTTAATTGATTGAAAAAGAAAAAACTTTTTTTCGTGTCATGTATATTCTTTCTTTGTTTCCATTTTTTGGATGTTTCTTCTTACCCTGCTGTAAAAGCATTATAGTTTTTTCCAGTAAATGTAAGCTTAATATTTCGTAATAACCAAATCCGACGTTTAAAACTCTGTGACTCATTTTACTTTTCCTTTAAGATGTGTTTTGTTTTTTCTTCAATTTCTTTCGGTCACTCACTTTTTACTTCACAATAGTATTTGTTTATTTAGTGACTACTATATTTGTTTGCTTAATTCGAAGCAAAAATATATCGTTTTTCCCTAATGTTTTTACTGTAATCTATAACCGTTTTTTAAATCCATTTTTTAGAATTATACAATCAAAATGGTTCCAAACTGGGGAGAAAAGCCACCAATTTCAATTCCAATGGAACAAATGACTTGTCAATCTCCTGAAGAGTGTGATTCATGGTTGGGAATTTTTAAAATGGTTTGTTTTTTACTTACTTTTTATGGAGATACATAAGCACAGATAGGGGGTTACCTTTTAGAACAGATTATTTTTTAAAGTGATATTAGAAAAATTTCTTCTTTCAATGCTAGTTGTTTTTGGATAAATTTGGGCATACTGTTCTTCAAATTACTTAAAGTCATAAATCTTCATAATATGTTTATGCAAATTTTCTTTTTCCAGTGATATTCCTATGTGGTTTCGAAAACAAATAAAATATGTTCACTCAAATCTGTTACTGTAACAATAATAATAAAACTTTATACTCCTACAGTAATCTATTTATGCTTTTTAAAAGCACTTTCTGTTAAAAATATTCCTTCAAAAATTTTATAACCTTTTTTTTATTTTCAGTTTGACACTGACAATGATGGGCTAGTTGCTGCTGGAGATTTGCTGGATGGTGTACGGCATTATCCAAATTTATTTCAAATATCTGATGATGAAGCTGTGCGAATGATTCGAGAAGTTGATGGAAATCAAGATCAGCTAATTGATTTTAGAGAATTTTGTGATTTGGTTAGTTTTTTTGATACTGATTTAAAGCTGAGCAATAGTCTTCAAACAGCTACATATCTGTTTTTTACTGTCCAACTTTGTTAATCTCAGACATATTTTTATGCTTATTCTATTTTAGATGTGTCGAGCTAAAAATGATAGACTAAAACGTCTAGCACTGATTATGGGAAATGCCACCCAAGCTCGAAGTCGACAAACATATGTATCAAATTATTTGTTGGAATATTCATTTTGGCCTCCACCACTTTTTATTATTTTTGTATCAATATTTGAAATAATTTTTTATATCTATGATACAACTTCAAGAGGATATGGCTTTAATCCACATTCACCTGCACCTACATGGAGTCCATTAATTTTAAATCCACATCATCGAGAATGGATATGGACTTATATTACATATATATTTGTGCATGTTGGTACGGTAGCTTTATTACTTTTAATCGTTGACATCTCCAGTAACTATTTATTTTGGATCTATGCTCCCTTAGTATTAGCAACAGATATTAAGCTATCAAATTTGTTTTTCTGTCATCAAGTTATTTGTCAAGTAGCAAATGATTACAGTGTAATTATAGACAAAAGTGACTCGGTTTTTACATGTTTTAACGGTTAAAAATTCAGTACAAAAAAAAAACATTTCTATCAAGTTTATCGCAAAATGATGATTTGTAAAATATTTTGAAAATTTTCTGGAGCAGCAATAAAAATTATACTTTTTAAAACTTTTTAAAAATTAAGAGTTCTGCTATGAATGTTATATAGCTGTTCCAGATGTAAAGCTACGATGTTTTATTTAATTTAAGCTGAGAAAATATATTAAAAACAAACAATTTTTGTCTATGATAGATGAAATAAGCCTAGTTTGAGGTTTCCCGCAAACCCTATCATCTACTGCAAATATCTACGATAAACATACACGATAATATTACTCCCATTTTTCAGGATATATTCATTTGCTATCAAATTTGGCACTACAAATTGTTCTTGGTTTATCACTTGAACTTGTACATAAAGGTTTAAGAATA
This sequence comes from Panagrolaimus sp. LJ2400, assembly GCA_024447215.1. NCBI lineage: Eukaryota > Metazoa > Nematoda > Chromadorea > Rhabditida > Panagrolaimidae > Panagrolaimus > Panagrolaimus sp. LJ2400. The sequence continues at coordinate 310,265 of JAMRYA010000042.1, read as the reverse complement.
GGTGGATTATATATCTGTGGTGCTATTACTGGTGCTCTTCTATTTTGGGCATTTGATCCACATGTTTTTCTTGCTGGTGCTTCTGGTGGTGTATATGCTTTGATTACAGCACATTTAGCAGATGTAATAATGAATTGGTCAGAAATGCCATTTCGATGGGTTCGAGTTTGTGCATTCTCAGCTTTTATTCTTGCGGATTTTGGATATGCCGCATATGAAAGATTCTTTGCACAAACTGCTGTTAAAATTGCCGTAACAGCTCATATTGGAGGTACTGTTGTTTTTAAAATTGTTCACCCACAGCACTAACTTTATTGTTTTAGGTGCAATAGCAGGATTATTTTTGGGAATTGTTTTGCTAAGAAATCTGAGATATCATAAATGGGAATTATATGTTTGGTATGCATCACTTGTGGCATATGTATTCTTTAATTTGGTGCTGGTTGTATTAATCATGTCGCCAGCTTTGTGGTAATTTTATGATTTAAAAACTTGTTTAAATATTTATTTGTGACATTTTCACCACATATCACTTCGAGCAATTACGGTTAAACATTAACTTTGAAATTTTTGTCTTTGTTACACTGTTAAAATTTAAAAAAGGCACTTTCTTATTTTAAGTAGTATCGTTTATAAACTATGCTCTTCAGAGGTTACCATCTACTCTTTAATCGTATTTTTTAAAAATCATTGTCATCTTTCATACGAGCTTTTCGTGAATCTACCGTATCTAATTATTTAATATTTTCGCTCACTTTTTTTTTTTCTTAAAACTTTTCATTGCCATTCCAGTATTACTACTTTTTTATCATTTGTCTTTAATTTAAGCTAATCCATTTAATCGGCCATTCATTTAAACAAAACTATTCTTTATTTATTGAAAACTCTTTATAAATATTGTACAATATTGAATAATAATTACTGTTTTGAAATAAAATTAAATTTTATAAGAATTCTTTGATGCTCAACATCAGAACGAACGAAGGAAAGAAAAGCAAAACATCATTGTCAATAACTCGCAATCAAAAAAAGGAAAAATGGGATAAAATGAATCAACCAAAAAAAATTATTATGAAACATGTTTTTTTCTTGTTTGCTGCTATTGACCACCACCACTTGTAACAACAACAGATTTTAAGCGATCATTTTCTTCTTTGAGTTTAATATTTATGGATAATACTGTTGCAAGTTGCTGAAAATGATAAAATTGATTTAATTTAAAATACAAAAGTTTGTATTGCTTTTTTACATTTTACTCAAAAAATAGCTTTTATTTAGATTTGCCTTATCAGCGACCGAAAAAAATCCCAATTGAATTTATTTCACTCAAGCAAAAGCTGAGTGGGCAAAAGAAAAAGTAGAATTTTTTGTATCAAAGTTGCTAAAATAATTAAAAATATGTAAAAAAGTGTATCTGTTAGCACTATTGTTGTGTTTAAATTCAAATTCAAAGTTGTATGGTTTTTGTCCTCTTAGATCTTTGAGATCTCTGAGAGGACAAAAAACCATACAACTTTTAAGATGGCTCCATATTTTCTAGAACCATTGTATTTTTTTCGCATGAATTTATTTATACTACAATTAACTCGTTTACCCTTGAAAAATCCTTACTTTTTCTAAATTTCTTATTTTAGCATTTAGCAATTCCATTTTTGAATCATTTGAAACATTTTCATTATTGCTTTCAAGTGGATTTTTATGTTTAATACTTCCCGAGATGGATACTGTATCAACATCAGTTGAATTATTATCTTTAATAAAAAAGAAATTAATAGAACTTATTAACTAATAATTTTGCTAAATACCTTCACAATCAGCTTCTAAATCAGAATTTTCAGGTTTTTTCATGAAGGATTCAAGCCGAATAGAAATATCCCCTCCACCACATTCATTATTACTTAACTGAAAATCTTCTGAATTACAATCGGAATTTCCAGAAGTTGTGCCATCTGTTGAGACAAAATTTATTCGTTGATTTCGTTTAATTTTTCTTTGACGCTCGGATGGCTTTGTCGTTGGACGAAAATGTGCAGGGGGATGATGGGGGCGTTGATGTTTTGTAACACGTCGTTGAGTATCTTCTGGAATTAATCGTGATACCGCTGCATTGGCACATGTACTTACAGTTGCCATTTTTGTAAAAAAACAGCTCTAAAAAGCGAAAGAAAAAATTTTAATCAATTTTACTTAAACGTTTTATATAACACGATTTTAAGGGGGAACAACTGCAACAAACTACTGGCTACAAATTTTTATAAAAGGGTCAGGCTAATAATATACTGTAAGATTGAATAATTTGTAATCAAACTGGGAGAAATAAATTTTTGCAAAATTTTATTAGTTTTTTTCAAGTCCAAAATTTTCAGCGTGTAACAAAAAATCTGCCATTATATTTTTAAATATAGTAATTTTAATAGATTTGCAAAAAACTGTTTGTTCTATTTTTGTGAAAAGGTTGCGGTGTCATGTTGTTCTGGTTACAACACACTGGCAGAAAATGTTCCATACTCTTTAATCGTTTTTGACCAAAAACATCCAAAATTAAAATGAAGACATTCTGCTTTTTAAAATTTTTATGAAAATAAGTTAAAAGCAAATTTAAGCAGAAATAAATGGAAAAAAATAGAGAAAAATGACTCCTCAACAAAAGCTTTACAAAACATATAAAAATTTGCGAACACAATTTTTCATTGATAGAAAACTATTTCAAAATCAAGAAAAAAACCGAATAACACATTTTTTTTTCTTTGACATTATTCAATCAATAAAAACTGGCATTTGCCGTTAGAGAAAGTAAAAAAGAAAGAAGAAACAAATGTAAGTCATTTTTCAGAGGTTGTGTCATAAACCGCAAAGAAGAAAAGAGAACAAGAACACATGTGAAAGTAATTATTACAAAAAAATTTATCGCCTTAAAAACTAAAAAAGACAAAAATACGTGTGCTACTTCAAATGAAAAAAGACAGAAAAAAGCTATTTTGGCTGTTAAAGGAATTGCGCAAAACAATAAATATTCCTTTTTTGCATTTTTTAAAAAAAGAGTGTCCGAAAGGAGAGCACTTTTTTCTCTCTTTCTCTCTCTCTTTTCTGATGTGGAAAAAATCTCTTTTTTGAAAAAGAGAGAGTCTTTTTTTCCAACGCAACAGCATAAATTTGGAAAAAAAAGGGGGCAACCAGATGAAAACGAAGAAGAACGCCGCTGCAACTGTCCGTCTTACATTCACACACAGGCATAACCCAAATATTCTCTTTCTATCGTCTTTCATTATGACAAATATATTTTAAAATTCAAAAACACATGGTTCCCATCTCCTTTTTTTTTCTTTCTTAGCAGCTGACTGACAAACATTGCGTTTTTGAAAAAGCAATAATAATCAAAGTTTGTTTTGCTTTTTTCCCCAAAAATGGAAGAACGTTTTTTAGCTTTCAAAATAAAAAATTAACTTTTACATATTTGTGCAATATAAATAGTATATTTGTAATGGCTCATACAATCATGATCATCTTCTGTAAAACACAAACTTAATTCACACAAAAATTGAAAATTATCATACTGTAGCATTTACTTTTGCTGTTACAGAGCTTTTGAAAAAATTTTGAAGGTCTCAAAAATGAGAGCAAAAGAAATTAAGGATTACCACAACATCTTAATATCCATAAATCTGGCTACCGTAATGTTCTGTGACTTTTTACGAAGAGGCAGTAGCAATGCTCAAAAACATTTTTTTTAGAATTGAACATGAAAATCACAAACATTCATTGATTCGGGTTTTGTTCAATGAAAACTTTTTTTGTGTCTAAACCTGAAAATTAGGAATCATAGTAGCTGTAGTAAAATGTTGCAAAAAGATTTTAGATTCTTGGATATTTCGCCGTAATAAAATCTCGTCAAACCTGCAACAAATCTTAGGCATGGTATTTTTCAAGAGTAACATAAACACAGACAGATCATGTAGACATTATTCAAACCGTCAACATCCGTGTTCTTGTTTATTATTGAATACAAATAGTTTCTGTAAAATTCATTTTGTACATTTATCTCTTGCTGTTTAAAACACCACTTAAAGCTTAATAACTTTTATCGCGTTTTTCAATAATAACCAAAAAATTCAATGCTATTGCAAAGAATTTTTGTAAGTGCTTTTTTCACACAAAATGCAACAATTATTCTTTCCCCATATACTATTGTATACGGTGATGAAAGAAAAACGATAACAAACGACAAAATAAAAGTATCCTAAAAATATCAAATAAATGGATAAAAAGAGGGGATAACAAAAAGTAGAGGAAATAAGTCCGAGGTTAAATGTTATATTTTTTTTGAAATAAAAATCCGCAACAACTTTTTTAAAGAACATTAAAACTATTGTTTCAAAGTTTCAACAAAGACATTACAAGTTTCAAATCAAAAAAAATTATAAAGGACACAAATATCAATAATGATCGAAATATAATATTGTATAAAATTTTTCAACATAAAATTCAATTTTTATCCATATTAAATGGCTGCTGAACCATTACTGTATTGCTGTTGTTTTGAAAAATCTGATAAAACTCGTTGTGTATCAGGATTATTTGAAATCATTAATTTTTGAATTAATTTCGGTAATAAATGTGGACCTGAAAAGTATAACAGCAATTAGCATTATTTGTAAAAAAAGCTTTACTAATATAAGGAAAAATGAGCAAGAACTATTAAATATTAGAGCCGCTTTTAAAATTACTTTTTTTATTTTTGAGTTCTTCATTGACATTTTTAACAGTTTTTTATATGTTCAACAGGTGGTAATTTCGAAAAGAAAAAACTTGAAAACAAAATTTTTAATTACGGTAGTTACGAAGAATTTGTTTTTGCACAATGATCAGCAATTATATACGAAATCTACCTTTTAAGGCTTTTAAAAACATCAACTAAAAACGAATTCTAAAAGTGGTTCAAGACTAGTTGGGGTACTGTAACGGAACTTTTTCCTACAAAGGATACCGTGATTATGGCTATTTATCAGAGTAAATTAAACTCTGTTAATGATAAAGTAAAGTACTCAACGCTTTAACCGAATTTTGTAGGTCTCAAAAAATTGTCTATCCCAAGATAAAGCAAAAAAAGCACTTACGTTTAGAAATTTCATTAATTAAGAATTTTTCATATTCGTTTTCAGATCCTCCTCCACCTATAGTAGGTGTTAAATCATCAATGTTTTTAAAATTATTTGCAGAATTTCGGCCTGGTATTCCTGTTCCAATTGCAGAAATAAAATTAGAATTATTGCTTAATATATTATGATTTGTTGTAGGTGGTAATAAGTCATCATTAAATTTAGAAGATGCTGTCATCTTTGGTATTGTTGAGCTATTAAATGAATTTAATAAAGATGAAGTTCCAAAACCATTTGTTGTAATTTTATTGCTATTATCAGATAATGGTGTTGCACCTAATGGCTGCCAAGGTGATGATAATCCTAATAAATTATTTGAATTCCAAGGATCAAAAGAATAACTAAAAAAGAAAGATTTTTTTAAGTTTAAACACGAGACAAAAAACTTACAAATTATTATTTTTATTATTTTCTAATAAAGAATCATTCTTTGGTATTGGATCAGATAAATCAGATATTAAAAATGGATCAACTGAATTAGTACGCAGGGTGGTGTCGCCATTTTGTAAATTATTAAATGCTCTAAAAAAAGAAGGAGATAATTAACCTCATTTATTGAAACAAACGCAAAAAAAATATTTTATATGATTGTAGACGTTTTTAAGTTAAAAAGGAGTCAAATTCTGTCAAGTGATTGTGAAGAATTAAATTTAACTCAACTTGAAAAACGTCAACTGTATTAAAATATTAATTATTACATACCTTTCAGCTCCAATTGGTAAATTAATGATTGCCGATGATGAATTATTTCCAAAACCTGGTGGTGGTTCTAAATTTAATGGTGCAACAGTTGTTTCCGAGACAGCACAAAATCCTGCCGATGCTCGACCAGAATCAATACTAGTATTAGAAGAAGAAGTTTGATGTTGTGAAACTATTTTTGTATTTGTAATTGTTGCAGATGGAATTGCAGATGCCCAAACATTGCCACCAGTTGGCGTTGTTGCTGTTGGAGTTGTTACAGTACCCTGTGGTTGAGAGATTTGTCGTTGAGGTGGCTTTGGAATTTTAATTTGTGATTGAACAGATGGTGAAAATTGTCCGGTTGTTGGAAATATTGGATGATTATGTAACGGTTCAAGCGTTTCTTCATCTAATGGTGTAACTAATAAAGCACGCCATGGATGTCGTCGATCACGTAATTGACGGTAAGCAGTTACCTATAATAAAATAATGTTTAGTTACATTAAATGAATAAACGATAGACAAAATGAGGCTTAACATTATGACAAAAACTCTTCTATTTAAGTCATAATTAGTGACACAATATCAGCTGCCGTGCTCATAGTTATCATGTAATTTAGCCCCCAAGATGTACAAAGAGTAGCAAGGGATTAACGAGCCATCCAAAAGAACTTCATAGAGCTTTTTATAATTTATTAAAGATATGTTCTATATTAGTAATGTTTATTGTAGCAAAAATGAAAGTTATGAGATAGTTGTCGATAGTTATATCAATTTTTTGCTATAGTTTAGAAAAGAGTAAACCAGAAACCCACTTTAAACGCATTTGGCACATATAAAGCTCATATTTTGTGCGTAACTATTGCTTAATTAGACAAAAATGAGTTTACATATATAAGAAGTTTCACTTAGAGTGCTACGAAAAAAAACATTTCTGTAAGAAAATACTTACTCGACATAATGAATCTTTTTTCGGTGGTATTTCACCAACATTCAAATCCGTCCATGCCATAAATGCTGCTTCTTTTGCAGGATTTTCCATAAAACCATAAAAACCTCCAGTTGGCTGTTCACAAACATATAAAACTTTCCAATTATCAGCTGTTTGCTAAAAAACGTTATGCTTAAATAACCGATGCAATATCATTCAAAACTAACCATTAATTGTCCATATTCTTCACGTAATGAATCTTCATTTTCATGAACAATTCGAACTTGAATTGCAGACCATGGTACATCTATAAAAAGCATTATTAAGTAAAATATTAAATGTATCTCAAAAACCAATACCTTCAAAAGCAGCAGTAAATTGTGCTTTTACAGTAACAACATCAAAAGCATGTAATTCATCGATATAATGATGATTATTAACAAAAATTCTTCCAATTACATCATGCCATAACCATGCTGATGAATTAGAATGGGATACTCGACATACAATTGCTGTTACAGTAACCGTTAAAATATTATCTAATGTTGGTGAAAATCTATTTGGTAGCATATCCGATTCTACGCAAGGTAATTGTCCAATAACATTTACAACAGATGCTTTCCATGAACATTTTTCATATTGTTGTCCAGATAGCGATTTAATTGCATCAAAATATACGAATGTTCCAGGCTCACTTTTACCATTTAATACAATATTTTTTGAAAAACTTATTGAACCAGTTGTCTAAAATATACGGTAATTTCATACGAATATGCTAGATAAAAAAATATAATCGCCCAACGTGATCATTTCATATGTCTACGGTAAGAACTAAAACTAACTTGAGCATAAATTAATCCATCACTTGTATCAGTAGGTTCTAAAACAATAACACCAAATTGTTGAGTAATAGATTCAGGTTGTCGATCAGTTCGTGTTGAACCTAAGCTATTCATATCTTCTTTAATAGATGTAAATGGAATTGCTGCAAATGCAACATAAGAACATTTTTGAAATTCAGGTTGGGGTAAAACTTTCATAGCTATTGTTGTTCCAATATCAGCATTTTTACCGTGCCATGGCTTGCCTTAAAAATAAAGGATTTAGATATAAGTGAGAAACAGGATAGAAAGCCTACCGTGTTCACCTTTAGCACTAAATGGTACAAAAATTTTTCCTAATTTAGAAGATTCACAATAAGCATATCTAAATTGTAAATATAATATTTACAGTATTACTAACCGCAAAACTTACTGATTACATTTTTCAGTCATTTTTCCGGAAATACTTTGTAAATCACTTTTTAAAATCACACTACAAGCAATATAATTACATTCGTGTTGTTTTTGAGCTTGTCTTATTGCAGTAAATACAACATTATCATTAGTCTAGAAAAGTATCAATTAAGAAACAGAAAGGCAGCAAGAAATTCTTAAGCATTATTGTTGCAACTTCAACTTCGATTCTAGTTGACTTTGGTGCGACACTCCAAAATGATCGAATTCAGTATAAAGTTAAAAAATAAGAAATTTTGGAAAATATGAATAGAAGATTTTTTCTATTGATAGATTGATGTCTTCTGTATAAATAATTGGGGCACTGATACTGTATCGTGCTCAATGTTTAAAAGATTTCCAAGAAAACAATCAAATTATTTCGAAGAAATTATTTTTTCAATAAATAGTACAATACTATTATTTTAAAATCAATTATCAAAAAAAGCTTACAGCAAAAATATTTCGTAAATCAGTACAATCAGGTGCTTTAGGCCATGCGGCATCAATTGGTATATAAACACGTTGATTAAGTCGAATATCATCAACAAACATATAACGTTTAAAAATTTTTCCGATGCTTCCCTCTCCTGAAAAAAAAGAATCACATGTTTATCTTTGTCAATGATAGTGAATCACAGAAATAAAAAGTAAAACTTTCATTGGTTCCAGCATTCAAAGTTAATTTACTTTTAATAAATTTTTTATCGAAAATACTGAACGAATTTAAAATTTTAAAACGTACCCAAGAACCTGGTAGGTTGCTTTTCAGTTGTTGAACTCATAATTAAAAATATAAATTTTTTTCAAATATGATAAAATATACTAAAAAATGACTCTGTTTTAAAAAAGGTATTATGATAATGTACAGAAATTATTTAAATGTGTTATAAAAAAAAAGATACACACAGCCAAAAAAAGTAGGAAACAAAAAAAAGGCACATTTTCGTTTTATCAATTTAGGCAGGGTGGAAAAAAGGAAAGAAGAATTTTTCAAAGGTGTGTTGCTTCAAAAATAAGCACTTTAAAGAAGAAAAATAAAAAAGAGAGGGAAAAAATTGTAACAAAAAAAATAGATATCAAATGCGGCCTGCAGGGCTAGCATTAAAAACAATATTCTCTTAATGAACAGCACCCATTATAATAATAATAAAAATCAATATTTTTCTTAAATACTTTTTCAAACAAAAAACACAGTAACAAAATCAACAAGAAATTTTACAAAACATAATAAAAGTAAAGTAAAATTTTTTTAAGCTTTAAGTTTAATTGATCGAACAGTTGATGCACGAATTCCTCTTCTTTCACCATCATATTTTGTAATTTCACGTTGAACTTCAGGAACTTGTGAGCGATGCTTATGAATTGCTTTCTTGAATTGACTTCGTTTCTTTGTACGTGAATGTGAAGTTGCCTTCTTTCGTTTAACGGTAAGGCCTTTATTCTTTTGCATCTAAAAATAGAAATTATTTTAGATATTAATTTCTTTTTTTATTAATGTAGTGCCTTACTTCATAAGTAATTTTTCGTTTTTTGCCTTCTTCATCTTCGTCAGCGTCATCCAAAGCAGGACCATGTGGGGCAACTTTTTTAATAGCCTTCTTATCTTTACCACTTGCCATTTTTGCAAAAATTGATTTAATATCTTCTTCTTCTTTTGGTTTAGCATTCATTTCTTCTTCATCATCACTCGCGAAATCATTTCGACGCTTCTTCTTTGGTGGTTCAGGATGTGCAATTACTTCTGCATATGATGGATCAGCTTTTAAACGATCAGAAACTTTCATCAAACGACGATAATTATTTTCAATAAAATCATCAATTTCTTTAATAATCTATAAAACCAACAAGTTACCGTAATTACACAAAGTTGTTAAAGAACGCTACCGGATATTGCTTCATAATATCATCAAGAACTGGATGATTTTCAACCAATTTAAAAGATTCAACAGGTGTTGTTTCTTTGAGATAAAAGAACATTAAATAGCTTTGCAAATATCTAAAAATATAAAATTATTTAAGCACATAATTAAAAGAAAGAGAAATTTTACTGTGTATAAGCTGCTATAATAGCTTTAATTTGAGTTGTAAATGGGCACTTGTGATCATTCATGCATAAAAGTATACTATCCAACATAGGCTTTAATTCTTCAAATTGAGCTTTCTAAAAAATTTTATAAGTTAAAAAAAGGTAGCTGTAAAAAACATCAATACTAATTATCTTACAGCCAACTGCTTTTAAGGCAACATATGGCTTTTATTAAAGCAATAATCATAAAATACATGCTTTCTTCGAACTCCTTTTTTACACCTGGCAACAAAAAAAGTGAGTAAACGAACGAAGTAATGAGGAAAGTCATAAGCAATAAAAAAATACTTACACGTTTATTGTATTCTTGAACAAATTGATCAAAAGATGCAGAATGTTTTTCCATATATTCAGCTTGCTTTTTCTTACTCATTGCTTCAAACTTGCTGCTGCCAGTTTTATCTTTTTGATCCTTCTTATTACGAGTAGCAACAATAGCAGAAGATTCTTGTTGTTCTTCATCATCACTTGCAAGCAAACCCGCAAAATCAACAGCTTCAATTCCAGCATCAAGTTTCTTTTGTCGTGTAATAGCATCTTCTTCTTCAAGCTCTAATGCTTCTGCTTCATCACTATTCCATCCACCAAAATCTTTATCTGCATGTGAACCATAATAAGCAAGCTTTTGTTTTCCCCAAGCATCAGCAGATTTAATTCCTGTAAAAGAGATTTATTAAAGGATGAATTACAGTAATTTAGTGTTATTTTTGAGAATATTTCTAAAGAAAGAGAGCAAGTGATGGCAAAAATAATTTATTCATTGGGATAACAGCGTGTTGCTAATTTATGACTTTCGGTGGTTTCGCAAGTAAATAATACAAAAAAATAAAAGCAATTTTAAAGGTCGCTCTATATTTAGTTAAATTACTGCTGTCTATAAAACTAACCAGATTCATCATTACCAGCAGCTTTCTTTTTGCCAAGCCTTTCATCAACTGAATCATCGCTGTCATCAGAATCATAATCTTCTTCATCACTTTCAGAAGATGCAACAACACCCAAAACTTCAGTTTCACGGCGCTTGTACTTCTTTTCTGTATTTAAGTTACCAAGAATTTCTTTATCACGACTTTGATGAAATTTATCAACTGAAAAATTATATATTTTTTAACTGAAGCAAAATTCATTTAAGCGCAAACCTTCATCATAAATTTCGTCATTATTGTCATCATCAGACGTAGCTTCTGATTCTGCTTCAACGAATCTTCTAAAAATAATATATATGATTAAAACAAATAAACTGCTTTAAAGATCAATAAAAAATCCTGTCAGTTTTCTTTCTTTTTGTTGAGGAAAAAGTTTTTTCTTTCATTGCTGAGAACTGCAGTAAGAAAAATCAAGTAAAAATTGCTTACTTATTTTTAGCCATTTTATGGGAATAAAGTTGTTTAATTCCTGAAATATTTTTTAAAGTTATTAGTTAAAAGTTATATATTCAATGATAACATAAACTAAAAACAGTTAAAAAAGATGGCGCGAAATGTTTTTGCAACAAACAACTATGTTTTCTTGTTCAAAGCAGTCGTCGTCGTTTGCAAGAAAAAAAAATGTGAGCCTATTTGCGTTCTTAGCGCGAAAAAAGGATTTCTTTTTTTATGGATGTTGATCGAAGAAGATGGGGGGAAAAGACACTTCGTTTTGAACAGCGTGTTATGATAATTCAGATAAAAAATCATTAAAAACGAACACAGATTTTCCTCTAAATTATAAAATTCTTTAACAATTAAACACGACTTTAAAACTTGATCAAACAGCATTGAATTAGAAAACATTTCTACAAAAGAAATTAGCAGACAAAAAATTTTAAATAAAATTTTGTTAAATTTAAATCAATGAAAGGCTTAGTAATCTCGTGTTAAAAATTAATAGCCGTGAGTATTACATACTCAAAAAAAGCTGTTTCTATAAATAAAGAAGCAGCAGAAAGATGTTTGTTAATACAGTTAAAATTACAGGTAAATCACAATAAAATAAAAAGTTTTCAAGATATTTTCAAAGAAACATAAAAAGATTTTAATATCATTTTGAGCAATTATAAAATTCTGTCTATCTGTTATTACTTATGGTAATTAACAAAGAAATGAACCGATTATTTTTTTGCTAATATGCCATTATCTGATCTATTATTGCAGTACCCCAAAAAGACCAAAAGCAAAAACCTATACAAACCTTTCTTTTTTGTGCCTTTACTTTCATCACTAGCATCATAAGGATTGAGTAACTTTTGTGATGCTTTAAATTGCATAATTTCTGGTGTATTATTTGAAGCATCTTCTTGTTGACGAGGAATCTCAAAGATGGTTGCAGAAGGACAATTTGATGAAAAAAGTTGTTTAATGCATTTTTGCATTTTATTCAATGCTTTCTAAAAATTTAATATTTTTGTAGTGATTTTTATATTTTAGGAGGTGATTTACATTTTGTGATTTTTTAGCTGATGCTTCTTCATTTTCATCTGAATGATGAACAGCATCATCAGCGACTTCAACAGAATTTTCATAAGCAGCAATATGAAGCGAAAGGGTGCTATTGCTTGTTGAAGTTGTTTTATTTTCTTTGCTATGCTTTTCAACAACTTTTTCAGCATCAGTAAAATTATTAAATTCAAGTGGTTTATGAGTTTTTGTTGCCCAAGAATTATTTTTTCTTTCATTTGTGAAAGTATCAGAATGTTCAACTTCTGTTAATTCAGTAAAGGCTGCAGTTTCTTATCGCCTAAAGCCCGAAACTAACTGCAGGGTTAAGCCTTCTTATTACGTCTTTACAGTAATTTAACTAAAAGTCATCAATACCCATCTTTTCATCTAAAGGCGACTTTTTTATAATTGTTTCAAAACAAATATAATTTTCATAAAAACTGCAGTCTTTTAGCTTTACCGTTAATCAATTTTGGATTGCTTTTATTTGTGATGCTTTCTGATTGAATATTATTAACTTCTGAACCATTGTGAAATTGATTTAAGTTAATATTCTGATATTGAGAATCATTATTAGAGTGATCAGAAGTTTGATGATCATTCTTCAAAACTAAACAGCGTTCTTTTGTAGCCATCTAAAATGGAAGAATTTTTTTAAAAAAGCCGTTGAAACAAAATATATTATAAGATATTCCAGAAAAGAAATGAAAAAAATAAATATAAATTACTAAAGATATTCCAGAACAAAAAGCGCTTTGCGAAAAATTTAGTAACTAACAGCTGCTGCACTTAGAAAACGACACACGAATTTAAAAAATTGCATCCTAATTTTGGGCTGGATGAAGCAAAGTGGTTCATAAGAATGATGCAATAATAAACTTTATGTCGAAATGTATTTATTGCCTTTTTCTTCTACTTTGAAAAATTTTTTATCGAAATAAATTTTGTTTAGTAATTTATATTTATTTTTTTCATTTCTTTTCTGGAATATCTTATAATATATTTTGTTTCAACGGCTTTTTTAAAAAAATTCTTCCATTTTAGATGGCTACAAAAGAACGCTGTTTAGTTTTGAAGAATGATCATCAAACTTCTGATCACTCTAATAATGATTCTCAATATCAGAATATTAACTTAAATCAATTTCACAATGGTTCAGAAGTTAATAATATTCAATCAGAAAGCATCACAAATAAAAGCAATCCAAAATTGATTAACGGTAAAGCTAAAAGACTGCAGTTTTTATGAAAATTATATTTGTTTTGAAACAATTATAAAAAAGTCGCCTTTAGATGAAAAGATGGGTATTGATGACTTTTAGTTAAATTACTGTAAAGACGTAATAAGAAGGCTTAACCCTGCAGTTAGTTTCGGGCTTTAGGCGATAAGAAACTGCAGCCTTTACTGAATTAACAGAAGTTGAACATTCTGATACTTTCACAAATGAAAGAAAAAATAATTCTTGGGCAACAAAAACTCATAAACCACTTGAATTTAATAATTTTACTGATGCTGAAAAAGTTGTTGAAAAGCATAGCAAAGAAAATAAAACAACTTCAACAAGCAATAGCACCCTTTCGCTTCATATTGCTGCTTATGAAAATTCTGTTGAAGTCGCTGATGATGCTGTTCATCATTCAGATGAAAATGAAGAAGCATCAGCTAAAAAATCACAAAATGTAAATCACCTCCTAAAATATAAAAATCACTACAAAAATATTAAATTTTTAGAAAGCATTGAATAAAATGCAAAAATGCATTAAACAACTTTTTTCAACAAATTGTCCTTCTGCAACCATCTTTGAGATTCCTCGTCAACAAGAAGATGCTTCAAATAATACACCAGAAATTATGCAATTTAAAGCATCACAAAAGTTACTCAATCCTTATGATGCTAGTGATGAAAGTAAAGGCACAAAAAAGAAAGGTTTGTATAGGTTTTTTGCATATTCGGTTTTTAACGTTATTTTTAAACGCTGAAATGAACTTGTATGCTTTAGTTTTTACGATAAAAAAGGGTTCTGTTTTGCTTCACAGAAGTTCTAAAAAATCCCTAAAAAATTTGTTAGTACATAAATGATGTATAGCAGTAAAAATAATCTGGAAAAGCTCTTTAAAAATACATATTGTTTTTCTACTTTTTCTGTAATCCTATGAATTCTTTATTTCTTTTGCGCTTTTATCAATTTTCGATGAAAGCAAAAAAATTTTTTGTGCTTTAAAAAACCAGATCGCATTTTTTGCTGGAGAAACAATTTTTGCTTTTCTGTTTTTGTTATTATTCTTTTAATTCTTATATATTAGATGTTTTTTTTAATTAACATATCTTACGTCTTTTATTTTGCAGACATATTTGTCACATCTTAATTTCTTATTAAAAAGTGTTATAGTAAGCATACTGAATTATTTTGTCTTTGTTAATTGTGTCGTTTACAATTTGTATCAGTAAAAAAGAAACAAACTTTAGCATAATAAAATATTAAATACACTTAAGATGGTCTGAATTTTATAATTACTTTTGTTTGCATTTTGAATATCGGGAAAATAATTTGATAAGATAGCGATTAAGCTAAAACTACTAGTTCTACATCTTTAATTTTTGTTTACAACAGTAATTAAATATAAATGAAACATTGCTCTACAGCAAAGATAGTACACCTTTTGTTATCATTCCATTCCAAGATTCACCAACATTTTGCCATAAAAAATTTCTTGAAAAGAAAAATCCGGTTGATACTGTTGGGGAAAAAAATAGAGATAGCATTTTTTCTATAATAATTTTTCGCGGTTTTTTTTTTCCATTTATCTCCGCATATATTTATTTTCCGTTGTATTCTAGTTTCAACTATGGCATTTTGGGATGATTTTGAAGATGGTTTGTTTAAAGAAACTTGTTGCTATTACAGATACAAATTTTATAGAAAGTGCATCACTTGTTAAAAAACTTGATAATGAATCAGTATCTTTGCAAGCAATTGTTGAAGATTCAATGTGTCTTATGTTAATAAGAGATGAAAATAGCAAGATTATTGAATAGTAAGTTTTTTACCACGTAATATACACATATAAAAGATCGTTTATTATAGCTTTTCACAACCAGCAATTTTTCGTCAGTTGTTTCATGTTGCTTTAAATACAGATATTGATAATTCTATGAATGATACCGAACAATACAAATTTGCTTATCAGTGCTGTGAAGTATTAAATTTTCAACAAAATAAATTATATAATGCTTATTTGGATGATGAAGAAATTCTTGGATTTTTGGCAACATTTTTGGAAAAGGAAAAAGAAAAAATGAATCATTTAACAGCAAGCTTTTATGCAAGAATCCTTTTATCACTTTACAATTTTGATCATACAAAAGTAATTACTGTAAAACATTTAATCTATGTAATCTTAAGCGATATATTTTAGGTACTTGAAGCACTATCAAAAACAAATTTTCTTGATACAGCTTTGCAACTCATTAAATTTTCTGCCATTGCTGAATTGCTATATAATTTAACAACATGTATTCCATTGGAATCTAGAGATGGTGTTAAAAAGGTATATATTATGCAAAGGTTACAGTAATAATAATAAAATATTTTAGTACTTTATTGAAAATGATTTTGGTAAAAAGTTGTGCAATTCTTTCAAATCAAGTACCGATTTTATTGCCATTGAAAATACTGGTTCATTATGGGCAGAATTTATTAAAAATATGAGAGATTTTTGTTACAATTATAGTCGTGATGATGATCTTCTTCAACATCTTGAACATCCTGATCTTATTTTGGAGCTTCTTACGTATATGTTTCCGGAAGATAAAAGCAAACGTGATCCATCTGTAATTGTTAGTGGATGTCTTGTACTTATGGCAGTTCTTGATCGACCATATGATGTTGGACAACCTTCTGTTGATTTGAATAAAACTGAAGAACGTCCAAAACTTTTTAATCCAGACGATGATTTTAAATGTGAAGCAATTTGTGCAAAATATGTTGCTGAACTTCTTGATTCTACATTAGAAGCTGCCAGAGCACATGATGGTGATGTTCTTGCAAGGTATAAAAATTTTCCCAAAAAAAAACATTTTTTAAATTTCAATTTTCAGATGCATGATCGTTCTTGAAGGAATTTTTAATACAGCACATACAAAAAATCATGCTGAATATGTTGATCAACTTAAAAAAGCTAATTTTGGTCAATTCTTCGATTTTATTAAAGAAAATCCTACAATTTCTTTACTGAATAATTCAATTCATACACTTGTCAGCTATATGCTTCATTGTGCTCTTTCGGAAGAAGATCATCTTGTTTCCTATCTTTTTAATGATCTTGGTATTACTTCTATCATATTGAATGCTTTAAAAGACATCCCTGAATCAACGTCAAATGTTGCAGTATTTGGAGCTCGAGCATTCTTTTATCGCTTAGCTGAAAGAATTGCAATTGCAAAAGAGCAATCACAAAATAATGCAAGAATTACAAAGCGTATCTCTGATTTACCAGATGATCATGCATGGACAAGCTTTGCAGATTCAAAGTTAATGGATTATCTTCGAGTTTGTTTACCTTTTATTCATTTGATTTTAACATTTAAATATTTAAAAATTTGTAGGAACATTCACCTGTCGATCTTTCACAAACTCGTAATCATTCCATGTCAGATATTAGTTCAAAACTAGAAATTTCTGTTGATGATGTTGTTGATATTGTAAGTTTTGCTGCTTCTTTTTCTGCTACCGTATTCTACTGCCATTTATTTTAGGGTATTAATGAACTTGAACCTACATTAAAAGCTGAAGCAATTCGTTCACCAACGGCACAAATGATTGAAAATCTTGAAAAGCTTAATGATTCAAATGCCGATAAACCTGATAGCTTATTTGAACGATACCGTACTGAAATGCAAAAAGATAAAGCAGATAATGATGATAATGTTGATGAACTCTTTGATCTTCTTTCTCGTCCATCAACAAAAGTTGCAACAATGGATGTAGATGATTGGCCAACAAGTTCTGCAACAAAATCAGCAGCTGAAGATGATGATGACGATAATGAAGAATTAGAACTTTTCAAGAAGCTTAAACCAGCAACTTCACAACCTGCTCATGCTGCACTAGATGAAGATTGGCCAGTTACAACTTTACCACCTGCATTACCAAAAGATGATCCATGGGATGACTTCAATGCCATTTCTGATGATTTTCCTAAGAAAAAAGAAGATGAATCATAATAAAGACGGGTGCTTTCGTAATTGTATTTTTATTTTCTCTTTCTTTTTCGGTGTTGTCTTATTTTGTCTCTCTCACTTATACAAAAAGAATTTTTCAATTTTTAGTTTTAAAAAATATGGGATTCATTTTTCTATTTGATCTTTCTTATGACTATTTTTCAGTTTCCTTTTTTAATAAATTTTTTAATACATTATCGTCGGCTTTATTGTTATAAGTTTAACAACTTTAAATATCTATCAATATTTTTACGTTAGATCAACGTGTTTTCTGATAGACCCTTAGTAACAACTATTCATGATTGAGTCCATCGTTGTCTCCAGCGTAAGATAGCGAGTAAAAAAAAATTAAATCCGCTTTTTGGCCTTAATGGAGTAGTATTTGATAAAAAGTATTCTTTTGCACGCTAACTAAGAAGTTTTATTTTTAGAAGAATACCATCATCGAAATTCATTTAAATCTTACAATATGAGTAATATTCCAGCAACAATGCAACGGCGTGAAGCCATTTCAAAGCGGAAAGTACTGTAAGTTTTATTTAAGGATTTGTTGCTATCATATATACTCGATGCTTTTTTTAGTTTAATGGGAAAAAGTGGGGCTGGTAAAACAAGCATGCGTTCAATTATTTTTGCAAATTATATTGCTCGTGATTGGTATGTGATTATAAAATTGACTCTTTAAATATTCAAACAGTTTTTAGTGATCGTCTTGGACCAACTTTAGAAATTGAACATGCTCATGTCCGTTTCCTTGGAAATATGGCTCTTCATTTATGGTTCGATAAAAAAGATTACCATTTACAGTATCCTAATCATAGTAATTATATAGGGATTGTGGTGGACAAGAAACATTTATGGAAAACTATATGACTTCCCAACGCGATCAAATCTTTAAAAATGTTCAGGTTTGTTCACTCTCTTAAAAGAATATTAACTTCAGCAATACAGGCAATGATATTATAGGTTTTAATCTATGTATTTGATGTTGAATCACGTGAAATTGATAAGGATTATCGAAATTATCAAGGATGCTTAGAAGCTTTATTACAAAACTCTCCTCAAGCTACTGTATTTTGTTTAATTCATAAAATGGATTTGGTATCAGAAGAAAATCGAAATAAGGTTTGTTTAACAGCATTATTTTTATTTTAACAATCCATTTGAAGAGTGATAAGCAGGAATGTACGAAGTTATCACACTGCTTTAGCTAAAGCTTTAGTAGACATACTAATTTTGATAAAAATAACTGCTGGATTTTAACAAAAAACGAAAAAAAAAACGCTTTTTGTTAAACGTGGAAAAATACTTTGAACCTTTTGCACACTAAACTCTTTATCAACTCTATTTTTAAGGTTTTTCAAGAAAAGGTTGAAGATGTTCGTCGAATTACCAATAGCACAACGGAAAGATTACATACATCTGCAACAATTGAATGTCATCCATCATCAATTTGGGATGAAACTTTGTATAAAGCTTGGTCTGCAATTGTATATCATTTAGTACCAAATGTAACTGCCATGGAACAAAAGCTCAATCAATTTGCAGATATCATTGAAGCGGATGAAATTTTACTCTTTGAAAAAGCAACATTTTTGGTTGTTGCTCAAGTATCTAAAAAAGAATTTACTGATCATCATCGATTTGAAAAAGTCTCAAATATTATTAAACAATTCAAGCTATCTTGCAGTCGAATGGGAGCACAGTTTGATTCAATTCTTGTTCGAAATAGCGAATTCTCAGCATTTATTGATTCATTCACTAATAATACTTATATTATGTCAATTTGTGATGGAAATATTTCAACTGCTGCTGTATCCATGAATATCAAAAGTGCAAGAAAACATTTTGAAAAGCTTGATGCAAAGTAATTATTTTTCATCTACAGTATACCTTCTTTTTATTGTGATCACAGCCAATTTGTATTCTACCTTATAAAATTATTTTAAATTGTCTATAAAATCATATATATATATTATTGTTTATGTTCTTGTTGTAGTACTGTATCTAGTTCATGTATAAATTTTTTAATATATTTCGTTACCGTTTTACAACATGAAAATTTAATTAATATTGGTCTTTTACCAATTCTTGTTTATTGTTTCAATTGACTCACATTGAGGTTACTGTAACAGTTTATTTAGAATGATTAATATTTTTATTGCTGGAATAATTGGTGCATCAAGTTGTTTCTTTTTTTACAGAATTTTAAGGTATGTGTTACTGTGCACAGTAGGTATAAGTAAATATCCTTACTGATTTTGGATCGTAAATCGTTATCGTGAGCTTTAAAATTAATCCTCCCTGCAAATAATAGTCAGACAACCAACGCTCTAGCTACAAAAGTGACAACATGGAAAGTAGTAACATTTTTTAGCTTTTTAATGTAAAATGTGTCATCTAAAATTAGGAGTTTAAAGAAGCCAAAAGAAGCGCTTTGAACTCAACTCAAAGATTTACTTGGACCATCTGAAAATTAATAAAATTAGTTTTATCCTTCGGTTTACTATTACAGATCCAAATTAAAAATATGCCTTAATTGTTGGTTTTGTAATAGCAATCAATGGGTACTGTATTATCAAAGAAATTCTTTTACATGTAAAAAATGTGATCAATATAATGGCTTTAATGAATATGGGGATTACAATAAATATATTCCATCACAGCACATTGAATCATTAAATATAAATCTATCAGCAAAAAGAATGCCAGCTTATCAAAGTACAAATGGACTTTGTGAACTATGTAATCATCTTCAAATATTATTTATTGAAAGATTAAACAAATTTGAAGCTGTTGATGAGGTTTGTTAGCTTGGAGTAAATGCAGAAATAGACAAATTTCTTTTCGTTTACTAAACAATTTGATTTTATTTTATTTTTATTAGACATAATTTTTTGGTTATTTCTATAAATAGCTAAATATTTAAAAGTACTTTTTTAGAGACGATATTTTGAAGAATATGAAAGATATAAAACAAGTTTGAACCAGAAGCATCCACTTTGTAGCCGATGTAAAGAATATATTGAACAAAAAATACAAGATATTAATGAAAAATATCTTCCAAGAACAACACCTGTTAATTGTATACCATTTCCACGAAGATGTGAATCAACCAGAAATGCTGCAATATTTGTTTCATCACGGACTTCATGCATTATATCAGAAAGTGCTTCATTTTCTGAAACAATTTTTTCAAAGCCACGAAAAAGATCTCCTTCAGTTTCTTCACGATGTAGTTCTAGATCTGCTTCACCTTTTATTCGACGACCTCCTCCTGCTCTGTCTTTATTTTCAGAACCAATTAATAGAACACCACCATTTATCAATACATCATATGTACCTTCTGTGGCTTCTGGTGCTACATATAAAACTGCACAATCACAATATTCCCTTATTTCGCCAGCTCAGTCTCAATATTCACGTATTTCGTCAAACAAATCCTCACAAAAATTAAAATACCCAAATCAAAGGCGATATTTTTCATCTGGCCCGATTACTGTAGCATGCAATATTTTAACACTTTCTATTTCAACAATTTTGTTTCTTTCTTTATTTGATTCAAGTCAAATTAGCTGCGATGTTCGATTAGTTAATTTCGAAAGATATTTGCCAATGGATACTGTCAATGTCTTACATCTTTGCACAAAATATGGCTCAATAATTAGTGCATTTGCATCTGCAGTTTATTATTATGGTATTGCAAAATCGTTTGTAAGTTTAACTTGCATATGTGTATTATTCATTCTACAATACTCAAACGCAAGATAGACTCAGCTTTAAATCTGCTGAATTTAAAAAAATTATGGTAGCAAAACTAATTTCTTAATTAGCATCATTTTTGTTGGTTTTGCATTTAAACTGTCAAATTGTTTAAAAACAAAGTTTTGGGATTTATCTTTGAAAAAAATCAAAAGCCCCAGTTTCTTGGTTTACTGTATAACATAAAATATTTTAGACTCGTCTTACTTTTCTTGATCTCTTGGCTTCACTTTCATGGCCCATATTTTCGATATTTTGTATTTTTGATGCTCAACGAAATCCTGATTTCAATCTTGTTAAATTACTTTTTGCTGCATATCTTTTAATCAATTCATCAATAATCCTATTTATTCCAAAACAAAAAAAGCGTCAAAGAGTTAGTTTTTTAAATGAAAGGCACAATCATGCTAAAAAACTACACTTTAGTTTACATCTCTTTCCTCCCAAAATTCATTCTATTCAATACCTTCAAATCAAACAAGTAATTATTCAAGTGCATCATTTCCTGATCTCCCTGATCCCGTTGAATCATGGATTTATTCGACAGCAGATCAGCGCCAAACTGTTTCAGAATTTCATAACCTTCGTATTTAATTTTTTCTATCTTTTTTTATACAAATTTTTTTGGTTTTTTATGATTTAATTAATTCTTGAAGTTTTTATTCCCGGTTTAAACCATATCACAATAATAACAATAATTTTTGCTATGATCTCAGTTTTGAATTCTTTGTAATTACAATAATTAAATAAATATCTTTTATTATTTATACACGTATTTTCTGATTTTTAAAAACAACTTATAATTAACTCCACACAAAAACTATTGCAACAATAAAATATACTGTAGCTGAAAGCTTATTCGAAGTTGCAGCTGCTATTATACATTCCTTTTCTGGTTCAGCATGATGAAATCTTGTATAATCTAAATCAGTTCTTCGACGACGATAATGCTGTGGTTTTGTTAACTGGCAATCTGGTATTCGAAATGGTGTATATCTATGTTGAATTATTGCAGTATCATTTGTAGCAGTATTATTTGATTTTGGTATTAGTGAAGTTTTGGAAGTATAACAAATACTATCCAATATAAATACATTTAAATTAATGTCTTTTAGTGGTATAATTGTTAATGATCTAAAAATTATGGTTATTAACACAGAGCTCCAAAAATTATTTTTGAGATGTTGTAAATAAATAGTTTGCTAGTTAACATATTTCAGATTTTTTTAGATAATCTTGATTTTTGGTGGTTCTAAAGTGAAAAAAAATTAACATCAGTAATGACAATATCTAATAAATAATCAGTCATAGCAAGAATCTATTTAGAACACACTTTTTTTTAAAACATACCCCGGACATCCAGAATTGGAAGATAAATGAATTAAGATTGTTTTATCTACGCTTATTGAATATTTATTAAACTCAAGAGTACATTGTTCAATATTTTCAGGTGTTTCATAATGACAATTTCCATTGGTAATAATCGGTCTAGCGAAAATTTCTTTCACAAAATATATCAAATCGAATGCAATCAAGGAATAAAGAGATGCCAAAAACTTTTGGATTAAATATCTTAGCGATGGACGATTTGGTGGTGCACCAGACAAAATTGGTGTTCCACGTTTTTCCATCGGGCAATCAGCTTGATAATCTCGAAATGTTTCTCTAAAAATTTTAGGTAATCATAAATTGAATTTGCATCTACTAGTAGATTTAAATTTGCACTTTTTAAAATCAAGTATTTGTTCATTCCTGCTCTTTACTAATAAAAATTGCTTGCATCATCAAAAGCTATTAAATACTTCCACTGTAATGAAACGGGAAAAATATTTTTTGAGAGGTAGTTGCCACAGAAAAAAGGTTAAACTTTTAAACTGTAATAAAAAGACGTAACAAATAAATTTTAGTTTTCCTTTAAAAAAGGTTAAATTATTATTTGCAGTCATTTTATGTTTTAACACAATTTTATAGTATTAAAAATAAATTTTTAAAGAAAGGAAGCAATGTGAAACGTTTTAAAAGTAACAAAAGTGTCAATATTTTTAGGATGAAAAATAAAACAAAGAAGAAAAATAACGAATTTTTGAGGAATAGAACATGCAAAGAACATCCTCGAATATATGCTCTCTACTAATAGAAATTGCTTACTTTTTAATCACTGTCAAATTTATCAAATGGGCAAATAGCTTTGGTTCGAATTCAGATAAATGAAGCCCACGAGTTTCTTGCAGTCCACCAATAACAAATGCTTCATTTGAAACTAGCAAGCATTTTCGATTTGGTAGCAGGCAGTCCTTCCATCCGGGATCATTTGTTGTAACATTAAAAAATAAATCATTCAAAAATGAATATGACCATTGAATTCCAATTGATGCTATTCTTGCACCATATTTCACATCATTAATTGCTTTTGTTGCTGTAATAGAGCCAGAAAGAGGCTCATGCTCAATAAAAATTTTACCAGATTTTGCTGTTGATTGTAAACTGGGAAACCGTTGAAAATTATTAGTAAAGTCTCGAACATATTCTGAGTTACTGAAACCGAAATTTAAATATTTACATGTGTATTCCAAACTATTGATATAAAATATTTACCATTTTGGATATAACACAGTAATGCCTTGAAAAAATTGCACAAAAGCAGAAATAAAATATTTTGAATGTAAATTAAATGGAAGGCTATTCGTTAAACAAGTTGCATTCTCTTCTAATGTTGGCCACGACTTTTCCCATTCTTGAATACTTCGAATAAATGCAAAGGGTAGAAATTTATCAGCTGGTTTAGGGCAAGATTGATGATCCCCAAAAATGAATGGTTCAAATCTCTCCAACGGTCCATATGCACCCATCTCAAATGGACAAAGAGTTTTATCAGCAATTAAATATCCAATTAAATCTCGATGCAAGTATGTTAGCTTTGGTGTTGCACCAGGGAATGGAGGTGGCATTGTTAGGATTGCTTCATCACGATTATACACAAATGCAAGGGTTAGAGGAGTTCCTTGAATTTTAAAGCACCGATATGAACGTGGCCCATCTTCAATTATTCCGCCACAAATTCCATCAATCATTGATCGACGAAATTCAGCAAATTTTGTAGTTACATTTTCCAAATCAAACTGAAAATTATTTAAGAGTTTTAATATTTTTAAGTGCTACGAAAATCCTTACTATATCTGTTGTTGCAATTGAATCTACAAGCCCTAACATTCTCATCACCCTTTCATCAGTTGTACCATATGGGACACGCGTGCCATGTCGATGCAATACTCGAATATTATAACAAGCCGTTCGTCGAACAGCATATGTTTCACGTTTCTTAAAATATTTACGTATTACAGTTGTCAAATAATTACTGTAATAAAACTTACGGGAATTCGAAGTTTTGGATGAAAAAATACAATTCCATTCTGAAAAATATTATCAGCAAAATCAACATATAAAAATGCGACAGTATGAAATGCAATTTTAAAAGTAAACTTACAGCATCAATGATAAAAGAATATAGATGATTATTTGTTGGTAAAATTTCACGTAGCTGTGAAAATGAAACATCCACACCTGCAATAGCTAAAAAGCCACTTGTTGCATTTTCCATTTTATTTAAAATTGGCATTGACATTGAAATTAAGGCACCGGAGCCCTGCACATCCATATATGGCACAACAAATGTTATTGGTCTTTCTGACAGTGGTTTTTCTTGATATACAAGTGCCAAAATATCGGAGAGTTTTGAGACATAACTTTTTGATTGAAGTCGAACATCCATGATTGAATCAACGATGGCATAACTGCCTTTTGTTAAACATGTTGCATGATCCAAGGGTGGCATGGCACCTGTCCCATAACCCATAGAGAAACCAAATACGCGGATCTTAAAAAAAAGAGTTAGGAAATGCCATGGACGGAATTCTGAGTTAAACTGATTAGCAACTGCAGAGCTCTAGCAACAATAATCATACAATCACTTACCGCATCATTAGGATTTTCACTGATATATTTTTCAATCACTTCTGTTGGCCAGTTTTCTATACCATCAGTAAAAAGTAAAACGATTTTATGTCCACCTTAAAAAAGATACTGCCATATAATATCTGCAGGTTGACACTTACCTGATCCCTCAATATCTCCCAAATTCTTTTTCAGCCTCTCTTTTTTATCATTTGATTTTTCAAAATCTTTAGAAAAATGATCAAATGTTGTATTTAAAGCTTGTGGAAGGGATGCCTGATCTCGTTCTTCTATTTTATCCAACATTGTTAAAAGAAGCTAAAATATACTAATTTTATTACGTAAGTTTTATAATTAAATATTTACTCGTTTATTTCTAGATGTTGCAGGAATAAATGTTCCATTTGAACAATCTTGCATAACATATCCATACCTTGAATTATACCATATCTGTAATAATATTCAGATTTATTCACATATTTTTCATCTTATAAGGTGTTAACATACATGGATTAAAAATCCTTATATTTTAAATTTAAACCTTAAATAAAGAAAGCAAAGAGTAAACTTACCGCAGTAAAATAATCATATGGATTTAGCGTCATTAAAACATGACGAATTGTAATCTTCGTTAAATGTAATGTTTGACCCTAATAAAATAATGTTTTTTAATATTAACTTTCTTGTCGAATTCATTTTTTTATCATACCTTTACACTTCCTGAACTAAAATAACTCAATTAATCTTTTTCATTTACAAAGAAAAACACCTACTAATCAATCAAAAATATGATATCTTTTGGTGCAGTTTCAGCTCCAATAAACCATGGTCGATATCGGGGATCAAAGAGATCCATTGTAACTTCCACGGGTTCAGCGATCCATTTTATTGCTGGATTCCTGTAATTACTATTTTTATTACAGTAGTTTTTAAATGTAAACATACATTTTAGTTAAACCACTGTAAGTCCCAAAATACTGCCTTATAATTGTAGGATCCAAGGCTTGATTGCTTTTAAACATTTGTTCCATTTTTTCACTTCCACTCCATTCATAATCTCGTAAAACAGCATTATCTAAAAATAAAGAAATTGGAAGTTTAGTTTCCAAATACTTTATCAGTGGATTGTAAATTCCGGTTTTTCGATTTTGCACTAACTTTGATTTCGAATACAGAAAAATGGAAATGATATCAAACAATTATAGGTCCAAACCTGAGAAAATTAAAATTCAGAGAAAAACAAAACTTATTAATCGAAATTTTGGTTGTTTAATTTCAATTCATCAATGTTACTTACCACATTTAAAAGATTCAACATTGACATGAATGGCAGTTTTTGTTTGATCATTATTTTTAGTGACATTAAAAACATCAACTTTTGCCATCTTTTTTAAATATGCCGCGCATTCCTTTTCAAATTTCGTTGGATCTTCACCCGGGAGAGGCGGTCGGAATTTTGATACTACAGCATCGTGAATCCATTTCCCATCATAGATGTATTCTTTTGAGGTTTCTTCCCCCACTTCAACAATATTATGCAAAACTTTCATTTTTGTTTCCAAAAATTTTTGTAATTTTTTATACACTTCATTGCTCGTTGAATCAAAATCTAATATTCGAGAATTGATTTTTCCTTGAATTTGCTCCGAAATTCCCTAGAAAACGCAAGATTACTGTAGTCAATGCCTTATTGCTTTTTTAGTAACATTTCAAAATAAAACATGATTTTAAACAATTTAAAAAAAACAAGGTTGTAAAAATTATAGGCCATAAAATTTTCAGAAAAAAACTTGTAAGAAATTATATGATATAAAAGTAATAATTTTAGTTCTATTGAGAATTACTTTTGCTTATACTTTTATTCAAAAACCACCAAAGTAATACTTAATTTAACAATAACTTTTTTTATAAAAATGAAAGCTAAATTGGAAAGCAAAGATGAAAAAGAATTCTTCCCCATTTTTCTTCCAATTTTGATGAATTTAAGCAGCATTAAAAATATAAATAATAATAGGAAATTCAGATTATTTATGTACTCTTTTGGCAGCTCTTATTCTTTTAAATCTTTGAACAAAGAAAAAGTGGAAGAAATTTTTTTCTGTTTTTTAAAAAAATAAAATATTGTTCTGTAATTTACCACTATAAACAGGGATTCTCAGAGAGGGTCCCTATTTACAGTGAAACTAAACTCCAAAAATTTGAAATCGAAAAGAGAAATTACACTTAATTCGATTTCATTCAGCAAATTTCCGTTTTTTTGAAAAATCAAATATGGGAACTTTTAATTGACGCCTAAAAGTGCTCAATGTTGAATTATCAGAATATCTTTATCTGATCGGCAACTTTTTAACATAGAAAGCAGAGCTTAAGGCTATAGTATTTGATAAAAATATGTAAATTTTATAAAACAAACAAAGCTTCTCTATAACTTTTCTTTCATTTTCAAAAAAAGGCTGCTATCAAAAGGCAATTCGAATCATTTTAGATGGGGTATTCGTTTATTCCGCTACTAATAACAAAATCTCAAACCTTTTCAACTAAATCAAATCTGGACTGTTCATCAAACATTTTATTAAGCTGTGTTGAAAATCTTTGTATTGATGCATCTAAACGATGTTGCTGTTGTTCTTCTGATGATGAAAAAGTGAACGGAAGGCGATTAAATGAGATTGCCAAAAATAATCCATATATGAGCATCGTTGCATAACTTTTAATAATAATTATTTAAATTTAATAATAATAAAGTATTAACAAAATAAAAATAACTGAAAAAAGTGCAAAGAAAAAAATTATTGTTGTATAAAAAACAAATGGAAAGTAACAAAAATTAATAGTTATTGAAACATCGAAAGTTATCACAAAAAAAGAGTTTCACACATTAAAAAAATGTTGACATTAGAAAAAAATCTTTAAGGTCGTAGAAACCAAATTTGAAAAAAAGGGCAGATATCTGAATGATTCCTATTTGTTTAATTAAAACAATAAAACTTTATCAATAAAACACAAATCAAGGATTTTACTCGTTTTACAACAAAACTTTACTATCACTTTAACAACCTATTCAAACGTGGCCTTCAAAAGTTTCAGCAAATTTTACAGCAGATTTTTTAACGGAATTTTAAACAAAAGCAAAAATAAAAAAATCGACACAGAAAAGAGAGGAAACAGAAAAAAAGGACTTTCTGGCGTTACACATTTTTTTCGTGGAAAAAAGAGTAACGCCATTTCTTTTATTTCTCTTCATTGAAGACGAAAGAAGAAGCATGCTTTTTAAAAGGAAGGAAAGAAGCAAAAAAAGCAACAGCAATGGCATTTCTGCCTTAGGGAGTTTTTTCCGTTTTAAAATTTTTTTGTTGCTCTCTTTGAAGTTAATGCCAGAAAAAAATAAAAAGACACAAGCAGCAACGGCAAAAGCAAAAAATGTCGGAGTAACTTTCACGCTTTTTTAGTTTTTTTTTCTTTCAACTTCAAAAGTTTTTTTAAACCTTCTCATTTATCCAAAAAAGCTTTGAACATTAGCACATAATAATAAAGCGCGCCAAATTGGTACTTTCAGTGTTGATGTGTGAATTGAAATTAATTTTCTTCTTACCTCATTTCTTCCTTCCAGAAATGTAAAGTAAGTAAAATAGTAATAAAGTAAAGTAAAGAAGAAAAAAGTAGTATGCGCAGTATCCTTCTTCCTAAGCTGTCATCATGGAAACAAATGACAAATTTTTGACAGGAATGCAAACAATGAATGCATCTGGAAGAAAGAAAAAGAAGGAAAGAAGAAAATGAGTAAGTGTGTAAAAAATAGTTTATTTTTTGAAATAATCAAAGCATTAATTAATATACATACTTAGTAAATAAAAAAACAGAATATATTATGAAATATCATGAGTAGTTTTGCGAGTAATAAATTTAATAAAGATTGAAACAAAAAGTACCAAAAGTGAAATTGTTGAAAGTAGGAAAGCAGTGTAGAGAAGACTAACAAAGCTGACAGATAGCTTTTTGATACAACCAAGTGAATAGATTTTTGGTAGTAGAGTTATTGGACTAAATATAGGATGTTCATCACTAATTACTTCATTAATAAAAATAAACTTACTCAACCATTGAATCATCATGTGTTTGAGCAATAGCGATAGGATCAATTGTACATGGATCATGTAGTTTTTCCGTTTCAGATTTGATATTAAAATGTTGGCCACAAAATGGTGGTGCAAATAGTTCTAATTTTGAATCAATACTTGTTAAATTTGGATTATGTCGCCATTTTGGAAATAATATTGTTTGAAATTCAGCTTGATCACAAGTATTTTCAACGATTCCATCAAATAATAGCTCCCTTGGAGTGTAAATTCCGCAACATCCTGCCTAAAAATATTTGATTAATATATACTGGTAATGAGTTAAAGTACAAATACAGTATAACGTGAAACGAATAAGCAACAAGATGTCAAAGTGACAGTACTCGAATGGCAGATGATTGCCTGAAATGAATATGAATTTGACTGAAAGGTTGGAGTCCATCTCTAGACAAAAACATTTAAATGTATTAAAAATTAATGAGGGATAATTATTAGCAAAAGTATGATTTTATAACGCAAGAATTAACCCAAATTTATTCTTACAATATTTAAATATTTTTGTGTATCGACATGAAACTCTCTGTCAGTTCATCTGGATTACAAGCTCAGCATGTTTGCTTTCCCATTACTGCTGCTTTGAACGACCATTCTTATCGAACTTCTGTACATCTAAAAAAAGCTAAACTAACCTTTGATTGAAAATAGAATAGAAAAGTAGAAGCTGTAACAGCATCAAAATGAATCAATGGATATATAAAGAAGTTTGTATAAGAATCAAATAAACCATATTTATCATCTGGAAAGCTTCGAATATCAAATGCCAGAATCCCTGAAAAATGTAATAACAGTTATTAGTTTAAAGCTATTCAAATCGTTCCTTCAATGCCACAAAAAACAAAATAAAAACATACCAATAGAAATCGAAAATGTAATATTAATTAAAAGAAATGTTGCTTCTGGATAATTTTTGAAGAACCATTTAGTTGTTGGACGATTTTTTTGATTCATTACATCCCAAAACTTAAAGCCAAATGTGAAAGTTGTAATTATGCCATAGATTAAAATCATTGAAACCAAAAAATATACAATTATTCGACTCTAAAAAATGATTGATTTACACAGTAATTAGATAAGCTAAAGCAGCTTATTCAGCAGCATACACAAGTCTCTTTTTTGCAACAGAACCCAATAACAGTTATAGAAAAAGAACTTACATTTCTAACATATTCTTGAAATACTTCATCATCTTTATATTTATTTCTTATAGTATCCGTAAAATTGTAATCCAAAAATTTATTTGTAAATCGAATTTGTTCTGTTCCAAGTGATACAGCAATAGAAATAGTAATTGTACCAACAGATAACATAAAAAAGTTTAGCATTAATGATGAAAAATCATTGAAGGTTCCATAATGTTTCTTTTCTCTCATATTTTGAAAGCAGCAGGAAGCACAAAAAGTTGATCAAAAAAGTGTTGGTTAACATTGAAACGAACGATGCAAGAAAATTTGCATTTTTTTTACAAGAACGAAGCAAAGCTTTGATTTAAAACGAACAGATGTATACTGTAGCTTTAGCTGCTATAGAAGAAGTCTTTTTTTGAATTTTGCAAAATGCGACAATCGAAAAATGCTGATATCTCTTTTTTTTAATTACAGAGTTTAAAAACAACAAAAAAAAGTCTTTTTAAATTTTATTCCTTATTTGCTTGTTGTTAGTTTTGTTGTTGATGAACAAGTTTTTTATGGTCGATCTCATTATTACTGTGATATTATGATTGTGATGGTCATCATCATTGCCTCAAAACATGAAATGTTGCAGGATATGGATACAAGCAAGCTTTCATATAATCTTAATCTGGCCATTAATCATTATTCTTCTTTTTTCCCAACAAAAAAACATTGAAACACATGTGTGAGGGAGATAAAAAAAGAAGAAAAAAAGAAACAATGAAAAAAATTTTAATCGTCCATTTATAAAAAAAATGTTGTTGTTGTAACACCACAAAAATATTATGACCACCAAAAAAGACCGGTCAGGCAGTTCAGCAAAGACGAAAAGAATGGATGAATCAAACACATTCCACAAAATGGGTGATGATGATGAAGATGTTCCATAATCTGACTGGTTGAGAGATTTCTCTTTTTTCTTTTTTTCAAGGTTATGAGGTTTCTTTTATCTTAAAATATTTTACAGAAGCCAATGTGGACATGTAACAAGTTTGGGAGTTGATAATCATAGGTGGCTTAATTTGCTATACATAAATTTGCATACTGTTAACTGTATAGATTGATTAAATCCTAAATCTGATAATGACATCTTGAGCTCACCAAAATCGACATTTTGGTTATTCGATTCTGACTACTTTTATCTTCGAAATTAAAGATAATTTGGTTTTGAGAAAAAACTGAAATTTGTTCATTGTTCTCAGAATCTTGACTACATATTATAATAAATATTAGTAGCTTTGAATTCTTCTGATTGCTCCTCAAAGACAAATGTTTGTTTAGTCTGCAAAAAAATCAGGTCATTTTTAAAAGAAATAGAAATTTTTATAATTAAAAAAGTGAAAAATCTGTTATTTGAAGTGATGAAAAATGAATTTTATAAAAGAAGAGCTTAACAACTTTTTTTTTGCATTTCTCACTCATGAAATGAGTTTTTGCTTCCATCAACATGTCTGATGAATAATAATAATATCACTCACACAAAAATATATCTAGTTTTTTTTTTCTTTCAAAATGTCGTTAAACAGTTTCATTTTTCGATTTTTCGGCTCATTAAATTTATCCTAGAAAATATGCATAAACATGAAGGAAAAAAAAGTTTTTCCCAAAGATTTGATATATTCGTCTTCAAAAATGCACCTTTCTTTTTTTGATACAAAAAGTTAAAGGGACCGTTGATGACAAGTGAAAAAATTACAAATGCCTTTTCAAAAACGGATAGTTTTAACATGATTTTTGAAAGCAAGCAATTCTAACAGATATAATTCATTTTCAACCAACAAATCTAGAAAAATTTAAAAGCTAAAAACTTTTGTTTGCATTTATTTTATCTCAGCAAAAATAAGGAAAGATGTAAAAAATGGTTCAAACCCATGCATCTTTTTTTTAGTTACTGCATGTAATAAAAAAATTTTTCCTATTATCTATGGCCCACGTTGTTTTACTACAGGTTAGGTATACTCTAAATTTTTGTATGTATTTTGATGATTGCTTCTACAATTTGACTTTTCTTTTTTTCCAGTCACTGATTTTTTTCCAAAAATATAAAAATGCAAATAAAAACTATTTCTTGGATGAATGCGTGTTTTTCGTTGTCAGTCAAAAAAAATAGAAAAGGTTCAAAAAAGTTTTTGTCACCACCATCAAAGAAAAAAACTTGGCGATTGCCAAAACTAAAACTAGTTTAAACTTTTTTTTGTTTTATTTTTTTTGCAATTTAAAAAAAAGATCGGATGGGATTTGTTCATTGCCGGATTACGTTTTTAGTTGTTGGATTCATGTAAACTCTTACGCTCTTCGGCTGAAAGCAACACCGGTTTTTTTGAGGGAGGAGTAAAAAGTGAGGAGGAGAAGGAGGATGTCTATCCGCCCTGAAGGGAGATAAAAATATTTTTATACAAAAATCTGACCATCATTTTCGGAGGGGCATTTGACCAGTCTTCGATCACAACATCAGTTGACAAAATTTTAAGCTTTTGAAAGTGGTTGCTTTTTTGTATAAAAAAAATGGCTTCAAATTCTTTAAAATATTTGACTTTTTGTTTGATCGCTTTAAGCTTAATGGAAGTTAGCATTGCTGTAAGTTTTTTGGTCCAGATTTCTTCGATGCTATAAACTTTTTTTAGTGTTTAGCATCCGGTGTTTGTGGTGGTGCAGGTGGCTGCGGTGGCCCACCACCCCCTCCACCAGTATGTGGTGGTGGATGCCAGACAGGCTACCAGTGTGGTTCATATGGATGCTACCGAGTTCGACGAGCACGTGCTCGTGCATCCAATACGATTTCTGTTGGCGCTCCTGAAGCATCTCTCTTTGGTCCAAGTCGTTTTGATGCTCTTGCTCGGCCTGGTTCTGCTGGCTCACTTTCTGCTGCTGAACCACAAGTTCCTCAATCTCCTAATGAAGCTTTCATGCAATGTTGTGAAGTAAAATAAACAGCTCTTTGAATATGGTTGATATGAATCTAAACTTTTAGACTCGTGGCCTTCCAGATGCTTGCCTTCAAAAATGCAATTTCAATTCATACACAAAAGAAGCTTTAATGGCAATGTATTTCCGTACAGGTAAACATATCAGGGGTTATACACTTGTAGATAAATTTTATACCTAAAATTTTGACATTCAGAGATTCCATTAAAATGCTTTACCTATTTCATGCTAAAAATATCCAAAATTTCGTTCATAATAATAAGTAAAAATATTTTTACAGATGCCTGTCCCCTTCAAGCTGCTGCAGAAATTCAATTCTGTGCCGCACAAGGTCGGGATCATAGTGATTGCTGTGCCCGAAATGGTGTGACTACCACATTATCTGGTGAAAAATGCCTTACATTCTGTGATCAACGACCTGGAAATGTTACACAACTAGATTTTAGGTAATAAATTTTTCTGCTAATACACCAGCGGCGTTTAACGTAACAAGAAAATAGCAGTTTTCATCAATGAAAATAGCATCAAAGTTATTTCAATTAGTGAATGCTATTTTCTGTAAAACAAAAGATCTGTGTTTATATGATATTATAATTACATTTTTAACTCTTTTCAGCTATGTTGCCTGTTATGACAGATTTGAACAAATGAAAGCTTGTTTCTGGCATGGTGCAAGTGGGGCTTATTAAACTTCATCAAAACATACAACTGTAACTTGACAATCAAGTCTGAGTGCCTATCTACTATCATCTATCTCCAATAATCTATTTTCTTCTTTTTTGACATTTTTTTTGTTTGTAAATTTCAGGAGTTTTAAATGTATTCTTTTTTTGCAATGGTAACTTTAAATTTTTAAATTTTTTATGTATAAAAAACTGCAATAAAATTTTTGGACCAGAATAGAGTTATATGAGATCACAGAAGTATCATATTAAAACATAAAAGGCTATGAGATCAATAAAAAAGTGATATGTATAAAATTAAAAATATAAAAGTGTTTGAAAGATTATGGTAACAATTGCAAATTTTTTAGTTTGACAAATTTTTGATTAAATGTCCATCAGATGCAAAATCAAAACCAAAAATTAGAGTTCGTTCACGAAAGAAACCTTTGATGGTTGTAACACGAAGATATGAATTTGTTTCGATGGGGAATAGTCGATGGAGATTGGATTCAATCAATTCCTAAAAAACAATATTTAAAATCACATTAAGAAGAATTTACAGTAACAAACCTCAACAACATCTTTATTGGCTTTGATAATTTCAGGCAATTTTTCACCAAGATTAAATGCTTCTGGCAAAAATGAAATGATATCTGTGATTTCAATATCGTCAATTACAATTTTTGCATTGAGCTTGTAGTCATCAGATGAATCATCCAATGTAGCTTTAATATCAAATTTTTCAACCAAAGTTTTTAGCTTTAAATTAGCAGATAACATTTTTTCTTCACCCATCATTAAAACTGCATTGAAGTTTAACATTAACTTTGCACCGTATTCCGCAAATTCAATTTTTGGTGCATCATTAAATTTAATTTTGATATCCATTTCAGCATCATTTTCGAAATTTAAGCTATCCAAAATTTCATTCATTTTTGTACTTTTTTCAATGTTGAATTCTTTATTTTTAAAGCTTTTAAGGAATTCATTAAAAGTAAAATCAGAAATATATGTGTATACCATATGAGCTGTATCATCTTCAAGCATCTTAAAATAGAAGCAAATTATTATAAAAATAGTGTTCAATGAAAGTTACTTACTTCAACTCGAGATCGTTCATTTTCTTCTTTGATACCGTATTTTCCATTTAAAGCAAAAAACAAACTGCTTTTATCCAAAATTGGTTCACGGGCAAGTGTGGCATCGAATTTGTTCGATGATTCAGGGCTCTAAAAATTGAAATATTTAAAACTATTGTTTAGGACTTTGCGGAATCAAAATTTCGGTTTCTTAAACCAAAATTTGAAGTAAACTTTGCAGTATTAGTTCAAAAATGTTACTCAAAAAACTTACTTTTAACGAAACAGGAGAATTGCTTAAAGTTTCTTCAAATTTTTCACCAATTTTTGTTGCATATTTTTCAGCGAATGAACACATTTCTCTTGAAAGATATTCCAAAAACAATTGTTTGAAGGTATCAATTGCCTGAGGAAAAAGGGGCCGCTTCATTTCAACAAAGATTTCATTAACAGAGAATTCACAGCTTGAAATTTTTGGAACAAATTTTGCATTGTCTTCTGAGCGGGTTAATTCCACTTGAAGATTTAAATTTAATCCAGATAAATCAATATATGCTTGTCCTTCACGGCATGTCCGATATACTCCTTTGTATTGACCACGAAATTGTGCAAATCCACCAGAAGTTTTAAGTGAAAATGAATGAGGGTTTTGAAACTGAAAATACAGATATTATAAAAGGTTGAATGGATTGTTGATGGGATTAAAGTGTGAGTGAATTCTAAGTAAAAAAAAGTAAAAGTCAAAAATTTAGGTCATCAAAGAAAAGTAAAACTTTAAAGAACTTAAAATGCTTTTGTCAGGGCTCTAGTCCCAAAAGTTGAAAAATTCAAAATCGAAATTCAAAAATGCTCACTTTAAAATCAATTTCTGGTGATTCAGCTTTTACTAAAGATGTCTTAAAAATATTTACATTCATTTGTAAAGCTTTAAATTGAAAATCTTGAGTTGTAAAGCCATGGAATTGTTTCATTAAAAGTTCTTTTGATCTCTAAAAAATTATCATATTTTATTACCGTTAATTATTGCAACATTGGTTACTGTAGCTATTAAACAAATACTTACTTCAGATGTAAAAAGTTTTGATAGCTTTTCAGTTAAACGAATTACAACACCTGGAGATGGCTCTGCTGTATCAGATTTATAATTTCGTTTTTCAATTGAATGAAAATCTTCATTTTGGAGTTTTGGAAATAGAATGTAAGAAAATGTAAAAGTTGGAAGAAGAAGCAATAAAGTTCCAAGTAAATTATAAAAAAATATTTGCATCTATTTATTCTTTAAGTAGTTTCTGCCGCTGCCGACGAAATGCAAGAAGGAAAGGATGCTGTAAATGGATGTACTTTAATAAAATGTCACGACTGTTAAATGAGATAACTCGAAAAATAAACACGTTATGGTTTAAAGGTAAAATTTAATAAAGTAAAGAATACTATAAAAAGTGAAAGGTGACAAACACGACATTTTATAATCAAAAACAAAATGGAAAAATAATATTAATTTTTGGTAAACTATGACGCAAAATTTTTAATCACAATTGGAATATCTAACAAATACACGGAGGAAAGCTTAACAAAACAAAAATTGTTTTTTAGCGTTTTTTATATTACCTACAGTATGACAATTTAATCGACTTGCAACAATTTTTTTGCATAGAAAATAATCGTCTTTAAATTTTTTTGATACTGAAGAACTTAAAACTCTTTAAACATTTTTAATTCATTTTGATAAATCATACTAGAATCAATCAAATAAATAATTTTGAATGCATTCTTTAAAGACACAATTTTCATTCAAAGTTTTTGTGTATCTTTTTTTCCATTTCCGTTAACCACCTCCACCACAAATTTGAAACATGGAAAAGTCATAATTTCAAAAGACAGATTATGATATAAAGTGTTTAGAGAGTATTTTGTAGTCTAAATTATTGATACAGTATCAAAGAAAAAAGCCAACAATTAATTTCTTTTATAATAGCTGAAGCAAAAAATGGAACCAATTAACGATAGTTGGGGTGAATAAATTTTTATTTAATGATGGCATTGCTCAATTTAGCTCTTAATATCATCCATTCTGTCAAGGCAAAAATATACAGCATACTTGAAATATCTTTTTGCTCTTATCAAAAACAGCTTTATAAACTAAGATCGAAAAAATGCAAACTATTTGATATATTTGATTTACAACCATCTATAAAAATTGTTATAGTTTTGTTTACAATTTGATAACCCTCAAAAAAACTGTCTCTCAATTAGCTTCATGATAATTTTAAGTTATCACTCTTAAAAAACAACAACCACCGCCAACGCACCCCTTAAAGCTTCTCTGTAAAATTTTACACATAAGAAAGTTCACGCGACAACGACGTCGACCAGGAGGAAGGAAGTTTAATGAAAGTGAAGTGATAAGAAAAAGAAAATTTTTGAAGATTAAAATTATGAGGGTAAAAAACAAAAGCAAAACATCGGAAATAAAATCATTCCATGAAAGAAAAAGGATAAAGGGTAATAAGTGATTAAAATTCCTTAGAAGATATTAGATTTTATCATTTTAACAATAAAAGTATTAAATTCCAAAGTATACTGGCAGGTGACAACAAGTTTTAGACAGCTTATTTCGACTTTGACTTCTAGCAGGAATGGTATGATACAAAAATTTTGCAACAACTGTCAAAAAAAATATTTTTTCGAAATTTTTTTAGTGACTAACTCCAAAAACAAACTTTTAGGTCGAAAAAGGTTGTAAATTTATAGGAACAAAAAAAGGAAGAAGAATGAACCGAACGATAGTCTTTAAACTTGTGTGCTTTTATTACGCACACAAAAAAGACCATTGAAACACAAACAAATAAGTTATTAATTACCATCCCATTCCATCTTATCTATCCCTTCATTCATTCCTATTTCTCTTCCGTCATTAACCTCTAGACAATTTCGTCCCCTTTGAACCCCGAAAAAAGGACAACCCAAAAAAGGCATACGATACTTAGATTTTTTTTCAAAAACACAAGCACCGCATTGTAAGAACTGAAACTGATGATGACATTTTTCTAAATTTGGGGGTTAAATGGAAAAAAAGAAAAGAAAAACACTGCAAAAAAAGCAGCAGAAAATTTGATAAAAAAGAAATTATTAGGAAATTTGCAAAAACAAAATTTTTAAAAAAATAAACAAAAAAATTTAAAAGCAATAAAAGAAAAACATGATTTACTTCTTTTTTCTTTCATTTTTGAGCGGGGTTTAAAAAAGACAAAAATAGAAAGAAAAAAAAGTATAATTGAATTAGATAAATTTTATTTTTAACCAAAAACTGTTATTTAGAAAAAATGTTTTTGAAAGTTTGCTTGAAGGGGGCAATTGCTGCAATAATTTTCAGTTTTACGAAAACCAAACTCTTTTTTTCAAAACTTTGTTTTTTAAAAGTTTCTTCTTTTTGGGTGCAATAACTTGATTACATTTCATAAACATTTTTACCCTTGATAAATCAGAGTTCAACCTAATAAGAAAAAGAATTGTATTTTTGGGATAAAAAAAATTATTTCCGGTTTCTTTCTTTCTTCTTACCATGTCTCTATCGCATATCAAAGTTCAACAAAATATTTTTAATTAATTTATCATTTTTGTATGTCTGTCTAAAAATAGTAATCACACAATTACCAAAAGTGAGAAATAAATAGTGTCCAACAACTAAAAATAATTTTAAAGAAAATGACGTCCAAGAAGTCATCAAAAAGATAACGGTTATTTTAAAAATGAAATGACATTGCATAAAAGCTTTCTCTTCCTAAATTAATAACTAAAATCACTTCATCTCAAAGAAATAAAAAAGTGATTATTCGTTCGAAACAAAACGATTAATAAACGAAAACCGCTTTAAATCACGTTTTTTTCGGGTGTGCTTCAACTCGTTCAAAAAAAGGAACCCACAAATGCTCGCCAGATAGAAAAAAAAAAGAAGCGGTTTTTACGAGAACCCGAAAAACTATGATGATCGAAGCGTGACGACATTATTATTATTATTCCCTTAAGGCACCTATATATTTCACGATTGAAAGACATATGAAAAAAGATATTGAAAGCTGGGTTATTTAAGGATACAAGAAATAAGAATGATATTCACACATCTTTCAAAAATATATTCTGCCAAATTAAAAGCTGAATCACTGTTTTGGGCGCAACAAAACTTTAAAACTTTTTTTATAACCAAAGATAGTTTTCCCAGTTTATTTTTCATTAATGACGCAAGTTACAGTAATCCCAAAGATGAATGTTTTGTTTGGTTAAATAATGTCAACAACCCAAAATACAATTGTTTTCTAAAATCTGAAGTTCACCTCTGTGTGTCCAAATACGTCAAAAACAGTTAAGATCAAACGACAGCCCAACAAAAATGAAAAACAGAACTACCGTATCCTTTCAAAGCAATGAAAAAATTTTCAAATGTCACACTTTTATAAAGCTTTTATGAAAAAGGTAGAGAAACGGACAAAAATCTAAAAGATCAAAATCGTCATCATCCAAAAAAAGGTAGATCTTTTTGCAGAAGCAGCATCTCTTTTTTTCCATAACCTAAAATAGTTTTCCCCTTTTTTTATCTCTTTCAGTCAATGACGCAAATTGAATACCGTAACCCATTAAAAAATGATAGACCTTTGTTTTTTATTTGTTTTGTTATTCTTTCAAAAAGACCAAAAAAGTTTTTGTGATCAAAAAAATGGTCCACTTTTTTCTAAGGTTTGTTTTGAGTACAATGACGCAAGTTATAAAAGATTTATCTATTTCGTTTTGTTGCCATGCAAAAGAAAGAATAGAGGGCAAAAGATGAAGAAAAAGATGAAAACGGAAATGAAAGCATTGAACTTTTTTGAACGGTTTTTAACGTTAAAAATCAACAAAAAGTGACAAATAAGAAAAGAGACGCATTTTCTTTGGATTACTGTATCTAAAAAAGTTCATGTTTTAGAGACACTCAAAAAATGCGGCTACGTCTCAGGAAAGTGTTTTTCAAAAAAAATGATAAAATTATGGACGCGTCCAATTGTTGCAGAAATTAAAAAAAAGTTTTTGGTCCACCATTGTATGATAGCTTTTAGTTTGAAATTTAGAAAAAGTAAAATTATGCAGTAATATTACAAGAATGAATTCAAAAAAGCGTTGGACATTGTGTTGGTAGTCCCATATGCAATATTAGAAGAACCTGGCCAAGTCCATGAGGGTCAAAGAGAAAAACTAAAGAACTAAATATTTTTATTAACACATATTAATAGATTTGGTAAACAACAGCTAAAAATTTTTG
The DNA here is from genome assembly GCA_024447215.1 of Panagrolaimus sp. LJ2400. Taxonomy (NCBI): domain Eukaryota; kingdom Metazoa; phylum Nematoda; class Chromadorea; order Rhabditida; family Panagrolaimidae; genus Panagrolaimus; species Panagrolaimus sp. LJ2400. Next base: position 269,513 of record JAMRYA010000042.1, on the reverse strand, counting down.
TAATTCTTCAACAGTATTTTTGAAAGAAAAACTTTTTGGCAAAATGACACTGAACGCCATCACCGGTTTGAAAATAAAGCAACTCTTACGAATTACGGTCACATAAATGATTATTTTTCCCTCAGCATGATCAAAGTACTCAAACAAGATTCTTGTTACAAGAAATTAAACAATGAAATTTACATATTTTTTACTTGTTTTTCACTTTGTCTTCATTCTTCCACATCTCATTGCTGTTCTTTATTCATTCGTGAATTGAATCAATCATCATCAAAAAAGTTGCTGCTGCATTTTGTTTATCTCTTTTTTTGTGTGGATGCTTTCAACTTTAACTCCAAAAAATGGATAATCGAATTGTATTTATTCCATCTGAAACAGTATCCTTTCAATCATTAACACAAAAACAAACCGTTCAACTTTCAATCAAAAATAATTGGGATCGTGCTATTATATTTAAAGTAAGGATTTTTTATATAATGTAATCTAATGTTTGTATATGTTTAGATGAAGACAACTCGTCCATTACTTTTCAAGATGCGTCCTGTATTTGGTATGGTTGAAAAGGGTACAGAAGTATGTTTTTGCATTTTTTGGACAAGCTACGGTTCGAGCAATATTTTTTGTTATGGCTTATCCCGAAAATCATGGATAGCCAGTGCAGCCGTATTTTGGCTTCGGTGGGACATAAACTCCTTTACTGAATATCCCTGATTCATGTTAGAATAAATATTTTTGTTGTTATTGTACTACTGTATTTTATTCCTTTTTTAGAAACAAGTTCGTTTAATTTTCAAAGGTTTTGGTGAAAATGAAAAACCACCATGTACTCGTGATCGATTTAGTAAGTTTTTTATTGCCGTAATCTTGATGCAGCAACAGGTGAGAAGATGGAGCTGTAGATTAACGACGGTATGTTCTTGATGTGTCAAACATGGGTGTACAGCATAAGTTTGCCCTATTCATAGTTGATCTTGCTCCAGTCTCTCATGCATTGTTGCATTGGAGATATATTTAGCTACATTTTAATTAATTTAATATCATTATTTAGCGATTGTTGTGGCTCCCGCACCTGAAGGTTGTGTTGATCCATCAAGAGTTTGGAAGCAACAGAAATGCCCTGAAGTAAGTCTCATTTTCTTCATTTGCATATACTAGAGTATTTCCCATTTTTATAGGTATTAACTCAAACAGCTCGAAAAGTATTAAAAATTGAATATGGTGAACCAGATAATTCAAAATTGGTATCAGTATATCGTCCAAATGCATCTCCATTAAAATCACCTGCAAAAAAACGTCAACCACAACATCCTGTGGATAAACCATGGGTATGTAAATTTGATGCAGATCAACTTGAATTTCTTCGACAAACATATCCTGGAATGGGTGAGAAGTTTTTATCTTTTGAGAGGATTACTGTAAAATGTATATTGTTTTTTAGCTGAACGTTTTGTACAACGTTTACCTTTGTCAGCATTACCATCAAATGGTTATACACTTGATTGGAGAGATAAAAAAGCTGCTGCCGCTGCTGCTGCACTTGCTGCAAGTAAGGACTTTATTATTAATAATATGAGTGTTGCTGCAGACATTGCCCAGTTTTATCAAACAACGATTACGTTTTTGAAAAAAAAAATCGTTTAAATTGAAAGTAGCTGGATACGGTAATTCTTTGTGTAAATATGAATCTAGATAAAAGATTTCTTTAATACAGTAAACTTTTCAATAAAGCACATAAAAACGAACAGTTTAAAACCGACATAAATCTCATGCTTGAGAGATTTATTCAGACGATTACTGTAGGAGTGATCTCATTAAATTTTCTTTATTTAAATTTATATAGAATGACTTTATCTTGCCATTTTCGTTTTAATTTAATTTTTAAAAAACGCTTTTTGTTTGATAAAACTGAACGCATGAAAACATCGCGAATTCGGTTTGAATAAAAGATATTTGCTAAGGTTTTTAGTAAACAAGTTTTTGGCGGCATGTTTCTGGAGTTGCGGGAACACATTTTAGCTAGAAATACTAGCAGGGACGAAGTTTTATCAGTGACAATTCCATCTTACTAATACCAACATTTTTTCAGAAAATAATAACAATAATAAATCACCTTCAAAAGATGCAGGAAATAAAAAGGGTGCAAAAGAAGAATCATCATCTTCATCAAGTTCAAGTGAAGAAAAGACTAAAGATTAACTACTTCTTTTTAATACTACTACTTGCAACGTATATATAATATAAATGTATAATTGATTGATTGTAATGAATAAATGTTTATGGATGTATTTAACTAATAAATATGATTTTTATTAAATCCTTGTATGATGAACAACATGATAATAATCACCAAAAACAGTTTATCATTTTCTTGCATTTTGGAACAATGTATTTTGCCATATACATATATATCACTCATTGACTAATCATATTAAAAATATATAAATAATGAGGCTAAAATTCTCCTGCCGAATCCTCTTCGTTCATCTACTTTTCCTTAAAACAGGTACCATCAAGTAGCAGGTGATTACAGTATCATTATAGAAAAAATGCCACACATGTGTAACATATTTTTAAAATATCCATACGCTACATATTTATGTCGATATTTTGATTTTAAAAAATTTGAAAATTATGCAATAGCAGCCAATATAGGGATTTTAAAAATCAAAATACTTGCCATAAATGCCAGATATTTATTAAAAAACATATTTTAGAATTTGAGTTGATATAATATGTACATAAAAAGTGTGGACCATGTTCTTTTTTAATACAGTGATAGACTGCTGTTTAATGTACAGCATGATAAAAGAAGTATATGAAGGAAAGGAAGCTAAAAGTTTAATTTCTGCCTGAATACTACGTAATACTAAGCGAATATATAGACTTAATATAATCTATCAATTCAATCATCAGTTGTAAAAAGTCTACTATAAAATTCTGTTTTTAAGATCAAGCACCAATGGACTTTGTGAATTCATTAGTGTTTATTTAAAACTTGTAAAACTCTTAAGTAATTTGCAGTAGAAAAACCCCTAAAAGCTTTAATTGAAGTAACTTTTTTGAAAGTGACCAACAAACAAATAAAATTTAAACGCGCGGTTCCATTTTCAAAGGACTCGCATTCTCGAATGAAAGAATTCTTTCAACGAAAGAGTTCAATGTTTTTCCATTTTTCAAATCACCAAAAAATGCTTACTAAAAATTTTTTTCCAACATTTTTTAATTTTACGTCTTTTAATTTACAACCATGTTGTAAATATATTTTTTGCTTATATTTAGCTTTATTACCACATGCCATACTTTATCCTTGCTTTAGTAAGGTTGTTGTGATTGTAAAATTATAAAAGCTTTTTTAATGAAAGACCAAGTCCTTCTTTGTTACTTGTCCCTCATTTCCTTTCTCTCCCAAAGTCATCGTGAAATTTACTACGTGAATATATTTTTTATAAAAGCAGTTTTTTATATTTTTTACATTATAACAGCTTACTTTATCTGTCTCTTTTTTAGGACACTATATAATTATGCAGGTTACATTCAAAACTATTACACAAGAAACGTTTCAACTTGATATTAATGATGATCAAACTGTAAGTACTTTTTCTTCTTTTTTTTTTTGAATGGACAAAGGCTGATTTCGATCTTTTGGAACATTGACAAAGGACATGGCTTTCCTGCTAATTTATTATTTAATAGCAAATAAACAAGACTATTGGATGGGGACTAACTTTGATTCTTCGATGACCTTGCTGGGGCTTGGTCTTTTTAAGCTAGATTAATATTGTCTGGCTAATAGACATATTTACTCGAAGGCATCGAATTCCTCGTTTTAAATTCTTTATAGCTTTGCATAAAGCCATGCCCCTAAAGAATCGGAATCTCTCCCTGTCCATCTTTACTCCCTTATCCACCATCACCTATTCTTACAACCATCTTCTTTTTAGATTCTTGATGTAAAAAATGCTGTTGCAAAAAATCGCGGTGAAGATGCCTGTCCAGCAGAAAGACAAAAATTGGTATATACAACTACATCCCATGCTGGAATTAATGTGCCTATAAATTTTTTTAGATTTATGGTGGGAAGATTTTGGATGATAATACTACATTTGGCACATTGAATTATGATGAAAAAAGATTTATTGTTCTTATCTTAAAGGCTGAAAAGAAGGCCGAAGAAGTTCCAGTACCAACAGAAACTGAAAAGCCTGCTGCAGCTGTACAAGAAGCTCCAACACCTGCCAAAGCTGCTACAACTGAACCTGCAACACCAGCAAATCGTGCTCCACCTCTTTCAACTCCTCAAGCACCTGCTCGTGCACCAGCTCGTATGTTTTTTTAATGTTTAAAAAAGAGCAACAAGAACTTGTTCTGATATTCTTCTTTTTTAGTCTCTGAAGAACATCAAGAAAAGCTTAATAATCTTATTGCAATGGGATATCCAGAAGCTGAAGCACTTGCAGCACTTCGAGCAGCATTCTTTGATCCAGAACGTGCTGTTGAATATTTAATTAATGGTGTACCAGATACTGCACGAGTTGAAGGTGGTTATGATGTTGCAATGGAAGGGGGAGATGATGAAGACCAGCCACATGTTGGGCTTGAATTTCTTCAAGATAATGAACAATTTGTACAGCTACGTGAAATGGTTCGTGCAAATCCTGAAATGCTTCCTGAAATTATTCAACAAATTTCACAAGATAATCCAGCTCTTATGCAACTTATTAGAGAAAATGAAACTGAATTTCTTGCTTTGTTAAATTCTGATGATGATAATGATGCTGCTGGTGAAGAAGGTGGTGCTCCTGCAGGTGTTGGTGGACAACAACTTCCTCCAAATGTTATTGCCGTTACAGAAGCTGATCGGGATGCTATTAATCGGGTATGTGAAATTATCCACAAGAGTAGTTTTATATAGGGGTATCAATTTCTCTTTCTTGGTACTAAAACCGTTTTTAACATGAGAATGCTTAAATTAATAGTTACTGAGTTAAACTGTAATTTATACCCCGGGAAACTTCCGGACTTTTTTCATTTATGGGAAAATGGACAATATTTTTTGCGCGACCTCTTCATGTTTTAGACCAGTGCTAGCGCGGTGGAATGGCCGAGTGGTCTAAGGCGCTGGTTTTAGGCACCAGTCTTTCGAGGCGTGGGTTCGAATCCCACTTCCATCAAAATTTTTTGTTTTTTTTTAAAACTTGAGTGTTTATTTTTTCTGTTGAATGTTATTGGTATTTTCCCGGGAAATTACCCGGAACATTATATATTCTAAATGAAAAAACTAAGTTTGCCATTTAAATTAAAAAAAATTAAATGGCAAAGTTTTTTTTAAAAGACTAAAAATAGTTATAGTATTACTGGGTTTTAAACATTTTTGGATATGAAATTAGTGTAGACTCAAAAATCCAATTTACGGGAAATACGCAATCAGCTTTATGATAAATGCTTCTTTTTTAGCTCAAAGAAATGGGATTCCCTGAACAACTTGTTATTGAAGCATATTTTGCATGTGATAAAAATGAAGGTCTTGCTGTGAATTATATTCTTTCTCGTATGGATGATGATATTGAAGATGATGCTGCTTAAATAAATATTATTAATAATTATTGTATTGGTTCTTCTTCATTTTTACTTTTTACATTTATATGTATTGTTTTGTGTCTTATTATCTTCCTGTGTTAAAAGTTTCTGAAATAATTATATTCTTATTTAATACTTTGTTTACTTTTTGTTGATTAAAAAACTTATGTTTTTATCATAAAAATATTATATATTTTTACATGGGATTTGGATAGGGGTGATGTACATGGAAAGGTTGAAGTTAACTATACAAGCGTAGTTAGAAACAAAATATTGGCTGCGAAAGCTTCTTAACAAATTTATTATATTTTTTGCTTTTCTAATATCTTCAAGTGTTTTGCACTTCCAATTCTTCGTGTTGGCAGTCCTATTTTAGTTTCACCAAATGGCGGCCTTTGTAATAGATTTGGTATAGTAGATGGATTCATATCGGATGTTTTTAAAGATTTGCCATATATGTGTCGGAGATCTCATTGCCCTTGTTCCTACCATTCTTGAAAAGGTTTTACAGATTCTTAAACTTTTACTTTCCTTTCTCAATAATTGGATGATTTGACCGGTCTTCTCAAATAGGAAAATATGACCAAATTTGAAATTCTACAAAGTATTGGTGATTGAATTAACGGGCTACCTAAGCGTTACTGAAAAGCAGCAGGCGGAATGCTACAACTTTAAATTATATTAAACATGCTTATTGGATTCTTTCTTGCAATGATACATTAGAGGATATCCTATGTTTTCCTTCTTAAAACATCTTTTCAGAATTTTTATACAAAAACCTTTATCGTTTTTAGCTATATTTGTTTATCTATTATATCCCAAGTAAAAGGATTCCGCGGCTAATATTTGGTCTCTAATTATTCTTGGTGTTGTCAAGTATATACGTAAAATACAGAGCATCAACTCATCCATAAGTAAAAAACCTTTAGTGCTAGTTTTTGTAAAGCTAAAAAAATAAAGCTACAGTATACCCCGTGAATAATAACATCGTTTTAAATATATTTTTTGTTTTACGATTGTGCAACTTTTCATTGTAAAAGCTCTTTTAGAGCTTTCAAACAATGGCAGCAAAAATAACGAAAGAAGAAATACTAGCGGAGTTGGAAGAAACTCAAAAAGAACGGTAAGCCTTTTCTCTTTAAAACTGACGTGTAACAAGTTATTGCTTTTTAGACGAGAATATGTTAAAAATATTGGAATTGAATATCGTTTTGGCTGTTATGAAGAGAAGCGAGGTAATTCCACAGCTTTATGTTCAATAAAACTACAGTATCCTTTATAGGTGATTCGTGCCATCTGCTGGGAGAATATATGGAAGCAATAGAACAAAATTTTAAAAAATCATATGAACTGTTTCGTGATAATTGTGAAATAAGAAAATATCCAAAAAGTTGTTTTAAATATGCAATGTATCTATTAAATGGAAAAGAATGTGAGCCATCATTTACAAAAATGGTAAAACCACTTGAAATTGCATGCTCTGATAATTTACCACCTGCATGTCGATATCTTGCATTAGTTAATTGGAATGAACAAGAAAATGGACAAAAACCGAATTCTAAAAAAGCTGAAGAAGCTATGAAAAAGTAAGGTCTTTCTTCGATAAATTTATTACGGATAGGAGATTACTATAAGAACAAAACTACGCATAATCTATACTATGTTATTGTTAGTTTAGTTATACATGCAGCTACCCAAGAAATACTTCCTTAATTGTTATTCGTTTATACACGCGTGTATTCAATTCATTGAAAATAGATCTTACTGTTTGAAAAGTATGCATTTGTCTTTAGCATTTGCAGAAACTGGAAGAGTGTGTTGTTGTACTCAAACTAACAGCCTTTACTTTCACAAGCTCTATTCTTTTCTACAATTAGATCTATTTTTACTACAACTGTAACAACAACATATCGACTATGAGAGATATACATCCATTTTTGGTTTGCATCTACTACTTGTTTCCCCTTCAGCTTGTCCGCTTTTCCCTTTGTCATGAATATCATTTATTACTTTTTTACCAAACTACTGTAACATTGCTTAACGATAATGTCGTCCTTCCTGATCGTATATATAATTGATTTGAAGAGTACACCAGACGTGCAAATCTTACATCTTTATGTTTCCCAGTTTAGCATCAATTTGTGATACAACTACATTCAACGAATGTAGTTGTATCACAAATTGTAACTTGTCTTATAAATTTTACTTTTGCCTGTCTTGTATTGTTGAAAAACCATTAACTACTACATAAGACTGCATAAAACAAATTTTATTTAAAGCTTTGCAAAAATGAACTTGCCGTAGATCTACTTACTTTAAACAAATGCAGTAATTCAAGAGCACAAAATAATCCCCTTCCCTCAGGATTTATTTATAAAATTGTTTGCCTTCTTCTTATTTTCAACATCGTTATTATATAACGTTGGTTGGTGAAATAGAATATACGAATTGTGATAAATCTTCTATTCATACTGTAATTTCTTGCACCGTCTTTGACTCTTTATTTTCAAAGTGTCCGCTTTTCTTATATTCCAGTTTTCTCTAAATTCATTTTAATTTGTTCTCTGTTTAAATTAACCCGTGCTTTTTCAACATTTGTTTTTTATGCCTTGTATTTCTTTTTACTTTATTTTCATATTATACCCTTTAATACTCCTCCCAAAGGTTTTGAGTTAGTAAAATCTTGTTTACTGGGATTCTCTTTCATTACTTTTAATTCTTTAATTTTCAGAGCTTGTGATTTGGAAGATTCTGAAGCATGCTGGTTATTGAGTACATGGTATCTTTTATTTTTTATATTATTTTAGAAATTCAATTCATATTATTTTAGGTATCTTGGTCCGCAAACAAAATTTAAAACAAAGGGTGGTGATTTGGATAAACAGAAGCGGCACCTTGGAGAACTTGAAAAGAATCCTGAAAAAGCTTTGGAGTATGGTATTCGAGCTTGTGAAATGAATGTACCGCAATCATGTGCGAATGTTTCAAGGTGGGTTTTTTTTGCTATTTATCTCTATCCTGTAAGAAAACGGAGTATAAGGTCAACAATAAATGTGATAATCAAAAGCGTTTTTTTGTTACTATCATATTTCTATAGACGCTGAACGCTTATCGAAAACCTGGCAACAATTTTCAGTAGACTTGCTTACTCAGTTTTAACGTTGGTTTTGCCCCCCGTTTTCTTACTTCTTGCTCCATCAAATACTGTATTTCATAACTATAATATTTTAGGATGTATCGAATTGGTGATGGAATTCCAAAAAATCTTGAAAAAGCAAAAGAATATCATGACAAAGCCGCTGAAATTATTGAATTGCTAAAAAGCAGAAATGCAAATGCTGGTTTTACTGGTGCATAGAATTTATTTTTGTTATTAATTTGGATTAGAAATAAATACGATTTAGAAGATATTTGTTTTTTGTAAATATGAATGGCATTGAAATGTTAGCTTCATGAAATAATAAAAATTTGACATAATTTAGCTCACATGTATTTATGAACTTGCAAATGCAAACTACAATATGCCTCTTATTTTTATTTCCATTTCTTTAACGAAGCATCTTCATATTTAAAAAAAACCTTGACCACCCATGTATCATTTGTTAAACATAAAAAACGGAAGTAAAAACCATTGCTCATTATTTCTTAAGTGATCATTTCGTGAAAAATAAATTAGATCGTTTTTTTTCCTGTCTGGTCAAAAAAGCACTAATGAACTTTTAAAACTAATTTGGAACAATTTATTTTTTACACATTAAAATTTACAAATTTTTGTTTTAACACGTTTCAAAGAAACAGAGAAAGCGATTTGATTGAAAAACGTGATCCCGAGAAAAAGAAGGAAATGATCTAACAACCAAAGTTAGAAAAAGTTACGTAAAAATCTGGTTTTAATTAACTTATCCCAGAAATGATGGCTATTTCTTTGTGCAATAAAAACTTGTTGTTAGTCAATATTTTGTGTCTTCAATATCCGCTTTTGAAAAATATCAGCAACCATTATATCATTCTGTTATCATTGATTGTGATATATTTTAGATATGAAAGTTGCAATTGTTTTGTTAGTTTTATTTTTTGTAAAAATTTCAAATGGAATTTACTTAAATCCATACAGCTATGGATCATATGATCCAGCAGCAGAATCACCAGAATTGTATAATTATTATGCAAGATATTATAATCCAAATAGGCATAATCCATATGCGCCTTATCGTAAGTTTTTAGAAAAATTTTTAAAGAAAGTTGACTCTCTGTTTTTTGTTCAAAAAACGTTTTTACATTTTGGTAGTTTTAAAAAATATTTTTTTAATTTATGCAAAATATTTAGCCACTTATATGAAACCTGGAGTCTTTCGACTTCCAAGAATGTATCAAATTGATCCAGCTTGGGCACCATATTATCCACCAAATCGTTTTGAAACACTTCCATTAGCTCAAGGTAATTCATATTACTCAAAATCTCGTGCTTTAGGTGTTGAAAGTGTTGCGGTATTCCCTGATGGATGTGGTGGAAATGGTAATGGAGGTGGAAGTGGAGGTGGCACTGGAAGCGGTGGAAATATAAAAGAGCCAAAAAGTGAAACAGAGCTATTGTTAGAAGATTTGGATAGAGGAGGAAATGGTGGATATATTGGTCGATCACGACAAAGTCAAGCAGATGCAATTCAAGGACAAATTGAAAGACCGCAATGGTCGGCAACTCAACCAACAGCCGAAGAGTTAGCAGGATTTGGACAAAGAGCTACACTTATAAGGCCAAGGGGTATGAATATACATCTACCAGGGGATATATAATGGTTATGGATTGGATTAATGGTGAAAGATGTAACAGTGGTTATGGTTGTAAAATATTAACATATGGGAATAACAGCACTAATTTTTTAAATTTAATCACACTAAACAACTTTTAAGAACCCAATCTATTAAAAGCTTTTATCTTTTTCAGTGTATCATCCCCCTTCATCTTCTATTGGATATAGTAATGATCCAAGAAGTTCTCCACAATTTGAAGCTGGTGCAGGAGGTGCTGGTGGCTGTATGCCTTGTGGAGAACGTGCAACCCCTTCGCCATATCAAGGTACTGGAGGTGCTGCTGGATGTGTTCCATGTGGTGGCAGTGATGGTGGTTATGGAGAAAGTGGAATAAATGATCAATCCACAGGTGTTGCATCTGACTTCGAACGACTTCCAATTGACAGAGTCAGTTCTTCATCTGACTCAAATTCGGATAGCTTTCCAAATCCTTCTTCTAATCCTAATCGCTTCAAACATCGAAGATATATTAGTCTTTAAATTTATGTAATTGTTTTTTGAAAAAATTAGCTTTGTTTAAAATAAAATTTGCGTTTAAAAATTATAACACAACAAATTCCAACGAATCAAACAGGAATTGCTTTACGAGCAATAAATTTAATTAAACCAAGAAAATATATTTTTGGTAGTAAATTTATCTATCGCAAGAGACTCTGTTGATGCTAACTTCATTTAAAAAAGCTTACTCAACCATTGAATGATCATGTGCTTGAGTAATAGAGATTGGATCAATTGTACATGGATCATGCAGCTTTTCGGTTTCGGATTTGATATTAAAATGTTGGCCACAATAGGGTGGTGCAAATAGCTCTAATTTTGAATCAACACTTGTTAAATTTGGATTTTGCCGCCATTTTCGAAATAATATTGTATGAAATTCGGTCTTTCAACATATGGTTTCAAAATTCCATCCAGCTCTAAATTCAACAACATTTTGCCCAAAATAAATAATTGAAAAAATGGATTACAGTGTCTTATTCAAAAGAAACTTATTTTGATTAACTCCAATACAAACTTTTTTAATATTCCATTCCGTTCAATTTCCATTTAAAACAAAAGTTTTTTTTCGATAGCAAGTAAAATGTGTTTTCGTCATTTCAAAAAATTTTAATATTTTATTGTTGTTGTCAGGTAGGCAACGCTGTAAGAATTTTTAACAAAAATAATATAAATTTTATGCATTTTTTTATGAATATTTTAGCATCCAAATATGCCCTATTTAGAAATAAAAACGCATAATGTTCATTGTCATGAGGCAAAAAATACTAGAACAAAAATATTAATATGTTTGAAATATTGATAGCTTACTGTAAATTGATATTATTTATTATTATAAGAAGAAGAAAGGTGTTTTAAAGCATAAACTCTCTTTTTTTTCATTCACAAGTTTTACGTGACAACGCCTACCTTTAATTAAAAATACGTGTTTGTTAAAACTACTGTATTTAAAAAAATTGCTCCATTAAACTATGATAAAAGATGCGTGTTCTTTAAAACAAAAACAATGAACTTTTTGATAAAGATTATTTTTTGCAGTTCATTTTGTTTCCTCGCTACGTAGTCGCTCTTTAAATGAAAAGCGTAGTCACTTGTATTTAACATGAATTGAGAACCGTAATCGTGAAAATTTTGCTCTGTTAATTAAACATAAATAAAAATCATTTTGTTCATATGAAATGTGGTTGTCAGAACTTTTGTACTCAAAACAGAACCTTTAAAATAAAGGTAATCATAGTATCATTATTTCTTAATTTTTCGTGTTTTTTTTGCAAAAAATTTAATTTACTGTGTATTTTTCATTACCTTATTCTTGCAGGTTTTTTATTTTGATATTTTCATTCTTTTCCAAGCATTTAATTTACAAAAAAGCCAAAACTTTGCAAATTCTTCGAAAACATGTTTCCATTTCTCTTCAATTGGTTTCCAGGTTCTTAATTTAACTGTTATTGCTACAACTTTTTTATTACTTTAGTTGCCGTATTCTTGTATTTTTTGCAAAGATAGCTAAACGTGGGTTGAAATTAATTGAAACAGGTGCAATTTAGCTTCGATGTTTTCATTTTTTTTACAACTTTTTAACTTAAGCTTTTTTTATCGTTCATTCATGTCCGTTTTTGATGCTAAATTTAACCGAATAAAAAGGTATAAAAGATAATGACATTTTTGCATTAAATCAAAGAAATCCAGTTATAATCTCTTATTTATGTGATATTACAGCGTCGATTAACTAAAGGATTTGTTTGAACGACTCTTATTCACATATTCTTTTGATATCCTTCTTTCTTTTCGAGATATCCTTTGATATAGATGGTTTAACTGAAAATTCTTTGCATTCTTTTTGGCTTTTCATTTGTGCGCTGCTTTGATAAAATTGTAAAATTTGTCTTTTTTGGAGTTGAATTAATAGCAGTAACGTTAAATGTGTGTAAATTCTTGTTAATTTGTTTCTTTACTAATTAGTGTTGTGACATTCTTTAAACGTGCTATTTCTCTTTTTCAAATTTCCATTTTACATTTGTTACAAAAGTACATTGTTAGTCTTTATTTTTTTTTGGTTTTAGAAAAATGTCAAAGTTGTCGTCAGTGACAACATTATCCTCATGTTTTGTTATTAGTAAGTTATTAAACTTTTTTAAACTCTTTAAAGGTAGTTCCCGAAAATACTTTTTTATGAAAGAACATTAAATTAAACACAATCTTTTTATTCAATGAAGCTAAAAAAATAATAAAAAATTGGTCTCCAACAAAACGCTGATTTCCAGGTCCCTCAATTAAAACTGTTTTAGAGAGCTGTGATTACCTTTAAATACCTTAAATTTATTTGTTTTCTTATTTGGTTAAAAATACTATTTTTAGTGTTGCTCTTATTGGATTCCGTAAAAGCAATATCCTTGCAAGAAGCATATTTTGTTCATCAAAAAGTTAAAGCAGATCTAAATAAACCAAGAATATTAAGTGCCGATTTTGGACCAACATATTCCGGAAAATCACCAGTTTTACATTTTGATTCAGAAACAGGAAATATTCGAGTGCTACGGCCACGCGATGAACCCTTTACACTAAAACAAATTCTTGAAAGAGCTCGTCAAAAGATGCGACAATTATCTTTTCAAGGATCTTTAACAGAATTTGAACCATCTTCAACAGATCGATTTAATCATTTAAGACCGAATTTATCTAATTAATATATTTTGTTAAATAAAAAATGTACATTTTTCTATCTTGGGCATTAGTACATAAAAAATAAATACAGTATGAATACGAAACATACTTGTTGAAAGAGAAATAACTCACATCTAATTATAAAGCTTTGTGAAGTTAAATCTATGTTCTTGTCCTGATCCCCCAGTAAAATTTGCGTAATTTTAATTTTACTTTAAATATAACTTTGGATCACTCTGATAATCACTGAGCTACTATCTGTTTTGGATGGAGTCAAATATGAAAAAAATGCCATTAAATATTGACCTCTGTTTGGAACGTCATATACATTTTAAAAAGTTTGAAATAAAAAATTTCCGATTGAAAGTAGTGGGCAATACTGTATGCTACTCACTTTAGCTTTAAAAGGTGTATTGCAATACGGCATGTAATTATGTAAATTGGAAAGACGTATGAAAATGGTTTTTTTTTTAGCAAAAATTGACAGAGAAAACGTCTCAGACGAATTTATGTTGGGCTGCAAAAAAAACAACTGTAAGTCTCTTGATTTCCAGGACTAATTTCTAAAAAAAATCATACTTTAAAAATGAACAAACGTAAAATTTATATACGTTTTTGATCATCAGTTCAGTTTCTGATTTCTTGTTATCTATCTACTTCCGATTACGAAACTGTTGCATTGAAATACTTTTACGTTTTATGGTTTTGATTTGACATTTTTATTTATGAAACAAAAAACAGAAACTTCGTGACTTCTTTTATGTGAATGTTTTAAAAGGCGGCCGGCAATAATCAATAAAAAGTTAAAAGAAAACATTCAAGGTTTTTTCTAAATTTCGATCACTTTTAACTTTACATTACTTTTATTTGTGAAAACATTGGGTGCTTTTAAAAATGGGATCTACTGGAAATGGTTATTTGGCATTTGTGTTGATTGTTTTGGGATTACTTGTATTTGTTGCTCATGGTAAGCTTACTTTTAGAGATTAATAGATATTTATTTGATTTAGTTTTACTGCTTTTTTGTAAATAAACTTATGCACGAATCAGAAAAGTTGGTTAAAGCAGTTTTCTGTAAATTATTTAGAAGTCTTAATCAGCACCTAATTTGCAACTTCAACTACAGAAAATCAATATACCCACCAACTTCCCCATTAATCTGATTGAATTTTTAATTTTCAACCATTTTTTTTTCTATTTCTTGTAACTGATTTCACTCTGCTGCTATTTTCAATAGCACTTTTGTTACTGTAATGAAAAAACAATTTTTAGCGCCAAAACTGTATCCGCATTTTTTCGATGCTTGTTTGCACTGTTGCTGCCGCGTAAAACATCTGCATTCATTTTTTTATCCACCCAAAAAAACTGTAACTATGCTACCGTAATCTAAAAACAGCAAAGCTTCAAATAACGTTGAAAACAAAAAAGCCTTGAAAAAACATAAGACCCCCAAAAACATGTGATTTTTTGAATACTTTTTTTTGAACGTCAGTTCTCTTTCAAAAACATCAACAAAAAAAGCAATCGAAAAACGGGCAAAAATGTTTTAAATGCATCTGATTTTTTCCTCCTGAATCAAACAAATGAATCATCGATAATGACTTGATAGTGATAATTGATAAAAAATTAATTTTTCCCCTATTTTTAGTCGTTCATTCAATTTCAATGGTCAATGTCTTCAGTGATCCCCGTTTGAATTATAATCCACTAAAACGTGATGAAGATCTTGCAAATGCTAGTAATATTGAATCATAAATAATTGCTTTTTGAAATTTTATTTGTTTTAAAAAATTTAAATAAATAAAAGTCGTCATTATCCTCTTTGTGTTGTTTATTTTTTTTCATTTTATTATTTGTGTTATTGTTTAGTCCCTTTTGCTTTCTTTCCCCTCTTCTTTCTCTTTTTTTCTATGAGAGTGTGCGAAAAAAAAGGGAAGAAAAAGAAAGAAAGAAGATGAGATGAGGAGGGGGGATTCGGTCACATTTGTCGCTGCTGTCTTTCTTTTTCGTTGTTGCTGGTTCTTATCGTTTGCGGCGATGGTTGATGATGGTAGGAGTAGTAGTAATGGTGATGTTGGACGCAGCGGAGAAACGGAGAAAAAAAGCAAGGATGCGAGCGACATTGAATGTTAAAAAAAGAAGAGTCAGTCAGTCGCATTGCTCAGCGTTGGTTGCAAGCAGCGAAGAAGTAAAACGGAGAAGAGAAGAGAGAAGCAAAAAAGGGAGAGTAGAAAGGATGACAAAGAAAAAATTGCGTATTGTTGAAAAAAGACTCGAACTAAAAAAAGCGGAGTTTGCTTTCCTTTTTTTAACACACAGTAGCAAGCTGCAAGCAAGGAAAAAGAAAGAAGAATGTTTCAGGCGGCGCAGAAGAGGAAACAGAGCCATCATACGACATCATCATTACCATCACAGGACCAACAACATTCGACACGACAATAACCGTACATCGCAGATTTTTACAATAGCTCTTTTTCTGTTGATTTTTTTTAAAAATGCAGTTTTTTCTTTTTCAATCTACGATAGATTCTTCGATGCTTTATGAATAACAGCAGGTGTTGTTGCAATGCAATGAAATGTCCAAAAAATAAGTACAATAGACTGTGCTTAATAGGAAAAGACAAAAATGCAAAGTCAAAAAAATAAAGCAAAAACCATTTAAGAAAATTTTGTGGATCAAATAAAAATAATCTTCGATGAATAATTACGATAGTTTCTTTCTATCGTAGTAATGCTTGTGCCAATATTCATTCTTAACTTAAACAGCACATAGTAATTTTGTTTCGAAAGATAAAAAATTTGTTTAAAAAAGCGGAATAAAAAACAATATCAATGGATTTCAATTTTTTTAAAAATAACTAATATGCAAACTTTGTTACAGAATACTGTAATGTATGTTTCCAATACTATTTTTTCTTTCAATTCTTTACATATTTTTATGTAAAAAATATACTTGCTTTTACATTTCATTTTATTGTCAAAGATCTTCAAAGACTTTGCTTTCTTTTCATGGCTTGAGTTTTTAAACTTTTCAAAACTAGAAAAAGCAATCTTTTCTTATGACAAAAAATTGTACAAAAGCTGTTTTTTAAAATGATTGCTTAATTTTTATTTTAATTCTGTTGTAGTTATATTCTATTCTTAATGGTAGTTCACCGGAGATAAAGCTTGCAGGATTATACCTGTGATGTCATTGATTACGTTAATTTCTTTTTTTAGTTTTCGATAAATTCAGCAAAAATAAAGCTCAAACTATTTTTTATTTTGTTTTTTTAAATTAATTTCTTTCATTGCTTGAATTTCTCATTGCCTTCCGTTGAAAAAAAACAACATTAACAAAAGCGACTCATAAAAAAATAGGAGACAAATGTTGGCGCAAAAATCGCGATCGACGCATCATCACCTCGATATTGCCGTTCGTTCTCTCTCTCTTCAAAAAACGGCATCGAACATTTGCTTCAATTATTTTTTCTCTCTTGCATTTAATTCCCGCCATTTTAAAGAAGCATTGCGCGAGAATCGGCATCATTTTTTCTTCCTTCTCTCTACCTTCTGCTTTTTTTTTCGGCGGCAGCGGCGATAGCGTTGATTACTACGTTTTTTGGCGCCAACACAAGAATGTTGCATCTTTTTCTCCCCTCCTTTAATATATTTGCCTTTATCGAAGGCGCCAAAGAAAAGTAATATCAATCAACCCCGAAAACCAAAGCAAAAGCTTTTCCCTCCTAATTTTTTCCCACAAAAAAACAACCCAAACACAAAAATTATTTTTTAAATTTTTTATTTGCATTTTTTTAGTGCAGCAACACTTTAAAGAAAAAAAAGAAACATAAAAGCAAAAAAAAAGAAAAAACTAAACGACAAAACTGACAAAAAAAAGATTTCTTCGGGATTATAATTGTAATAGTTTTTTTTATACATGAGGATCATGGAATGGATGGATATTAATGAAGACGAAACAATTCAATGTGAATATATCTATCTTCAAAAAAAAGATTTTCAAAGAAGATATATCACTTTCAAGTGGTTATATATATATGTGATGAGACAAATATTAATACAAATAATACAAATCAATTAATTAAATGAGAGGTAAAAAGAAAGAGATAAAGAGATTAAGGATATAAAATTATTTTTTTAAAAACATTTATTTCTTGGCTGCAGCTTTAGCGGCTGGTTTCTTTGCTGCTGCCTTCTTTGGAGATGCCTTCTTCTTTGGTGAAGATTTAGCTTTTTTTGGTGCAGCAGCCTTTTTCTTTGTTACTCCAGCGGGCTTTTTAGCTTTTGATGCACCAGCTTTTTTGGGTGATGATTTTGCTTTGGATGCGGCTTTTGGCTTGGCTGCAGCTTTTTTGGTGGCAGCAGCTTTTGGCTTTGGTGAAGATGCAGCAGCAGCTGGAGCAGCAGCAGATTCAGAGGTGGCAGCTGGAGCAGCAGCAGCGGGGGCAGCTTTTTTGGTGGCTGGTTTCTTGGCTTTCTTGGTTCCAGCAGCTTTCTTTGGTGAAGATTTGGTTGATTTTTTAGCGGCACCAGTTGCAGCCTTCTTCTTTGGGGCAGCTTTTTTGGCGGCTGGCTTTTTAGCAGCAGCTTTTGGCTTATCACCAAGACGGAAGCTACCAGATGCACCAGTTCCTTTGACTTGCTTAAGAACACCAGTTTGAACACCACGTTTCAAGGCTGAACGGAGATGAGCATTGGTCTAAAAAATGAATTTTATTAATAAAGGTTCATGAAAAGTGGGATATAAGAAAGAACTTACTTGAACAAGGAAACGATCATTAATGCCATAAGTTTTTGTGATGTATTTAAGGATGGCACCACGGGATGAACCTTTCTTTTCTTTGAGTTCAGTGATGGCTTTCTTGACCATATCAGCATAGGGAGGATGATTTGGGTGATCAGCTTTTGCGGCTTTTGGCTTAGCGGAAGCCTTCTTGGCAGCCTTTGGCTTTGGTGATGCAGCAGGAGCTGGAGCAGAAGCAGTTTCAACAGACATGATTTTTCAACTGAATTTGAATTGATTGAAGGAAGAAGAAGAGATGAGAGAGAAAGTGAGATGAAAACTGAAAAAATTCAACGATGAATAAATTGAAATGAAAAAATAAAACTCGAAGCTAATCAAAAAAGGTCGTATGTATCAGAACACGGAAAAAAAACAAAAACTGAAAATATCGTCAGAATGGTCAGTGGCTTTTATATCCGTTAAAAACGGTCTTTGGAATAAGGCAAAGTAGTAGCAGAAAACACGCACACACGATGAAAGAACCCTTTGCGGAAGGCGGAGCATCACTCTCTCTCTCTCTTCAACATTTAGCAAAAAAGCAGTGAGGCAGGCAGTACGCGAGCGAAAAGAAAGAAAAGCGACCACGGTGGGATACCAACAAGGCGGGTATCAAAGAAATCGCAATTTTTGTTACATTGCCTGAATAGGGTTCATTTACCCTTAGAGATTGGGTAATTAGAGTTCAAAATTTTTAAACTTTTTTTGAAAAAACAAGAGAAAACACCCATGGCTATAGCACTGCCAAAAAAAATTTAAAAAAAATTAAGTCTATTTTGAAAAACGGGAAGCTAAAGTTTAAAAAAATTGTAACAAAAAGAAAAAATTTAATTGTTGGAATTAAATTACTCTGATAAATGATATGATAAAATTACAAATGCGGTACCAGCAGAAAGCCAAATCATTTCTACATCGAATGACTACAAAAAATTCAATCTTTAACTATCTTAGATTCTATAAAAACTTCTTTGATTAAAGGCAACTTACAAAAGGACCAACTTCAGATGCACCGTTTTTCGCAGATTTTACTAGTTTAAATTTACAAAAGTATCCCTTTCATGGTATCAACGGATAGCTTAAGAAGTTCTGTATCCATTGATAAAATAAAAATTATACGTTTAATTGCTAATTTTCATAAAAATGATAAAAGTTCACATTAGCTCACGCCCCTTTTTCGTCAAATTTTTGAGAAGAATGATGCTGAACAAAGACTAAAATGTTGGACATGGAAAAAGAAATATTCCAGAAAAAATATTGAATTTTAAAATAAAAGTTCAGTAAAAATTAGTAAAATATTAATTCAAATATTGGTAAATGGTAAAATGTGCCACAAACCTTTAAAAAAGTAGTTACAATTACTACCAAAAGCAAGAAAAAAAGGCCTTTAAAAATTGATGTTTTCTTCCCTGCAGTTCCAACAGTTGATTTTGGGATGTTTTTCTAGAGTGCAAATTTTTGTGTTAAAAATGTTTAATTTTTAGTGATAAAAAATTAATTTAAATATTGGTAAATAGCAAAATTTAATACAAACCATTACAAAAGTAATTACAGTTTAAAATGAAAGTAGTGTACAGAGGCCCTTAAAAATAATATTTTTCCCTCCATTTTCCATCAGTTAATTTTGGGACATTTAGAAGTATTGTTTTTTTGCATGTAAAATATTGAAATTTTAATAATTAAATACCAATATACATTTTTGAAAGTAGTAAAATTTAACACAAAATTGCAAAACAGTTTAAAACAAAATTGGTAAAAAATCGGTAAAAAATAACTTTGTAAAATTGCTGTTCTCTTTTGCTGCAACTCCTGTCGGCTGATTTTAGGATATCTTAAAAAAGTGCAGTTTTTTGTATTTAAACTTTTAATTTTTAACAATTGCAAATTTTTTTATCAAATCTGTTTTTAAAAATTTAGCAGAAATTCTTTCAACTAAATGCAAAACAGGAAAAAAAACTGAAGCCAATTAAATCCAACAAACAGCAAAACAAATGACTAAACTCGAAAGACAACGAAATATTAAATTTTTGGAAAAAGTTTTGAATTAAATTATTATGTAATCGTTTGCGAATAATTATTTACAAAAAAGAAATTGTGGATACTTGTGATTTTTATATAAATTTAAATTGTGTGCATTAATAGCTACTTTATATTTTAGTTTTAAAGGTTATTTTCAAACGTGAACATTTTGCTACCTTTTTTTCTTTGAAACTGCTCTATATCAGTAATATTTTTGATTGTTAAATTACAATGGTTTAAATAAAGTTTGACATTGGCTATCTCAGGAAAAATGAAAAAAATGTGAGCTACTGCTTTTTTTCTTTTGGAATGATTTCATTTAAATGAGTGAGTAGGTATGAATCACAATTTTTCTATTTGTATAACTGATGTGATTCGTTAATTCGGGTGCAATGTTTCACTTTCATGAATGCATTAGAAAAAGATGAAAATATCTGCTGAAATCAACGATAAAAAATTATTTTATCATTCCAAGTCGTTGATTAACCCTTGGAAACCTTTTTAAATTTTCATAGCTTAAATATGATTGTAGCAATGATCTTTTTTGAGGTATTTTAATCAAAAGCAGTTTAAAATACTTCGAATATTTTCAAACAACATTTCTTAAAATTTTTTAAGCTTTAAAGGAAGAAGGGCTTTAGTAAAAGACAAGTTGTTTTAGACGGCTTAAAAAATATTTAAAATGTTTCAATATAATGTTAAAATTTTTTTATGAAAAACATGCAATAGTTTAGATTGCATTTTTATGGGAGCCAAAAACAATGTAAAAATGCAGCAGGGAATTTGTTATGAACTCTCCGACATTCAAATCAAAAACACTTTTTGATATTTAATTTTATAAAAATAGTAATTGCCAAAAATGACAAACAGTCACATATTCCCAAAAGATATGAGTAATTTGTAATACTTGTTTGTTTGATTACTGTAAATTTAACTATTCGCAAATTATTCTTTTATCGTCACTTGCTTTTACACAACAAATCATTTTTGCTATTATAAGATTGTTCGAATGATTACTGTAATTGTTTGTTTTACTGTATTCTATCAAAATTACAGTAGGATTTTAATCAACCTCATTATTTTGCCACAATTTGCAGTGCCATCTCGTTGTTACATATAAATTTTTATGACAAAAACAGATCAAAGACTTTTTTCAAAAAGGAGTAAAAAATGTGTGTTTTTTTTTAAAATTCCATTGTTTAGTTATTTTCGTTCTCATTCATGCCTTTTTTTCTTCCTTTATTTTTTTGTTTGTGACTCTTTCTCTCTTTTTTCTGTGTTTCTGTGGTATTTGGATGTGTGTTCATTTCACATTTTCATTCCTTTCTTACTTCAAAAAAAAGAAGAAGAAAGAGAAGGGAATAAGCACGTGCCTTATATTTCGCTTTTAAAAAAAACTGAAACAACTGAAACAAGAAAAAAAAGAAGAAAGAAATATTATCGGTGAAAAAATAATTTTTTTTCGCTGCTGCCTTCTTGCTAAAAGTACGATGTTATTTCTGCGAAAGAAAGAAATTGGTTTTTAGCGAAAAATTGCATATATATATATGAATGTGTATTGATTTTTTTTTGAATGAACAACAACGACACATGTGTTGGGAGTCACAGGGAGAAAACAAGAAATGAGGAAAGAAGAAAAAAGATTGAAGTCAAAGAAGCAACAACGACAGTAAAAAAACTAGTTATAAGGACCTTCACATTGAAAAATGACAAAAAGCAATGAGCAATTACTGTATTTTTCGAAGAAATCTAAAAGAAACAAGTAAAATTATGCAACACTTTTTTTTGAAACAATTCAGTCGGAATATGCGAAGCAGAAAACATGCAAATTCTAAATCTTAAAATCACATTATTAATAATTTTAACAGAAAATTAATTCACAAAAAAATTTAAAATTTAACTTTAATGTTTTGGAAAAAATAACTTACCGTAAATGCGCTAACTGAAGCTACGTGCTTCTATTTTTTAAACCAATATTTTTTTGAGATTTTAAAAATTTAAATCGTTTATTTTACTTTAACAATTTATTTATTTAACAATTTTTTTTAAAGTAAAACATCTTGATAGACCTCGCAGTGTTCTGATATCATTACCTGATGGTGGCTGTTCAACAAGCCATACATCAACAAATTTTCCATGTGCTTCAATTAGAGCGTTTACGGTAAGCTGGAATTATTTTTTTAATATAAATGCCTTGATTGCAGTAGTTATAAAAACACATAATTTTTTTTTGCAAAGAAAAATCTGATAAGCAATTATTAATTAAAAAACTGATGTAAAAAATTTCGAATCTAATTATAAATTCCTTGTATGATGTAAATCTGAATGAATTGCATTGTTATTTTAATCAAATCAAATCACTCATTTAAGAGAAGGTTATAATGACCTTTTGATTGCACTTAAAGACGTAAAGATTGCTGAAAGATATGAGCTAAAAATTTTTGTTCATTGTCCATCAAGGTCAAATATTTATAGTTGTGCCACCTTTTCTCATTTGATGTAAACGTTTAAAGATTTACAAAAATGTTTTTGGCATGTTTCAGTTTTCTTAGCTTATTATTTCTTATTCAAGCTAAAACTACTGATACCGTAAACAGAAGAAACAACGACGGTTTATTGTATGTTTGTGGAAAAAACGCTACTTGTAGGTATTTCAAAGGTAATTTTCAATAAATTTTTTTTTGCAGATTCTGAATGCTCGTGTAAATACGATGATCAACTAATTTGTGCATTAAAGTATCCTCGAGTTAAAAAGAAAATATATTGTCCTAATATAAAAATACTTGATAAAAAATTTATATTTAGTTCAGCACTATTTTCGTACTGTTCAATAACGGTTCTTAAAAAAGTAAGTGTCATGCATTAAACATTCTCTATTTCACATTCATCAAAAAATATTTTGTTTGAAATTTCAGGGCAAAGTTTTACCCAATTATGAGCATCTTATTGAAACTCTTAAATTTCATGGCAACAATATGACTTATATCGAAGATGGAACATTCGAAAAATTCATTTCACTAAAATATCTGGAAATTGGATTTAATTTTTTAAAAGAAGTTACTCCTGAAATTTGGGGACCAAATATTACTGTGAAATTAGAAAAACTTTATATTTTTAATAATAACTTTGAGAGTATTCCTTCAATTTCTTTTAAACGCTTAACTCAATTAAAAGAGTTAATTATTGGCGAAAAAAATATTGATTATACATCTAAAGATGCTGAATTTCCTATAGATTTGTCGAATTTGGAAGTTTTAATAATGTTCGATTGCAATATTAAAACTTTAAATGAAAATATTTTTAAAAATCTCAGGTAAAATCTTTTGTTTATTAAAACGCACAATAATCTATTTAAATTATTATTATGCTTTGAGAAGGCATTAATTTAATTACCCTAATTAATTATAGATTTACTGCTGACAAATATTCGTGCAGAAATGTCTTTTTCTTGTTTTAATTTTAAAAGAGTCGAAAAATATTCTGTATAATTTTCCATCCACCTACAGCAAGTTGCAATTAAATATTGAATCATTATGAGAACTGTTAGTTTATCTAGTTACAAAAAATTATTCCAAGTAAAGTAACCCGAAGTTTCGATTTTAAGCTTTTGGCATTTGTGCCGCAAAACAACAAATCAAACAAACGCCTAAAAGAAGCTGACAATATAAAATGGTAAATCATCTTTTTAAGGCTTTTTTGAGTTTATAATATATTGGGGTAATAATTAATCTGATATCAGCATTGAATATGATGAGATGGATATATTAAACAGAAAAAGTCGTGACAGAATTAGTAATGAGCTCAAATCATATATGCAACAGTAATGAAAGCATTAAGGTATTTTTCAATTTTTACTTATTGTGTTAACACGGAGGGATATTTCAAATTTCCTTTACAAATGCTAAAGTTCTTATGGCTGCGTAGGATCAAATTTTAGTGTAAATGCAAAAAACTGTAAATATATTTTTAATTTTAAAAAAACACGTATTTTTAGGAATTTAAAGAAACTGAAACTGCATGATAATCCATTAACAGCTTTACCAGCATCATTAAAATCATTGACGAATCTTCAAATATTGGACCTTGAACGAACAAAACTTCGAACATTGAATGAATGTCAATTCAAATATAATACAAAGCTCGAATTTCTTAATGCTGCATATTCAAAACTTCAATCAATTCATGGCTGTGCTTTTTGTAATTTACCAAAACTTAAATCTGTTGATCTTCGAAATAATCCATATTTATCATATATTGATGAGGATGCCTTTGGATCAATTTCAACAAAAAATATGCCAATTTTAAGATCGTTTTATATTTCTGCTTGTAATATTTCAGTGCTGCCAGAAAAGCTTCTTGATTGGCATAAAATTGAATATTTTAATATCCAAGAAAATCCATTCACATGTAACTGTTCAATGGCATGGCTAATTAATGATGCAAGACATTGGATACCTCAAACACCTTTCACATTTCTTCACAAAAGTGGCCATTCTTCTAATTTAAACTGTTATAAAGATTCTGTAGAATATAGCTTTGTTGAAGCTTCAAAAAATTTAACTCAAAATTGTTGATATTTAGTTTTTTGATGATAAAACAAAGAAAGATACAGAAGACGGAATAAATAAAATGTTAGTTTTATTTTCCTCGACTCACAAAACTTATAATTGGAATATCAGCAGATTTTTAGCAGTATTCCAGCAGAAAGTCAGCATGTTTGACTATAGTCAGCAGTTTTTCATAAATTTTTATTTTTGCTATAAATCCCAATTTTTGATCCAGAATTTAGTAAAAAGTACAAGATTGCTGTGGAATTCTAGGCAAAAATAAAAATTTATGAAAAACTGCTGACTATAGTCACTTCTGCAGAATACTGCTGAAGAAAAAGAATTTGTTGTTTTTCTGCTGACTTTCTGCGGAAGTCTGCTGCAGAGTATCGGCTGTGTAGCGATAAATACTTTTGCAACTCACACTAAAAAAGTTGGCATGGTTTTGGTTTAAAAAAATTTATGTAATAAAGCTTTCCAGAAGGATTTCAGCTGCACACCAAATTGCGGTGTTCACCAAGAAGCTAGACATACAACAAAAAAACATAATAATAAAAAGAAACTAATCAAATTCTTCTATTTTCTTCCTTTGCATCAAGATAAAAATTAAAAGCTTGCTTTTTTTATAACAAAGGGAGTGACTAAATCTAAATGCTGTCAGCTGAAAAAAAATTATAGCATATAGCCCGAGATTTAGCTATTTTTCTTCGTTTTTTTTCTTGATTTTCCCTGATCCATTGCTTGACTAAAAGATTCCCTTTAACTTTGTAGGCCTTTGTCCCACAGGAATCAATGTTAGAATATAGGCTTGGAAGTTTTTTTGCTAATAACCATAATTTAGTTATTAATAACACCAACATCAAAACTTTGTATTATCTGGGCTGAAGGCTGTAATGAAAACATATATGTTGAATTTTATTCTTAGGAATTACAAGTACAAAACAATTTATTCAAATTTCCCTAGCCTTTTTTGAGCACATTTTTGTGTTATCAAAATAAAAAAAACAGAAGCAATAAAAATTGCAAATACAGTAATCATCGGGCCATTCCACCATTGGGGAATCGTAGCATTGTCAGGATAACTTTCTCGAATATAATCGTTTCCTTTTGTCCATCTGTAAAATATTTATCGTTGAAAAAATTATGAATACATATATAGCTAAACTGACCGACAAAATGTGTCCAATGATGTAAAATTTTTGAGTTCATTTCTTGAACAATTGAAAACAGTGGTTGAATTAACAAATTCAAAAGCAGCTCGTAGATTTGCATATCTTTCTATTGATGGAATCGTGAGATAAGAAAGGTAATAAGATATTGATAAAAATGACATATAACTTCTAAAATTAGATATTACTGTTAAAATATTTTCGTGAAACTTTAGATATTTCCATCTCGATTTTGATTTTTATTTAATAAAAAATTTTTTACTTGATAAAACCACTTGAAATAATCGATGAAAAGAAAGCGACTGCAGTTCCAAAAATCCAAATTTTTGATGATGATTTTGAGATTACCATAGCAGCCAAAGTTAAAGATTTATAAGCATAAAATATACACCACATTGTTGCAAATGTTAAAAGAAATGGTTCAAGTTGAATATCATCAGTTAGCTTCCAAACAAAAATGAATGCTGCTAGCCCGATGGATAAAAAATCAAAAATAATCCCAAGTAAAATATAAATAAAAAACATTAAAATTGCATTATAAAATTGAAGGGAAACTTCAAAGCACATTGTTGGACGGATTTCATTGACTAAAATGTTGCACTGTTATTGCGAACGATCAGGTGGTTTAAGTCAATTGTTTTGGATTTGAGATTAAAAGCCAACTTGAAAATTTACTTGGACCATCCTGTCCTATAAAAAAATTCTTACATTGAATAATTGTTGTCCAAACTGCTGCCAAAGCTGTAAACAAGTTCATAGAAAAAAATGTTCCAGCAATAGATTTTGGGATGTGCCAACTTTTACTTGTTAAACTGGCACCAAAAATTGAACAAATTAGAATCAATATCGGTAATATCGTTTGTGCAAGACAAAAACTAGGTGATCGACCAATATGTGCCAAATGCCTTGAAATTAATGTTATGATTCGAGAGAAAGTTGATGGCACGCCATAAAATGATGATAAAATTGGCATTTCTGTTGTTGGTGGCAGCGATGTTGAGAGAAATCCAATTGAATCTTTTCGGTCCTAAAGATGTTTTAATTTCTAAATTTGTATAAAATATAGTAAATATTTACCCGAAAAATTTCAACTAATTTCATTGCTTTTGTATGTGTTTCAGCATAAGATTCAGGAGTTTCTCGATCCACAGATGCCAATGATAAATAATATACTGGTGGATTTTCACGTGGTGGACATTGCAGCATGCAAACATCTAAAATAAAATAGCAATTTTAATTTCAAGAGATTTCAAAATTCAAATTTCCGGTTCATCCAAGCAGAAATGCAAAGTAAATTTCGATACATATTTCCAAAAAACTGAAGTTTATTGTTTCAAAACAAAACTTTTTTCGATTTATACTTCCTCAACTTTTAATCAGCTGATTTCTTGTTCGCCATTTTTAACAATCGTTAAAACTTACTATTAAAATAATGTGGCATTTCTTTTGTTGGACCAGAATAAATAACTTCACCATAAAATAATAGAGTGATTTTAGCAAGCAGCTGATAAATATCTGAACGTGGACATTTCATAGTAACAAGAGCCATTCGAGCTTGTCTCTTTGTGTAATCTTGAAGGGATGACATTAGTTGGAAGGCACTAAGAGCATCAAGACCTTTTATTGGTTCATCAATAACTATTAGAACTACAAAAAGTATTATTTATTTGCTGTAAAAAGAAACATAACAGGATACTGAGAAATCGAAATTTTGATTTAGCAAAACCCTTATTACTCACCTGGATCTTTAACCAAATGCATTGCAATAAGGAGTCTTCGACGATCTGCTTCTCGAAGGGATGCCATAGTTCGGTCAGCAATCGGTCCCAAATCAAATTGTTGCATAAGTGTAAATACTCGATAATTAACAGTATCTGATTTACAGTTTAAAGCTAAACGAGCATGATAATGTAAAATTTGTTCAACAGTAAGACTTGGAAGCAGCTGTGTTTTAAAATCAACATATTCACAAAGGGTTGAAAATCTTTTACCTATAAAAACTGTGCATTAACTATAGTGATTAAATTTGCTTAAACCAGCTATCACAAGATTAGAAACAAATTTTTAGCTATGCGAAACAGTCTGTAATTTTTCACACAGAATGTTTTAGGCGTTTTATAAAATTTGCATAAAGGAGCCAAAGTTTCAGCAACCCCTCGTTAAAATTTACTTACGAGTAAGGCTTTGTTCATTTAACAAAACTTTTCCATCTAATTTTCCTTCAAGTCGATTTGCAACAACTTTTAGCAGTGTTGATTTCCCGCTTCCTGCAGCTCCAATAATTCCATGAACTTCTCCATGAACAATTTTGAGTGAAACTTGTCGCAGAAATTCTGCTGTTACTGGTGGAGTATATATTGATGAAACCCTTAAAAAATGAGAACATAATTTAATATTGAAAAAACAATTAACAAAGCCATACCAATTTCCTTTAACAAAACTTCGAATAAAACTTAAATCTTGAATTTCAAGGCAAGCACCAAATGAAATATCATGCTTATGAGATGAGGATCGCATTATTTCTGTTGTTGTGATGTTCGAATATCACTTAGAAAATATGACGTTGAAAAAAACAGTCTACAAAAATGCAAATGTAAAAATGAACAAATGTACGTCTTTTAAAAGACAAGGGATTGAAAAATTGCAAAAAAACAAGAACATTCAAAAAAAGAGGTTAAAAGGACGTGAAATAAAGGATGCAGAGGTGATAAAAAATTGAGAGAAAAAATTTGACAAGAATCTGATAGTGCCATTAACTAAACCACAAAAATCTGGAACAATCAGAATATTCAAAATCTGTTCATGATTTTTGGCCAGCGCCCTCTCTTCCAAAATGTAAAAGAAAAAACAAACAAAGGTATTTTTCAAAAAAAAAAAAGAAGGATCAAACAATGGCAATGCCAAAAAAACGAACACAGAGAAAGAATTGAGGTAAAAGAAGAGGGAAATCGGAACTCTTCTTTTTTATGTTTGAGGTTTGCTTTTGACCGCGCGTGACCTTTTACAATTTCCAGGTGGCGTCCATTTTTGAGAAGAGGACAATAACAGAAGAAGAGGTCTTCAAACACACAAAAACATTTTCAATCACTCGGGATGGATGAAAAAATGCGTTCAAAAAAAGAGTTCAACAATCCGCTATTTTTTCATTTTTTGGGAGTAACGATTCTATATTTTTGTAAGGTCAAAATTAATATACTTTTCATCCAAAAAAATGTCTCTGCTGTCGTTGTTGGTGTTTGAAGGTTGTTTGGATGTTCTTCCTTGAAAAACCTGAAAATAAATAATAATCGTTCTTCCATTTTTTGGCAGTCTTATAAGTCTATTATACGAACTAAAAAGTTTTAAGAAGATATTTCTGGACTTTTATGGGATGTTCCAAAAATCATTCATTTTTTGATGGGAGTTTCTCAAGCAAAACATGAACGTTTTTAATCACACAAAAACGTGTTTTTCTGTGTCTTTAATAAACTGTAATGATTTATGGACAGTGAATATTGGCTTTCTAGTTTAAGAAATACCATTCCCATAACTATGGGATAACATTTATTTTAATAAAAAAAGTAGCCCAAAAGATAAATTTTCGATTTTGTGAATATAAATGTTGATGGCTTCACATCTTCTTCTCTTAAAATATTGGCATTAAAAAATGGTTAAAAAGTTTGACTTTTCATTAAGTTTTTCTCAACGCTGCCTACGAAACTGTTTTTTGTCTTATGTAAAGATTTATTTAACATTTAACCTTATAGAGCAATGAATTATCCACCTATGCCATTATCCTCACATCATCCCTATGCATTGATGCATTTTCCAACTCTTCCACATCAACTCCCACAAAAACATTTGCTACAACACCATCCTCAAAATATTTACAATTCATGGACAATTCATCGATCATCACCAACTATGGCTCCACCACATTACCTTAATGTTTTAGAAGAAGTAAGTCATTTTTTAATGCGAAACATAAGTGGGAACAAAATCGGATCTAATCATAATCAAAAATAGTTTAAAGCAATGAATTTTGATTTTTCGAAATCGAAATAATCAAGTTCACCTTAGTTTTTGGCTTAACAGTGACTAAAATCAACATAAATTTTACTCACATAGAAACAGAAACAGAAATGGAAATATCGATATTTTCGTTGCAATTTTTCGTGATGTGGCAATATCAAAATTCAATTTTCATTTTGACAAAATGACAAGAAATTGATAGAAATCAAAGTAAACTTATCGGTAATCAAAATACAATTTAGTAGAGCCAAGTTTTCTATACACGCACTAAGATGCTACTCACAAATTAAATCAAATAAAAAAATAATAAATCTTACAAAAAAAGACGTTTTACAATTGTCCTTGAGGCTTAAACGAAAAAAAGAATTCCCTCAAATATAAAAATTAATGTTCCTTCTTTTTTCTTGATCCATGGAAGTAATAGAAAGGAAGGAAGTTAAGTATCGAAGAACAAATTCAATGCAAAAAAACTTTTTTCAATCGTCGATGGCGATTTGCATCTTTTTTGGAAGAGTCTTAAAAAATTGTTGTTGATTGGTGGCAGCAACAACAGTGGTTGATGGCTGCGCAGTTTTTGTGAAATTTTTTTCTGCTCTCTCTCTCCCTTTTTCATTTTCAAAACTGAAACAATTTCTTTTGAGGGAAAACGAAAAAGTCAAAAAACGGATGAAAAAAAGAGGCATCTTTTTCACCGACGAAAAAGAATCCCTCTCTTTTTCATGGAGCTCTCACGGAGGTGAATAAAGAAAAAGACATTTTTGTGATGGCGATTTTTGCGGAATGAGCAAAAAAGAAAACGATTTCTGTGAAAAAAAAATGAAAGCGATTTTGACCGATCTCTTTTTTTCTTTGATATTCGTTTTTGCAAGAGTTTTTTTCATTGAAATTTCCGGATTCTTTAAAACTCTTTTTTTCTTTCATAAATTGCTAAATGTTTATGAAAAGAGTGTTCTTTCAATTAAAAGTTTTCTCTGCGATATACTTAATTTTTTTTAATTTTTTAAGGAAACCGACGAAGCTTTATCATCTCATGGAGGTGCATCTTCAACATCACCTTTAATTATGATTCCATCGAATCTTCCACATCATGATAAACAATATTACGGGGGTGGCGGAGGTGGACATCGATTCTTGCCAAACGGTGATATCATTCTTCCACCACAAAATCATCGCTTTCGATCACTGAATCGACCAAAATTAAATGGCAATAATATCCAAACAAGTAACCTTAACAATACCCGAAGCAATAGTAATTTTTCATTTGGCGCAAAAAGATTTGCTCGAAGTGAATGGGATCTTCGACATGGACTTGATGCCCTCCCCAATAACACCAATCTTGCTTATACTTCTTCATCAGGACAATCTCCTGCAACAAGTGTTGTCGACAGTGCTGCTGGAAATTCCGGCGATGAACATCATAGTGAACAATTTATACCAATCCATAGCAATAATACTGGTGGATTCTTTCGCTCACATCGACATCATGGACATTATTTTTCAAATGCTGAATTATTTGCACATCCATTTCTTGGCTTTAATTATCTCAAATATGCAAAAGCATCAGATTTTGAACAGAATAATACAAAGTAAGCTTTAGTTTTTTAAAATACTTTGAATCTATGAATGTCATGCTACTCCAACCTCGCTATCTTCTTTTTCCACATTTAATCATAATATAAAAATCAAAAATTTTGTACTAAAAAATTTTGATTTTTTTATTTTGGTTTTGTAAAATGTTGAAGTTTAAACTTTGATGACTTACTTTAGCACCCAACTTTTCAATTTTGATATTTTCGTTATTCTTAGATCAAAATTTGAGGTAAATTTCTATGCTGGGAAAAAGCCTGTTAAGAAAAATGATTTCCATTATGACTATCAGTTTTTCGATTGTACAAAGCTTTAATTTGCATCAACTGTATTTTAAAGAAATTAAAAAAATCGAAATTTAAAGTGGCATAAATAATTAATTTTCATATTTATATTTTAGTGCTCCACATATTCGAATAAGTGATCTCTTCTATGAACTGGATTCTCGATCATCCTTTGATCGAGCAATGTTTCGCTCAAATACACCTGTGCCATTAATTCGTGGAATGACATTTGAGCTATTTGGTGGTGATACTTTATGTATGAAAATTTCTTATTATAAACACATCGTTCATCCTAGGCAAACTTTTCAGGTTTAATGTATAGCTCATATTCAGAAGTTGAATGCCTTCTTCGAATTTTGACAAACTTTGATTTACCACGAGGGAAAATATCTGGAAAATTCGAAATTAATGGCCATCAATTGAAGCAGCAGCAATTTGCTCAACGAGTTGCATTCGTTTCCACAGATCCCTTACCAAAATGGTTAACAGCTTTAGAGTATTTGGATTATTATAGTCAACTTCATAAACCAGCTACAAATGCTGCCCCTCGAAGGAGAATGATAACCCAGTTAATACATGGCTTGGCATTGGGGCCATTGAAACATCGACTTTGTAAAGATTTATCTTTTACGGAACAACAAAGACTTAAAATTGCTGCAAAAATGTTGTTAGATACTGATATTTTGATAATTGACAATGTTTTATGTGAAATTGATTTATATGATTATGCATTTGTGTTGGATTTTGTGAGGGATTGGGCACAGCGATTTTCAAGGATTGTTATTATTGCTGGAATTCCGTCAAGTTTAGAGCTGCTGACAATGTTTCGAAAAAGTAGGATTTTTTAAATTTTATTTGAAAAAATATCTCTTTGTTTTTTTCTTATTCAAACAAAAAATTAATGTTTTGAAAGCTAAATCAACGCTTAATAAAGAAGCATTCGTTCTCATTTTTTATTCAATTTTTAGCTGCAATAATGGCTGCTGGAAGATTAATGTACTTTGGTGAAAGTTCACAAATGTGCGAATACTTTCAATCCATCGGCTTTCCCACACCTTCATTTAAAAATCCTTGCGATTACTACGGTAAGTTACTTTAACGGTATTTACAGCATTGAAATTTAAAATTTTCCATTTCTTTTTTTTCTCATTTTTTTCTATTTTACATCTTTTTAGTTGATTTGGTAACTCTTGATTATCTGACATCTGAATCCGCATTTGAATCATCAACTCGAATTCGAACACTCGGAGATATATGGCTTCAAAAACAACCCGAACTAGCACAAATCCAACCAACAATTGTATCCCCCAAAATTCAAAAACCCTCAATTTTTTCACAATACTTTATTATTTATTTTCGATTTTGGACACTATTTTTTAATCGACCATGGCCAAGGTGTTTAGGTGAAATTTGTATTACCGTGTTTTTATCCCTGCTACTTGGATGTATATTTTATGATTTGCCACGAGGCAGAAGATCAGGGATTGATGATCGAGAAGGGTTTTTATGTTCAATTTTATGTTTCATTCCATTTGTTTTATCATTGATTGGACAAAATCGGATATTTGAAGATCGAAAAATTTTATGTCATGATTTCAAGCTGCAGTTATATCCAAAATGGATATATCTGATCGCAAAAATTGCTTTTGATTTGCCGTTTGCAATCTTTGCTGGGGCGTGTTTAGCTTCACCAGCGTATTTTTTGGTTCATTTAAATCCAATCATTGAAGACAATTTTCTTGTTTTTCTTGCCTTTCTCATCCCCATCATTATCAATTATCTTATTACCCGTTACATTGCATGGAGTTTTGCGATAATTATCAAATCCAAACTTGCTGCATATACTATTACCCTAATATTTTATTCCATCATTCTTATGCTATCTGGATTTATTATTCATGAAGCAGATCAATGGAAACCACTTGGACTTGTCAATCTTCAAAATTTTATTGCAACAAATTATTTAAGTAAAGAAATCTTGGAATTGATTTATTTAAATGGTAATCAGTCAAGGATTTATGAATCTGTGAATGAAATATTTGGATCGTTACAATATCAAAAAATGCAAGCATCAGAATTTAGTATTGATTGTTTGAAGAGATCTGTTACGGCTACAAAATTGACTGTAAGTTTTTTTCTTAAGAATAAGTGCCATTTAACAAACATCAATTAAATCAGATATTTCGATTTTGTGAAATATTGAATTTAGAAAAAAAAGTACACTGGAAACTGAAATTTATCTTATCAAAAACTAGAAAATTGAATTATCTTTTAAAAACACTTTTTTTTTAATATTTTAGGCCCCTGTATTAATTGTTCAACAATGCTTAAAAACCACCGGAAGTCAAATGTTTGCATTTTCAAGTTTTATTCAATCTACATTTGATTGGTCTAATATTACAATATGCTTTTTTATGATCTTTGTTATATTACTTTTTGTTACCATTGTTTTTCGACCAAAATCATCGTCATCATCATCTTCAACAAATTAATGTTTTTGCTCACTTCTTTGTTTTCTAATAAAAATTTTTTAAAGCACAAAGATATCATGGAATACTGCTGACAACTAAGTGCCAACAATTTTTGACATTTTTACTTCGGTCCCCACTTCTCTTTTTTTTATAACTCATTTCCTTGCTACCAACGTAAAAGATATAGGTAAGCTAATATTGATTATCTTGTGATGATTTGAACATTCTCAGTTAATTGATTAGTGCTTTTGTCTAAACCTCAATCTCCTCAAAAGAACTCTTGTGAGAAAATAAGAATATTTTAAGCAGGTTTAAAATGATAAGTCACACATCTTTTACTTTCTGTAAAAGCTATTTTGAGATTACCTTTTCAATTATAAGACAAAGATAGCTTTAAGTGCTTTATGATATATTTTAACAATAAAAAAAGAAATAAAACAACTGATTTTACTATAGGTTTTTTAACTTTCATGAAAATTGCGTTAATTTCGTTATTTTTCAAAAAATTTAAAAATTAAAAAGAAAAAACATGGTTAAAGTAGTAATTTGAAGTTGAAAGTAATTAGTTGATACTGATGGCTTATATTTAGAACCGGTTGTTACAAGAAATGTTGAGGTTTCTGAGGTTTCTGTGATAATTGCAGTACTCATCGGAGTTGATGAAAATGTTGACGGAATTTTAGTGGTTTCAGAAGTGGTAGTCGGAGGATCGACAAAAAAATTTTTTATTGTATATTCAATTAAAAATCCAGTTGTTGTTGTTTCTTCATAGATGAGCGAAAATTTACTTGTATTTGTTGATATTGTAGCATTGGTAAGCCTAGAAATTTTGTATAAACACTGATATGAACCTTTGTGCTTACTTAAAACTGTCGTCTTCAGTTTTGATAATAACATGTGAATTCTGATCCATATATTTTACTACAAAAGTAACAGAAATTTGAAAATCAATTGAAAAACGATACAATTCAGTGGAATTAAATGGCTCAGTTTCACCATTATAACTTGGAGAAGTCATAATTCCTTTTTGGATAGCAATATCTTCGTTAAGTTTAATTTCACTAAATAAACCTAAATCTAAAACAGAAGACATTAGCATTTTGTCGTCTTTTAGAAAATTGTTTACCTGGAGAAAATGTTACAGTAACTTTTGATGATGCCGAAGTGCTGATACTTATAGCTGTTGCATAAATACTGAAGGATTGCCATATTGAAGCTTCAGAAGACCTGTCATATGTTAAGATTTTTATATTAATGGGTTTTTTAGGTTCCATGTTATATTATTTTTACGTTATATAATCAAAAAAAACAAACATTATGGTTAACAACTGCCTCCCATTTTTTGTAGCAACAAATTTTATTGTAGAATTTAAATCATTAGTTTGAATTACAGCAATCTGAAATGCATGCAGATTCCTACTGAGAATAACATTTTCACATGCACCAGCAGCCGTGGATTCAATGCTTATATCGGTAGAATTAGATTTTTGGAGTTGATATATTGTATTCGAATAAACGCAGTTTTCATTTTTACCTACAAAGATGTACATCCCAAAATAATGAATTATAAAAGCAATCCATTTCCATGAACTAAATTCCAATGAATTGAATCTGATTATCTTTCAATAATCGGTGCATAGCTGTGCCATCAAAGGCAATTCCCTTCCCACTTTAATCATGTAATTTTTAAACAATTCATATTTTTACAGTGGATGCAATGTTTAAACTTTGCGATTTTGCTTAAAAAACATACCATCTGAAATTTCGAACATAACCATTGTTCCAGTGTTTTCGTAATTTTCGACTCTCAACAATGTAAAACAGCCAGATGATGAATTTTTGTTGGATGAAATATCAAACAGCCTAAAAGTGCTTGTAAATCAATAACCAACAAAATATGTGGATAATATAAGCTTACGTTCCAGCAAAATTTTCAGTATTATTACTGTCATAAAGATAATAGAAAAATGAATATCCATTATCACTTCCAAAAATTTGCATTTCTAAGGTTCCTGTTTTGGTGCAAACAGTAACAGCATCATTTTGCTTCATATCATGTAACCAAACAAAATATTTGGAATTTGTTTCGTTTAAGGTTATTCTGGAAAAATTAATTTTAACTGCCTCAACTGAAGCATACCAAGTTTTTTGTATGTATTGAGAGACTGTGAAAACCTCTTCTTCTGAAGTACCGGATTCAAAATGAAATGAAAGATTTGTTGTTGGCAAAAAAACTTGTTCTGTTTCATTTACACTAAAATAAATCGTTAAATGATTTATGAGTTGGTGAAACACTGTATCAAGTCGTACACTATCTAAATTTTCAATCTCAAAAAACGTTGATATAAGATAATGCAAAAGAAATTATTAGTTGTTTCCTGATAGGCAAAAACGCTTTGTTGCACCTAATAAGCAATCGACCTTGGCCAAAGCCATGAAAATTTGAATCTTGTTTCGAGCAAGTTAAAAAAACTAAAAATTACGCAAATTTTACTCGTGAGAAACATCCTTCTTTTTTGAATTAATTTTAATAAAAAACTTTACGAATTGCAAAAACTGGTATATTTCCTCTCGAGATTTTGAAGTCAGAAGATTCTGAAACTCTCAAAGTTGGTCTCTTATCTTTCGATTTCAAAGCGATTCAAGCATTTTTTACATGAGCCAGGTCGTCTAGTGAGGGCCAAAATTTTTACATACATTTTGTTAACGTTGTCGTTAGCCTTTAATAACAAGTTATCAGACGGTCGTAATAATGGAAATACATGGATATAAAAATGTTGATCTGAACATTTTGGATTCAACAAAATCTATAAAATTTATAATAGTGGGATGAATATTATAGAAAAACAATTTTATCGCCTGATAGTTGCATTTCAGCTTGTCACAGTAATTACTCCTTCCATTAAGAGGATAAAGCATTGTAGCATTGTCACAATCAATTACAAAAGTTTCGTTTGAACAAACACATTCTATAAAAAGATTTTTTTTACTATAAATTGTTTTTTTTTCAAACTTTACCATATTTTTCCAGCAAAACTTTAAAACCAGATTGTTGGGAATTACCATCTGAATTAAAAATGAGCTGACTAGTTTTTGCTTTTCCAGTTAAATAATAAATCATTTGATCAGTCCATGTGTATGTAATTAGAAGCAACTTTGAAGATATATTTCCATTCCATAAAAGTGTCAAATGATCACAACAAAATTCATAATTGAATTCTGCTAATGTTAACATTGCTTCTTCGCTTTCAGCAATTGAAATTCCATTTTCGCAGTACTACAAAGTTAGCATAATATTTTTTGTTCAGATTTGACATACCTGATATGGCAGATATCCGTTAACGTAATCAACATTAGTAAAAATGGTAACATTTTCTGTTTCTTGTATTGAACGACATCCATTAGAAGTATAGTTTTCAGAATTTTCAGCCACAGAAAAATAAATGTAAAATCTTCCACTTCCACTTTCAGAGGTAATTAAAGAAAATTCAGAACCATTAAAGTAATAAACTTCAATTTCATTAAAATTTTGACGCTTAGAGTTAATGGTTTTGGTGAAACTAAAAAATTACACTTTTTAAAAGCTTTTTTTAAAGATTTAAAAATAATTATATTAAGCTGTTTTTTTGACATCTTGTAAAATTTTTTTGAAGTCCTCTCTTAAAATATAAATAAGTCAAGGCCGGCCAAAGCTAGTCATTCATTTACGGTTCTCCGAAATTGGCAAAAAAAAAACTTTAATCTAATGCCAATAAATGCAAAAGAAAGTATCTGTTGTCCTCCATGTTTTCAGTCAAGAAGAAATTTGCATAAAAAGTGTCTTCCCTGCCAAATTAAAAGAAAATAAACACAAATGCGCATACTTTTTAACTAAATTTCCATCTGAATATAAACTTGCAACAAATTCCACTGAGCTTGAATATTGTTCAAATAAGAACACAACAACTTTAAGAATCTGATTTTCGGCAGTTTTAAAATCCCATTTGCAGCTAGAATTTGTATTCATGGATTTAAAAATTGGTATCGTCAAGTCTGAAGTCATACTGAAATCAAATGTTTGATTGACAAATGGACAATATTCATTTATAGCAGACATTTCTAAATAAACATGAATTAAAAACTTAAATTTAAAAAAATATGGTGTTCAGAGTTGTCCGGAACTGGCTTTTTTGTCGGATCTGGGATTTTTTAAAGTAAAAACTATATGAAAAAAATCAAAAAACAGTAGTCCTTTACGATGTAACAAGGGATAACGTCACACAGAATCAAAAAAATACATTTCTCTTTAATAAAGTATTTTTTTCTGCTTTTTTTCTGGAAGCACTAAATTGAGCGTTGTTTTATTTACTCAAACCATCAAATTTTCTGTTGCATTGCTTTGCAAGGAAGTAAAAATTTTCCGTTAAATTTGAACGATAAAAGATTCAAGAAAAAAATTACAAAAACTCAATTTTTTTAAAAATATGTAACAAAATTGAGTCTTGAAATCCCGAAAAGTCCCGACTAAAAATTTGGGATTCCAAAAAAACATAAAAAAAATTTCGCAAAAACGACTGGGATTCGAGATCCTGGACAGCCCTGTCCGTGTTACCGAATGATGAAATAATTGCTTGAAAGCCTGTCCACTGTTGAATATCTTTATCAAAGTTATTCATGACATCCAAGTATAAACTATTAAAAGATGTCAACGCTGCTTCTATATCAAAATTGCAATTGTAGGTATTTCCGGAGTCATAGTAGTGATCACTGAAGAGAGTATCGACATATACTAGACCATTTGACATTATAAACCATAGATAGGTGTTATTAGACTTCTAGAATTATAAATTTTGAAAGTTGGTTTTAACTGCAAAGCTTAGAAAAACAACTTACAGTATAAATTTTTGTTTGACATATGTAATCATCAGGTTCATTATACGCAGATTTTGGAAACTTCGAAGTTTGCAAGACAACGAGCTCATTTTGTTCTATCGAGATGTTAAAACGCTGTGGTAAACATTCAACAACTTTATAACATTGTATTGCATTAAAAGTTGCAGCAAATAATAGTAAAAGTAACACTTTTTTTAGCATTTTTTTCCAAAAAATGGTCAAAGCAATAAAACATAACAAATATAAAATACTCTAAAAAACGAGATTTAAACTATAGACAAATGAATGCCTTTAAAGTGTCTTTTCGATAACATATTTCAGTGTAAAATAAAATAAATGTTATCAGTTTTTCAATAATCAGAATTATATTTGAAGAAAAATTTTTTAGAAAGTAAAAGCATTGTATTTTGAGAAAATTTTTTTTGCATTTATGTGCTCATGTGTGGTTACATTTAACGCTACAATACATTCAACCTTAAAACAAAAAAGATAAAAATTTGTTGAAACTGTGTTTGTTAATTTTTTTACCTTTATTTAAAAAATTCCAATGAACCGCTGCTTCGATATACAGAATATTGCCTGTTACGTCGGAAGTCGTCGATTATAGGCCATAAAACTACAGTTACACCACGCATTAATGTGTTTTGTAACAGCTGTGCAAAAAAACAGTTTATTTTTTATATTCACAGAATTTATCAAAATAGCTATAAAACGGATACAACATATATATACAAAAAAAATCAATAAAACTTCGGTAATTTGTTATCTATTTTGCCTTCTAAAGCAACAGCAGCAATTTTGTCATTTTCGAACAACACAAATATGTAAAAAATTTCTAAAGGCCTGAAGAAATACTTTCCGCTTTCTACTACATCAACATCATTTTCATCAGGTTCATCAAAGATTAACCCAAAATAAAGTTTGGCTGAACGATCTTGTCGATCTTTAACAAACAGATATACTCTATTTTGATCATTTTCAGATTGACTTAAATCCACCTGTAAATATGGATGAGTAAAGATATATCAAAAATATAGTAAAATTTTTACATTGAATTTGGCAGGATAAACATTGCGACGATGTCCATCACCTCCTAATTTTTTTGAAATAAATTGAGCAGGAATATCACATTTGGCCCCAAATCTTTCAGCAGCTGAAATAGCTTTTTCAATGGGATCACTTCCTTAAATGAAAAAAAAGAATTATCAAATATATTTAATGAACACATACCAGTATCAAGGCTGTCGGAACGCACTTCAGCTTCTATGAATGTCAATCTCAAATTTTCGTCGAACATTACTCGATATTCATGAAGAGAAGTTGGAGCACTCTTTATTCTGTTTTGATCTTGAAAAGCTGCAGGATCATCTCCGTACTTGTTGAGAAGATTTGTAATAATTGCTGACGCAGAAAAACAGGGATTTTGGTGAGTCAATGAAATCAAATTTGCTTTGACACCTTCAGTATCCATTAAATCTAGAAAGGTCTTTTATTATAAAATGGAAAGAATATGTAATAGAAATAAAGTCAGATTATTTTTTTTAAATAGAGGGTCGAGTTATTGATAAAATTTTTTTGAATCATTGGGACTCTTTAAATGAAGGTAAAAAAAGTCATATTAAATCGTTTACCCCCATTTATCTTAACTGGGGGACGATATCCACCAAAAAAAGTAGACTAATTTGTTCCCTGCTGCTTATCAGTAGTCCCCAATAAGGTTTTTTTGTTATGAGCTTTTTTCTGCGAAAAATTGCAAAAACTTTTGTTTGTTGCCTCAATGACAAAGCCTGAAGGATTTGATTATTGATAGCCTTGACAAAATAATAAAGAGGATACAAAACAAAATAATTAGGTTTTGTTTTGTTGGTACGTATTATATAAGGTATGATACATCAAATTGTTTTTGATTTTTTATTACATATCAATTCATGCTTTTTGGTTATTTTTTCTCTTTCATTTTTTGTTGCAATTATGTATTTTTCGATCAAAACCGTCATCATTAACTCCTAGAAATTCGTCACATTAATTTTTATGCACATTTTCTCTTCTTTCGATTTCTAATAAAACATTATTATTATTTCAAAAAATAAAAGATCAACAAAATCCTGAAGACAAATCCATTCAGATGATATACACATTTCTATGTACATTCGCTTCTGCTGACAACAAAGATAAATCGGATAATAAAGAAACAGGAGAAAAGAAAAAATATTTGGGTCATTCAATTTGAAAAAATGGAGAAAAAACTTTCCTTTTTCATTCAATCAATGAAAAATGACCAAACCTTTTTTCATTCAATCCAGTAAATGCGACATGCACATACATAAAAAATTAGTTTTTTTGTTGTCGTTCGTTTGTTTTAAACATTGAAAGTATTTGGAGGGTATTTGAATGGGGTTTTATGAGAGAGAGAGAAAGAATTTAGCGAGTTGTTGTTGCCAAATTTGGGCAATAAGTGATTACGTTTTATCGATGACAAAGTAACCATAACGCGATTATTACAGTTGTATGTAGTTTAACTATTTTTTTACTAACAAAAAAAGCAGTCTCATCTTTAAAATTTATTTTTTGTTTCCAAAATACGGTAACCTTTCTCAAATCTATTCTTCTGTCCTTTTCAAACTTTTACACATTTTTATTCATTGATTAAAGCTTATTAAGATATTTTTTTGCATCAAAGTACAGTCCTACATTTTTAAAACATAAAATTTTTGGAAATGCTTAAACAAAACTTAGTTTTTTAGAGTGAAAAAATTCAGCAAGTTGCGTTACAAATTTGGGCAATGAAGTTGATTTTTTTACGTGATTTTCTCAGCGATGAGAAAAAAAGACAAAATTGTCCACTTTGATGGATTTTCCAACTACTACTGTTTCTAATTGATTGTTTTTATTAAGCAAATATCTCCTAATTATCTAGCAAAAAATTCAGATAAAAATCACAGATTATTTATAACATTAAAACCTTTTTTAAAACAGTTTAACTAATAATAATACTTTTAAACACTTTTATTGAACAAAAAAAGCTACCATTCATTTTAAAATACAAAAATTCTAATTGAAAAACTGATATAATTTTTTATGCATCACCCTTTTTGTCCCCATAAAAGAGAAAGCAGCATTCAAAACAATCAAGAAAAATTGCGGTGCAAAAAAAACAAACATGTTTTATTTTTTTACTCCTCTGTTCGTTTAACTTTGCAAAAAGCAGCAGCAGCAGCCTCAACTACCTCAACAGCGATGACATCAACAGCAACAGCTTTTGTTGAGGTCCATTTTGAGATCTCTTTCTCTTTTGTCGCAGTTATTTTCATTTTTGTTTAACTTTTTAAGACTTCATATTTTTTTAATAAACATTGAATTAAATTAAACTTCCAGCTTGGAATTTTATCTCACCAAAACATTCCCTGAATTCCAAGAGTGCAATGCAACAGCAACAACGGCAACGGGAGAGCTTTGAGCTCTGAATGCCAAAAGAAGTGACGTTTCATCTTCTGCTGCTGCGCAAAAAAGATACCCTTCTTCTTGATTGTAGTTTTTATCCTTACGTGTTTTGCTTAAGGCAATTGTATTATTTTTATAGTTTTTCCGTTTTTATAATAGTTTTTTTTGCGTGGTCCAAAGTTTTATGACACGCGTCCAAAAAGTTCCCACCGATTAAACGTGTATCACACGTTTTATTAACTAACGTTCTTTTTTTTTCAGAAGTTTTATTATATTTCTTCTTTAAACTTGATCAATGAGGATTATATTCCTCACGCTTGTCCTTGGACTAAATGGTTAGTTGATTTTTATTACTTTAATTATCGGCAGTGATAGCAAACGTGTTAAAATGATTGACACTTGTTGATATAAGAATTATGAGGAGTTCACAGATAGCCTCATTGA
The DNA here is from genome assembly GCA_024447215.1 of Panagrolaimus sp. LJ2400. NCBI lineage: Eukaryota > Metazoa > Nematoda > Chromadorea > Rhabditida > Panagrolaimidae > Panagrolaimus > Panagrolaimus sp. LJ2400. The sequence continues at coordinate 226,340 of JAMRYA010000042.1, read as the reverse complement.
ATTAATAATTTATGACACACTATTTGCTTGATATACATATTTATATATTATTACTGTTTTAGTGCTAGGTCAAGATTTAAATGCAGCACAACAAGCTCCACCTGCAGGTGGACAACCTCCACAACAACAGCAGCAACAGCCTGGAGCAAATATTAATCATTTAATTGATAGACCAGAATGTACAGGTATGGCTTTATTTTATTATTACTTTATTCAGTTCTTATAACTGTATTAATTTTCAGCTGATATTCAAAAATACTGTAAAAAACAAATTGAAATGACAAAGAAAGAGGAATTATCAGATATGACTGTATTGGAATGCTTACAAGATGTATGTTTTATTTTATTACGGAACATTATTAACATTGACAGATTTTCAGGCAGGATTTAGTGATACTGAAACTCTTACACCAGGTTGCGAACAAGCTGTTTGGGAAGTTAAAGTTGCTCTTACGGTATTATTTTATATCTTCACTTGTGTATATTACATTAATCATTTGTAGGCTGATGATCGATTCCATAATGCGCTAACACAATTTTGTGCAGATGAAATTGCAAAGCATCCACATGGTATTTTAACAAAGCTTTTTAATTAAATTACTGTATTTATAATTTTAGCTGCTGGTTGTGCACAAGAAACTGGAAAAGGACATGCATTGAGTTGTATGATGGATTATTTGTTACAACTACCAAAGACAGGAAAATGCTTCCAATTCTTATGTATGGTTTTCTAAATACAGTATATTAAATATTGTTTTTATTTTCAGCTCGAGTACAAGCTATAGCATTCACTGATTTCCGGCTTGTTGGAACATTTGTTGAAAAGTGTGGTCAATATGTTGCAGGTAAGCACTGTTACAACGTTTTTAACTGCAATAATAAATAATTTAATATTGCTACCGTACTCTCTCTCCTATTGTCGTACATAATTATTTATATACTCATTATTTTAGCGCTCAATTGTCAATCTCTTACTCGTGATTCTGCACATAAGGGAGCAAAAGTCCCTCATTCACAAGGTGCTACACTTGAATGCTTAATTGAAAAAATGGTTAATGTTCCAAAAGATAAAGAAGAAATTGTTAAATCTATTTCAAATGAATGTCGACATGAGGTTATGAGAATTGCCGAGCTACAATCTGATGATTTCCATCTTGATAGACCATTATATTTTGCATGTCGAGCAGATCGTCAGTTTTTATAGACCTCTTTTGATACAACTTGACTTTCATTTCAGGTGAAAGATTCTGTGCTGAAGTACAAGCTGGTGAAGGAAAAATCTTCCAATGTTTGCTAGCAAAAAGAGAAGATAGATTAATGGATCCAAAATGTGCTAAGATTTTATCTGAACGAGCTGGCTTGATGGTATAAATAAATAGATATATTCTCATATTTGAAGATTACAAAATTTCTTAAATTTTAGGGCCAAGATGCTCATCTAGCTCATCCGCTAACAAATGCATGCCAAAATGAAGTAAGTACAGTATTTGCAATTTATCTTGTTTCTCATTAAATTTATTTTTAGATGAAAGCTTACAATTGCAATTTACAACCTGGATTCCAAAATTCATTCAATTTCCATCTTAGTTGGTTGTTACTTTGCCTTGAAAATGGTTTACATGGTTTTAAGCAACAAGAACACGATATTGCTCAAAATAAACTTGCTCCAGGTGTACAAAAGCTTCCACCATATTCAAATGAATGTCAACATGAGCTTATTGTACATCGAGGTTTTATGGTTTGTCTTTGACGATTACTGTAAACTTTAAAAAACGTATGATATTTTCAGGTTCAAGAATTCCGAATGTCACCTGAACTTGTAATGGGTTGTGCACAAGAAATTGATAAATATTGCAGTCCAAATGGTGATATTGAAAAAGAAGGAAAAACAATTCATTGCTTAATGGAACATGCAAAAGTCCGAGATGAACGTTACCAACTTGGTCCACAATGTTTTAGTGCTCTTCAATCGTTGATGAAAGTTGCGGATATTGGATCCGATTATCGGGTTGATAAAGTGCTATGGGCATCTTGTCAACATTTAATTGAAAGTTCGTTTTTAATTTTTTAGGAAAGACAACAATGATAAGATTGTTATCATATTATTGATATATACCATCTGGAACCCAAACAATACCTCAAACTCAGAAATATGACAAAAATTTATGGAAAAAATCTTAAAACTTTTGTAGCAAATCGTACAAAACCGTAAAAAATAGTGGAAAGCCGTGCTAAATTTTTCACGATTTTCCACGGTTTTCTACGATTTTCCACAAATTTTTAAACTTTTTTTTACTTAAAAATTTATTGAACTTATTTTTTTAGATAAATGTAAAATGGATGCTGTCTCAGAAGCTGGAACACTTACATGTTTAATGAAATATGTTGATACTGATGATATGACAGATCCATGTGAACAACGGCTAGTTGAAGTACAATATTTTATGGCACGTGATTGGTCACTCGAACCACAACTATATCAAGCGTGTCACACTGAAGCTGTTAAGCGTTGCTCAGCACTCGATAATTGGCATATGCAAAAGAATCCTGAAAATCGTGTTGATCCAGGTTTATTTTTTGAATGCATTATTACAGTATTCTCATTGATATAATTTTAGGTCCACAAGTACTTGCATGTTTGTATCGAGCTGGATATGATGGTAAAATATTTAAACCTTTACAATTACCGTAATCTTATTATTTCAGAAGAAGATCCACTTTCACCTGAATGCGCAAAACAAATTCATCAAACACTTCGTACAAGAGCAGTTCGTGTAAATTTAATTCCAGAAATTGAAGAATCTTGCCGAGATGCTTTAAGTGAATATTGCTCAAATAATGTTAAGCCACAAGAAGAAATGAATTGCTTACAAGAACATTTTGAAACAAAAGAATTCAAGAGTCGTCATGATAAATGTTATAAAGCTGTTTATGAATTTACAAAACTTGAATCAAAAGATACAAAATTGAATAGATTACTTACACGTGCTTGTCAACCGGTTATTCAATCAAAGGTTTGTTATTAGTATACATTAAGTACAAGGCTCTACAAAATCGGAGCCTTAAAGGTTGGCGTTGAAATATATAAACAATTACTATAAAAGGTTTTTTCGAAGCCGAAAGTTTTCTTAAATTCCGGTTACAGTTGATCGCATTTTCGTAATCAAATAAATGAAAAATCTGTCTTCAAGGTTTAAACTCACCAAATTGTAGACCGAGTTTTTCAAACTTTGAATAATTCGGGGGAAAAATTTGGTAATATTAAATTAAAAGACCGAATGCCACAGTTGTCGAAAATAAAATATCGAGATCTGTCCAGTTCGTTCATACATGTGATGTTCAATTAGTCAGTCATGTGGTCGAGTAGTTAGCGTGTTGGATGTTCAAGCTGATGATCCCAGTTTTGAATCCTGAAGGAGTCCATCGCTAAAAAACATGAATGATTGGGGTGCTCAGTGAATCCGGAGTTAAAAAGAATTCCATGAATGGCACCTAGAATGTTTATTCGCGCATGGGGGATTATTAGGTGTAAAAAGTTTAATATATTCGAAATTGTTATGATATTTTGCCTACTCGAAATTTCAAAATCAAAACAGCTTTTATGATTCGAAAAAGTTGTGTTTTTTTGGTTTTCTGATTTTGTAGCAATAAATTTATTTCAAAGAGAACTGTAATTTTAATAACCTCATTAACTTTTTAGTGCAGCAATTTAATCAACGAAGAAATTGATCATGGTGATGTAATGGAATGCCTCTCACGACATAAAGATGCTGAAGAAATGACTCCCAAATGTCGATCCTATGTACATCATTTTGAACTTATTTCAATGCGAGATTATCATTTTAATTTTAAATTTACTCAATCTTGTGAAGGTGATATTAAAAAATATTGTGCAGCATTTGGACAAGATAAAGGTGCTATTATTCGATGCCTCTCGAATATTATGTTTGAACATCGTGTCCTTGGAGAAACTCCTGATATTACAAAGGATTGCAAGCGACAACTTCGTACTGCATATTTACAACAAGAACAGGTGGATGTATGTTTTGGTTAACTGGTGATCGCGAACCTTTCCCTCCTTTATCTTTATTTAACTAATCTGTTGATGGGTTCTCTTTTCCTCTTCCTTCCTTTTCTTTAATTTTCCTTTTTTCGGTTGTCTCCAGAGCTCTATTGAATTTATATCTTGATTCTGCAGAGCTCTGATTGTCCTCTTTGTAAATTTGGTGTCGCTTTGGTGTAGGGAATATGAAAAGAAAAATATGCAATAGCTACAGTAAGATTATTATAGTATTCAAAAATTACTGTTAAGACAGCTACTGTAATTTTTGCATTGACTTTTCAAACAATCTTTTTTATTACTATTTTTTTACCGTATACCCATTTTTTAGTTCGACGACAAGAAGCATATGAAAGATGCAGATCCAACTTTGATGCAAAAATGTGATGCAGATATTCGAAAACTTTCATGCCAAAATGAAGAGAACTTTGAAGGTGTTATTGAATGCTTACGGGATGGATTTGAAAAGCTTTGTGAGTTTTTTTGTGTTATTTAACCCAGGCTTTCCACAAGCTGATATACTATATAAGGAGAATAAAAATATATCAGCTCAAAAGTCACTATTAGCCACTTTGTTTTAAAATAAAGATATAATATATATTTCTCTTTTTAGCACCTGATTGTAAAGCATTGGTATTTGATCGAGAAAAGATTGAAGCAATGGATAATTCATTTGATGATGAGCTAATGCGAATGTGCAGCTTTGATTTAAAGAAATTCTGTGGTTCTACAAATGAAGGAGATACTGCAATTCGATGTTTATCAAATTCAAAGATTATTCGTGTATTACAACCTGGTTGCCAAAAAATTGTTCATGAAAGATTGAAGGAACAAGCAAGGGATGATCGGCTTCGACCGGGGCTATTGAAAGCTTGTGAAGATGATGCAAAGGTAATATTATAATATATGAAATTGGAGATTACAGTAGTTTTATTTTAGCAATATTGTGAAAAAGAATATAATAAAATTCGTAATCGCCAGTACGGTGAACAACAACTTGGTAAGCTTATATGTTTGGTATACTGTAGTTTCTAATTATATTTTAGGTGCTGTTATTTCTTCATGTCTTCGAGCCCAACTTGCTAGATTTAATGTTCCAATTTCAAGTCCATGCAAAGCTGAATTATCTTTTGTTATTTTGGAAGCTGAATTTGATATTCAACTGGATCCAATGGTAATTACCTTTTTACTTTTAACTTGTAGAGTTTGTTAGTTCTTATGTGGTCCTTTTTTAGCTTTACAAAGCTTGCAAAGAAACAATTCGTAAGTATTTTTTACAGCTTTTTTGTAGTTCTTTTATGATGCTCTTTTTTAGCTGTTCATTGCTCAAATAAAATTGTTAAAGAAGGCGGAAGATTTGAAACAGGTTTGTTCAAACTACAGTATCCTAAAGGATGTCTAATTTTGTTATTTTTAGTTCTTGAATGTTTGAAAGCTGACTTCTATACCAATCAAATTCAAGATCAAAATTGTGCAAAAGAACTTGCTCGGATTACTCAGGTATCTTTAAAACAATGACTTGTGGAAATTAAACATTATCCATTTTTACAGGAAGCCCTTGTTGATATCCATCTAGATCCCGTTTTGCACGAAGCGTGTAGTGTTGATATTGCAAGAATTTGTCGAGATGTTCCACCTGGTCAATCCCGAATTATTACGTGCCTTAATGATGCTCTTGAAGTACCACGAATTCAAATGTCTGATCAATGCCGAACAAAATTATCTGAAAGAAAGAAGCTTTGGAATGTTGCTCATGATTCTTATAATATGCAATTCCCGGATTCTTTTGCATCTGCATATCAACTAATTGCATCACATCCACAAAGAGATTCAATTTTGGCATGGTTTGGTGGAATGATTCTATTAATTATGTTAATTGGATGCTGCTGTGGAAGGTAATTAAACTTTTTTAAATTATTAAGTGGTATTATGCGAATTTGCAAAATCATTTTATATCCTAAATCTTGTATAAGTTATAAGAATTTTGCAAATTTGTATACTATCACTACTACATCGTAATAAAACTACAAGTGCTGTAATCGTAATGTGTACATTTTTATAGACTATCAAAACGAACATCTCATGAACTCAAAAATCGTTAAACAAATATCATCAACAATTGTATTAGAGCTGCTTGTTGCTGCCAGTTGCATAATTAATTATTTAAAAGTTGCTTTGTTACCTGTTATTTGCTTCAAAAAATATTTATATATTTTTTACGAGTTTTGTATTTGTTATATATCGTAAACTTGCAAAAAAAGAAATATTCAAAAAAATATTCATGCATCTATCAACTCCATCATTCAAAAAGAATAAGTATATTTTTTATTTTTATAGAATTAGTATGTTTCGGGTGCTTTTTTAAGAAATGTTTTTTATTGTATTTTGTTTAGCAAAAAGAAATTTTATATATTTATTGTTTTGGTATTTTATTTATTTTTTATGTGATATCTCTTAAAATTGGTTTTGGTGATTATATTTTTGATAGGAATTGAAATAAATAAACAGTTTTATTTGAAGTTTTTTTAAAACACGTTAAACTGCAATTTGTAGAATTAAACCATTTCAATCTCGACTTCAATTTCAAGTAATTTGAATGTCATGTCCAAAGAGGAGAAGCTCTAATATGATTGCCATTAGAATATGTCTTAAAAAATAACTTTAACAAATTTTGGTTTTATTCTGAACTTTACATTAAGAAAAAAGAAATATAAAAAAACTTGATACATCATTTTGCAGCACTCTTACTGAAATAAAAAATGTTTTGCACAAAATGTTTGCATTTTAAAACCAAGATTTGATAATTATATTTGAATGAATTGTAGAATTTAAAAAGAGAAGACGGGAGAGAGTGAACGATCTTCAGGATATTGTTGGGAATTTGAATCGAGTTGTTCTCGTAATTCCATAATTTCGAAAGCTTCCATTGCTTGGGATACTGTATATCGAAACTTTCCGTGAGCAGCTTCATCTTCATTTCTTTCAGTTTCTTCCACTTGTGGAAAAAGCCTGTAATTTGCACGTATGATGCCATCTTCTTCCATGTAATTCTAAAGGTATATCAAAAATTAGCTTTGAAGACAACAATAACAGTTCACATTTTGGTAAAAAATTTTGTAAAATTCATGAAAATTTTCAACTAAGTTTTAAAAGGTAAATATGAACAGTTAAATAATTATGAGTTAAATCAGTTGAATAAAAGGCGGTAGTTTAATTACCAATGTTTTAGCATTTACTTGCAGTAATAAAATGGAATTACATACATACCAAGATAAAATCTTTAAATTTTGAATTTGGTTTTGAACAATTCCAACTTGAGACAGTAACTTCACAAAATTTTGTTGCACCAGGCTTTTTAGTCATATCACCTTCTTCTTCTGTGAAAATATCAAAAAAGGGTAAAGCATAAATTCTAAAAAATAGCAACTAATTCATAGGATAATAACATTAATAAACTTGCGCAATTTTTTTAGAAAAATCATTTGCAATAAATTCTTTGTAAAACTTATCAAAGCCGATTGTTACGTCCGAGAGATAAAAATTAACAAATTTCAATGGGCATTTTTTTAAATCAAAAAGATAAATAAGATCTTCATTTGCGTTTTCGAATTGAAATCGTAAAATGCAATCTTTATGCGGGATAATGAAATCTAATGAAGAAAATCTTAAGACATCCTTTTCCGATGTTCTACCGTTAAAATATACTTCTGCTCCCTGACGATTAGATAAAATAATTTTTCGGCTTTTTATTTGAGTAAAATATTTTTCATTTTTTAGTTCAGGTGAAATTGTGAAATATGAATTTCTGGTTGATCCACGGATTCTCAAACTCCATGAATCGCTTCCAGAGAAGGACAGTGGTTTTAGTGGATATCGATCATTCTCGTTTTTGAGAGTTTTGTTTATCATTGAGAATTCAAAAGCTATTTCTGAATCTGATCTTTGAATTATTCGAGCTAGCAAGACATTCATCGGAGTATAAAATTTGTTTGCAAGGGTGTGGAAGCTGGGCACTACAGAAAACGGAAATTTCATTCCTTCAAAATCCATGGAAACAAAAAAATCAAAAATATTTTCTTCAATAATCTTTCTTTCTTCATCCAAAAATTCATCTTCAAATTCAAAAAAGTCTTTCAATTCATTGCATTTCAAATATTTAATTTTTGATAAAATAATATCAGCGGCAAAATCCAATAATATATCACTATCCAAAATTGCTAAATCTATAACCATTTCAACCAACATTTCAAGATTACTACCGAATTCTTTAAATTCTTCAGCGTCAGTCTTAAATTTAACCATTGAACAATCATAATTATCAATAATTGTAATAAATTTCTTTAAATAAAGAGATGAACAATTAATTTCTATTGGTTCTGTTACAGCAGTTAACTCTGAAATTTTAGTCGGTATTAATTTTGTTTAATAATAAAAGATTATAACCACAAATATTTTTAAGTAATGTTGAAGCATCAATAACATTTTTATCAACAATAAATTCTTCTCCTGTATTTGATCGGATAGTATACATTTGTACTTAATTGGTTTTTCTAAAATGTAGCAAGAATATCTTAAATTAGAGAATTAAAAACGAAAACTCTCTCATTCAGCTATCTCTATTATTACATGTGCCACCTCATAGTAGAACTAATACTTCTAACACTAACGAGCATGCACATTTCTTGTGTTTATTAGAAAAAAAAATATAATTAAGAAGAACAGTTTTTTTCCTTATTACGCAACCTCCGACAAAGTGAAATCGATCAATCAACTCTACTGACCAAAAAGATATGAAAAGTGCTCACTTGTGCAGGGATTTTAAATAGAAGGAAGCGAGCATTCAAATAAACTTGTATTGAACCATGAAAAAAATAATAGATAAATCTTACACTTTTTTTTTCACAATAGTCAACCAAGAGGTTAATCACAAAACAAATTATATGCCATTAATAGAAATTTTTTATTACTACTTTTAAGACATCTTTATTGCTTAGTATTTTCTATTTTCTTCAACTTTTAAAAAATGTATGCTATACGTTCAAAAACAGGAGAAGAATTTACAGTGGATAAAAATGTTGTTGATGCTTCAACCTTGCTTAAAAATATCTGTGGTAAAAATCTTTTATTAAATAAAATTAATAACAACTAAAAAACCAATTTTAGAATTTACTGCTGTTACAGAACCAATAGAAATTGATTGTTCATCATTTTATTTGAAAAAATTTATTACAATTGTCAATAATTATGATTATTCAACAAAGAAGGTTAATGATGAATTTAAAGAATTTGTGGATGATGTTGAAATGCTTGTGGAAATGGTTACAGATTTATCAATTTTGGATAGTGATATTTTATTGGATTTTGCTGCTGATATTATTTTGGAAAAGCTTGAACATATTACGGGCTCGTTTTTCAAAGAAAGATGCTTGGTAGGTGTATATTTGGGCCAATAGGGTGTTCCGGTTAAAAGTACACTTGATTTTTTAACGGCAGATAGCTCATTTTTTGCATTAACTTATCTTATAATTTCGAACATAAAGCAAGGCGGTATCTTTGAGCCATTTGTCGTCAAAAAACAACTGGGCAATTTACGTGGATCACCAGCATATATAGCTATGCTGCCCACAGATTTTTATTGAACATTAAAAAAATAATCCTAACTTTTAGTGGAAAAAGCTAAAGAACTTTTTTGAATTTGAAGATGAATTTTTGGAAGAAGAAAGAAAGATTATTGAAGAAATTTTTTTTGATTTTTTTCTTTCCATGGATTTTGAAGGAATGAAATTCCCATTTGCTGGAGTACCCGCCTTCCACAGCCTCAAAAACAAATTTTATACTCCGATGAATGTCTTGCTAGCTCGAATAATTCAAAGATCAGATTCAGAAATAGCTTTTGAATTCTCAATGATAAACAAAACTCTCAAAAACGAGAATGATCGATACCCATTAAAACCGTCAGAATTTGCTGCAGGTAAAAGCTGGGATATCAGAATTCGTGATATTTATTATACAATTCCACCTGGAAAAAGCAATGAAAAATATTTCAATTGTATCAAGCAGCGGAAAGTATCAATATTCAATGACAAGGCACGCGTCCTTCTTAATGGCGCCGTCGTAGAAGCAGAAGAAGATGTCAAAAGAATTTCTTCTTTGGATTTTATAATCCCAAAAAATGATTCAATCTTACAATTTCATACTAAAATTATGGATGAAAATCTTCTTTATCTTTTTGACATGGAAAAATGCCCATTTAATTTTATTCATTTTCAAGTGACAACACAATATTTTGGATTTGATAAATTTTATGAAAATATTATTGCAAAAGGTTTTTCAAAAAAGATACAGTAAGTTTTTTTTTGTTTATTTGACAGTTCAAGAGGTTAATATTATTTTTTAGAATCCATGCTAATCCGTTTTTTAACATTTTTGAACAAGAAACTGTTGAAATAAGAAAACATTCTGGTGCAACGAAATTCTGTGAAATAAATATTTTAAGTTTGAATCGTTCACAACCAAATTCAAAATTTAAAGAATTCATTTTGGTACGTTTTCATTTTGAATTAAACTATAAAATATGGGAATAGTAGTTTAAGAATGTTTGGTTTATATAAATTTTTTTAGAGCTACTTTTTTTGCATATGTACTTATATATTTATTTTTAGAATTATATGGATGAAAATGGTACCATATCTGCAAAATACAGATTATTTTCACGTATTCAAGAAATCAGTGTTGATGGAAAATTTTACTGTACATATTCACAAGCGATTGAAGGATTTAAAACTATGGTATTAACACAGTAATCTTCTTTTTCAAAAATGCCGTGACAATTGCCGTTTCACTTTTGATTACAATACTTTACATTTTTCAAATGTTATTATAAAATCATTACACAAATATTTATTTTTATTTTTTTTATAATAAATATTCGACATCGTTTTTGTGATAGTTGTTTATTAAAATTAATATCTACACATTGAAAATCACTTTTTTACTCGTTATATGCATCAAGAATTCGATTACAGCACAGTAACTTTTTCATTTTTTAGTCAAATTACTATTTATCGTCAAAAATAACACTCAAAGATTTATAATATTCTCTATGTTTAATTTTTAATTCATTCAGAATTTATCGTTGTTATTTTTATATCTACTGATGCAAAAAAAAAATGCGTCAATAAAGCGAAACAGAATAATATTACATTTTTATGTATACCAGTAGTTATTATTACAAGAGAATTTAGCAATAAATACCAGCAAACAATATTTCTGTTGGCTCTTCTTCTATATAGCGATTATCGTCTCCTATTTTTCTATTTGCAGATACAATAAAGTACAAAAATGGATAATCTGCTTTAAAATAAATTGGTGCACATCCTGGAACTCTTGAATCTTTTGTAATTGCAGATGCACCAGTACCATATTCATTAACCTATATAAACTTTTTTATTAAGTAATCATTCACATTAATACCCCTTACTTTAATAACTGTTTCATGTATTATTTTATTAATAGAATAGTTTTTTTGATGATGAGATAAATTAATCATTTTTGATAAATCACAATTACCAGAATCAAATAGATCAATGATTCCAAGTTTTTGAAGATTTCCAGCAAGGCTGTAATTGCTAGAAATCTCAAAGGCGGGAATTGTGACGTTTACACATCGACTTGTGCTCCTATAATTGAAATAAGAATTTTTCATCTGATACGGTGCTCCATTAAATAATTTATAGCACAATACAGTAAAACTTACATTTTTGTACATTCTCTAAGCATTTCATAATCCGTTTTATTTATTAAATTTTGCAATTCATTTTTTTCATTTGGCAACACAATAAACATCCACTGCTTGTGTCCCATATATGGAATTCCAACACTTGTCCAACTTGGTCCTTTATTATAAGGAGTATGACATACTTTTCTAGTTACAAAATCCATTTCACGAGGAATTTTTGAACAGAACAATTTTTTATTTCTAAATGAAAATGGAATTGCCCATTTACCCTTGAAACTTGTGGCATTTATGAGGATTAATAATCTGTTGTCGTTTTCTGTGACATCGTCAGGTTTGATAATTTTATTAATATCACCTTTCGTGGCATCACTAACAGATTTGTTAATAATCTAAAACTTTTTATTTGTACTCCAACTACAGACACAACAGCTTTAATCTTGTCTTCAATTAATTCATATAATTCATATACGTTGTTATATTTTGAATATTTTCTAAGAGAAATCGTTAAATCAAAATTGCGGTTTACAGTAGTTACGAAAATTTCCTTTGACAAAATGTTAGCCTGTGATTTTTACGATACGGCTGTCAAATATCATAGTTTTTATTAAACAGTTTCTAAAATCGAAACAATCAAAATCGCTTAAGTTTCTATAATTTTTTGAACAGTTTTAACTTGATCGAATTCATACTATACGAGTTGTTACTTCTTTCAAATATAATTTGCTAATCGACCCAAATCATTTTACATTTTTGCTGTAAAAAATCGAAAAATATTTTGCTTATCAAAATACCACACTTTTTTTTTAAAAGGCTTGCAAATGAAATCCTCAGAGAGCGAAATTTAGATTTGTATTTACTTACCTCGACAATTTCATCTTTGTCTGCTTTCAAATTGATTGCGTGCAGCTGACAATCAAAATTGTTTTTAATCTTTTCAATAAAAGTTTCAACAAAAGGGGTATCATTGTCGACAAATAATTGATTTGCAATAAACAATTGAAAGCCAGGACTTCCATCATCTTTTATAATAGGTTTACGAGGTGGTGGTCCTCTAACTCCTCGTCTCCGATACTTTGTTTCTTCTGATTCATCATTTGTATTTGATGCTAATGATGACGACAAAGTGGCATTTGAAGAGATGAAATCAGAATCATCTTTTTGAGTTAATAAAGTTTCATCATCTCCTATCTTTAATTTTTTTAAAGGAATTTCAGTTTTCTCACTTTTCATTGCTATATCTTTTTTCTCTTCTATCATATTATTATCAAAATTTTTATGATGTTTTACAAAATCAGAGTAATAATTAATAATTGCTGTCAAATCTTCTTCATCTTAAATTAATATTATTATTAGCAAATATAAATTATGCAATTTACTTTTTCCAATAACGTCTAATATTTCTTTTGCTGTATTTCCATCTGCACCAACACAAACAGTTGTTAAACTATTTAATACCGATGCTGGTGAAAAAATTGTCGGTTTACAGGATGACAAATTTTGAAGTCGTAAAAAATTTAAACAAAATTCTACTTCATTTTTGAAGCTCATGCTTCCTTTACAAATGATGAAAGAACAACAAAAAACAGAAAAAGTTAAACGTTGATTTACGGGGAGGAACATTACGCCAAAAATATTGGTTTTTTTAAATTAAAATTTTTTAAAAAATAATAAAAAAAATGGTAATTTTAACGAATTAAAATAGATGATGATCTGCAGAAAGCATTTTAGTGTGTTTGTTCTAGAGACATCTTTAAAATGCAAATTATATTTATTGTAACCCTTTTATAAAATAATGGAATTATATGCATGTATAAATGAGATCGAATGTAATACAAAAAATTTTTATACCGGTGGCTGTTGATCGTTTACATCTTCACCATCTTCTTTAATTGACGATAAATACATTTGTTTATTTCTTTCTGTTTGTCGTTCAGTTTCTTAAAATTTGATTTTTAGTTAACGTTTTTAAAACTTTATGCAAATTAATTACCGTTGCTACCTGGAACGCTAAAAGTTACTGGAGCATCTTTATCTGCAGGAGGTGGTGGAGGTGGAACTTCTTTTTTTGGGCCATAATCAATTCTTTTTCCACCATCAATTACTTGTACTTCTTCAAGGGTAGGAATACGTTTTTGTCGATTAAATAAACTAATTGACCATTTTTTTGATATTTCTGGTTGTGTAAAAGCTTTTCGCTTTTTTAATGTATTATTATTTGTTTGAATTGTGCTATTTTGTGGTGGTGGTTGTACAGATGATTGCTTCTTTTCATAATCTGCATGTGGGACCATTTTTATTTCTTCTTCTTCACTTTTGACACCAGCTTGTGCAGCTGATCCAATTAATGGGTGAATTCTATAAGATTTGGGATGAGGTAATGAATTTGCATAGTTAAACTTACGGTGTTTGAGCAGATTGCTCAGAATATAATGGATCAGTTTTAAATTTATCTGGTAGCTGTTCGGGTAATCGACCATAAGCGTCATCAACAATAGCCATACCAATCTTTAAACACAAATATTTTTAGACACTCAGGGCTTCGATAAAACACCGTTTTTTACTACGCTATGGTTTTAAAAAATAACAAATAAGATTTGAACCTCAACTTAAATTGCACTTTGTGCTGCGATGTTAACCATTGAGCTACAACAAAATAGAGCTTCAAAAATGATATCATATCGATAGCCTTTTTCTTTCGATCTAGATTTGGCTTTCAAAATATAACCTTTGTTTTTTAAAGCTTTTTTGTCTTGTTGCAGCTGTAGCTTACAAGTGGCAAATAGCATAAACTAACATACAGCAACAATCGAGGTTCGAATCCTTTGTCGAGAATTGTCAACGACAAATCTCGAATTTTTGCTTTTTTATTTCAACTGAAAGAAAAGCAATCTTTTTTATTGTAAAAACATCCGTCTTCTTATCTTTTTTCTTTTCCATCGCTTTAATATAAAAGCGATGGTTTTTTACATTTTTTCACTTTACTCAATCGTTTGTCATCTTTGATAAAGTCAATCAGCCCCGGCCGGGAGCTAAATAAATATGTGATAAAACCCAACTCAATTTCCCACAAGTACAAACGTTTTGATATCCTTTTTACAAAATTTTAAAACCATGTTCAGGCCTAACATTATTTGTAAAAAACTTACGGAAATATTTCGATCAATAATATAGTTGGATTCAAAATCGTCATCCTTAAAAAATTACCGATCACTTCATTTTTTAAGAAAATAAACTTACATCTTCCCCCAAAGGATTTAACAAAGCTTCAGCAACTTTTAACCAGCCAATATAAAAAATGAATTGAAAAATTGTCATAAATGGTACATAAAAATCTATCTAAAATTATATTAATTTTACAACTGATAATATCACCACTATAATATTACTGTAACAGGTTCAGTGCTAGTTCGATGAATTAAATATTGCCGAGAAATTAGGGCAATCAAAAAATAGAAGCGAATAGCAAGAGCGATAGTTTGGGGATAAGCAAGTGGAATCGGTACCTTCAAAATAAGAGCAATTATGAATGACTGGAGAAATTGCATAAGTAAACTTACATAATCAAAGTTACACAAATTTTGTAAGCAATTGCGGTAATTAATAACTTCCTAAAAAATTTAATTTAAAATCTTGCAACAAAATTTTTTAGGTATGTTTACCCCCATTAACATATTTACATAACCTTCGGGTTCTATTTTATTTTTCCTTCTTATATCTGATAATATAATGAAAACCCTAAAATCAAAATTTCATTAACTTTTAACAATCGGAATGTTGCAAACCATTGAATTGGAAGCCAATATTTTGGATGCAAGCTTTCCAAATCTTGGATTTGTTTAAGTTCATGTGGCATTAGAAATCCTATAATTAAAAGAAATTAAAAATTAACAAAAATATGGTGAGTTCATGTGGCATTAGAAATCCTATAATTAAAAGAAATTAAAAATTAACAAAAATATGCGCTCATTCATGGTATAAATTATTACAAGGACACTTAAGTGCATACAGTTGTGTATTTATAAATTTACCTGCTTCAACAACAGCCTCCAAATTTGGGAATCTTTTTCGAACTCTCATTGAAATATCTCGAAGTACAAGAACTTGTGTTAAACAACCTGAAATAACTAAAATTAACACAAAAACCACTATAAATGTGCATACAATATCGAATTATATTTCTTCGAATAATCCTTATTTCTTCTTCTACCCCAAGGATTGTTGTACTAACATAAATTGCAACACTGAAAGCATTATCATAATTATTAAATCACTTGTGTACATTTATAAACTTGCTTATCAATGAAGCCAATATTAGCAAACATATTTTTCCATCGATCAACTACAGTTGCAACGAAGAAACCCAGCATTAACATTAATGGAAAATAGTCTAATCTTTTATCGCAATATTCAGCAAGCAGTTCGAATGTTCGTTGCTCTTTTGCATCTAGGCCATATCGATATAAAATCATTACAAAATAGTACCCAATTGACCAGATTATTAATTCTAGGTATCTTAAAAATAATTTTGTAGTCTTAAAGGATTGAATGCGCGTAATTTAAGCTTACACAGATTTCCATAAAGATGCCCTCCATCGAAATAATATTTTCATGACATACTGGAAAAAAGGGATTGATAAAAGAAAAAATGTTTTTATAAACTTACTGTCCATTTTATGCTAGATACATCCAAATTATATGAAATTGTCATTTTCTTTTATTTTGACCACTCAAAACCAAAGAATTAAATAATAACCAAAATGAAAAAACCCAAATTTCTTCTTCTAAAACATTAATGATCACTAAAAAAAGACAATGCAAAAAAGAAGAAAGGAAAAAAGTTGTTGTGTTTTCAACATTTTCAAAAACGTCTCTGCTGCAATCAAGTTTAAATAATCGTTTACCTTTTTTTCGTCTTCTCTTTGATTGAAACCTGCTAAAATGCATTCTTTCTTCTTCTTTTGCGCAGTAGAAACAAATGTGTCTCGTTTTAATTAGATTGTTTATTGTTGTTTTCTTTTTTCACGTCTTCTTTTCTGTCTTCTTCCATCCAACATCAACAACATCAAAGAGAAGAGAGCCGTTCAGAAGGTCGCAAAAATTGATTGGGTAAAAAAATTGTTTTCGAGATGCAGCAAGATGGAAACTCCCTCGCCTGATCAACATTCATTGTATCTATTTTGTTTTTGTGTCTTCATATTTCATATAAAAAACAACTGTTTTTATTAAATTGTCCAAAGTATAGGTTGATTGTTGATTTTTAAAACTTTTTTCAAAGGTCATTTTTTTAGATTTCAAGGTATAAAAATAGTTAAATGTTTCGTGAAATGTCAAAAGTTGGATCACTTTTTCAGATCAGTCCTCTTACAGCGGTTTTAAATACGATACAAAATCCTACCAGTTTATTGTATAACTTTTTATTTTATAAAAACATAGTAAAACTATCTAAAGCTTGAAGTTTCAATGTTTTTCTTTGAAACAATTCAAGGCATTATAGACGCCACTTTATTATGTGGCAGTGATTGTTTTTCAGATTTTGTCCATTCCGCAGTTTTGGCGGAACAAAATAAAACATAAAAAACATTTGTAATTATTAAAGAAAAAACAATAAATAAAAATACATTTTTCCATTCACCGGCGGTATCATTTGGTGCAAAACCATTCTTCATAACTGGAACTATTAACATTGTTATCGTTAGCCCAAGGGAGACATTCCCGGTAACAAATGAACTAAATGGCCCAGCAATCACAGGCCCATTTTTAAAGAAACCACCAGTTGCAACTCCGAGAAACCCTGTTCCGATTCCTAAACACATCAGGCAAGCTGTTGCCCATTCAATGGGAAGAAATGTCAAAAGAGTAAAAAATATTGCAGAACCAAAAAATGCAATTGAATTAAAAAATCGTAGTCGATTTGTTTCACTGATGCATTGAAACTAAAAAGACAAGGATGGAATTTTTTTGAAAGAATTGTTTAAACAAACTTTATCAGAAACAAATCCACAAATAATTTTTAAAGCAAATTGTAAAAATGCTGGAACTGCTGCTGATATGCCTGATGATGCTACTGGTAAATGTAATACTTTATGAAAGTAGATGGGCTGGAAAGTTATTTTTATAATTTAAAAATGAAATTACACAGATTTCTTTTTTCACATTTCATACTACTTCAAGGGTTTATTTATGAAAATTTTTAGGTGCTATATCCCAGAAATGCCGTTTTCAGCTCAAGGGAGAAGCACAGTGGAGTGGAATTTTTTTGAAAGAATTGTTTAAACAAACACTTCACAAAAAATTCTTTTTTAAGTCTTTCAGAAATAATTTACGGTTTAGTGCTAAAAACTTATTATTAAAAATTCAAAATTCAAAAAAACCTAAATAAGCAATTTTAATTCAAAGTAGTAGACAATATTGCGTGCTACTCACTTGAGCTAAAACTAACATTTCTGGATTAAAGTCTCTAAAAATTTCAATAATTTCTATTAAATAGTTGAGGAAATAGTGAAACATTTTGATAATAGCTATCGCATTCTTTTTTAATGAAAAAAACTTACCGAAAAAAGGAATATAGTATTTACAGCAACAAAATTTCCAACGCTTGCCACCCATATTGCCCAAACTGATGGCGTTTTAAGAATTTCAAGGTATGGAATTTTCTTATGTTTTTGATTTGCAGCTGGTTTTCCAATTGAAATTTTTCGTGATTCTGTTCGAGATACTAATGGATGTTTTTCTATAAAAGATGAAAATTAGCATGATTGCTGGATTGCGAAATTCATAGCTTTACAAAATCAATATCAAAGTGCTGCAAATGTGAAAATCGAAATTTCGTTTTTTGATTGATTTCGTATTTACAGCAACAATTTTATTTGGATTTTTTAATTACGGTCATTTCAAGTCCAAATTTTAGATAAACTTCGAGTTTGAAAAAACCAAATTTGGATTATCAAAATTGATTGCCATTTCACAAAACCCTTATTAAAGCTTACCCGGATTATTACGATATAAAAAATAGAAAGCCGTAAATAAAATGAAAGAAACAAAAGAATGTCCATAAAAGACAGAAGTCCAACCAAGGCTGCTTTCACATAAAGCCCCGGAGATAGGCATAGATAAAAATGGCGAAAGTTGAACATATGCGACTAATGACGAAACACATAGACCATTTTGTTTGTAATATATCCATTTCGATGCTATTGCCCCGATAGCTGGAAAATTTCCGGCAAATGCCAAACCTTGCAGAAATCGAACAATCAAAATCCATGTAACGCCTTTTTCAATTGCCCATGGCATTAGCGCTGTTACAACAGCGGATAGAATGCCACAACCAGTAAAAACAGTTCGAACACCAAATTTTGTTATTAGCTGAACAACAATAAAATTTGCAAGTAACGCTGAAAGCGCAACAGTAGAAGTGAAGAGGGTTCTTTCAGATGGTTCAAATGTTATTCCTTCTTCTGTTGGTTCAGATAGTGCTGTTTCTGATTCTGATGTGACGTTGTTGTAAGTTTTTGGTTGTAAACAAATAATTGCAAAATTAAATGCCAAAATATTCGACCAAATTGATGAAAGACAAACAAGGGCTAAACCAAGTAAGTAAAATCTCGTCCATGTTTTCCATGTCTTTGTTGGCTGGGAAAAAGCATCTAGAAAATTAGCACAAGACTGATGTAACTGATAAAGCAAAAACACCGAAGGTCATTAACTGAAGTTATGCCGACAATTGTTCGCTTTTAATTTAAATAAAAAATCACCTTGTTGACCATTGTTTACATTATTATCCTCGACATTCGATATATCATTCTTGTCTACAACATCAGCAGTAACAGAATTTCTCATCTCCAATTATAAGTGAGGCCCCATCCAGAAAGAAACTTTTAAAAGCAGGAACAACTATTTTTATACAATTCTATGTTTCTTTGCGCTTTTCCACAAATAATCGTATTTAAATTAGTCATATTTTTATGTGTGAGTTTTTAGTGTCGCCGACAATTAATATTCTGCTTTTTAAAATTCAAATCGAAATGATGATCAATGATTTTAGAATTATTATTTTTGCTGTCATCTATGAACTGCGACAATACTTTAAAAATGATTTTAAGTATAGGGCAACTGCATAGATAATAAATGTTGATTTCAAACGAACCTCTTGTCTACAACATCAGCAATAAGGCATGTTTGTTAGAATGTTTTTTTGTTAGTTTTATCTTGGAGAAACAGCGACAAGATAATAATTTTTGCAATAGCTTTAGGGCATCGCGATTTACAACAAATTATTATAAGTTTTTTTGGCAACTATGAATTTTTTTTGCTTCACTGTCTCTTGGTTCAATAAAAAAATCAATGTTAACATTTATTGTCAAAAAAATTTTAGCTTTGCATTTTAAACGTTTTGAACACAAAAATAACTCTTCAAATGAAATTCCCGTGTTTTTCAATGACCTTGAAAAAGAAGCAAAAAAATGTCTGCAATAATAGAATCAAAAAATATTATCAGTTCATTAAACACTCAAAAACAAGTAAAAGTATTTCAACTGATAATAATTGTGACCGACAGTTGCAAAAAAATGGTCCAATTTTTATAACTTTTGTTACTTTGTTTTTTGTTCCAGTTTACAATCATAGTTAGTGCAAAATTAAAATTTATATAAATTTTTTTTAAAACTTTTAATCCTTTTTTACATGTATGTTGTAGCAGGAATGTTCATTTAAGCTTCAAATTCTGTTTTTGCAAAGAACATTTTTTTGCGTATTTTTATGATGTGTTTTTTTTTTGAGAAAATCGCCTTATGCAGCTATCATCGCATGATTCAACAATAGCGCTTTCAGGCTTCAAAATTTTGGTGATAAGAAACAAGGAGGAGAAGACCAAAGCATAGAACGGTCAATTCTTAGCCGCCTCATTGAAGCTAACAGGAAACGGTATAAAAGGAAGTGAGAAGATGGCGTGAGAGGTATCAGATTTTCTTTTCCATTTTAATCTTTTGGGTAATTTATATGATAGTTTATTTGATAGGGTGATTATATGCTTTTATTTTTATGGGTGTGCTCTTTTTCATGTGATTATGTTATGACTTTTTCTTTCCTAGTTAAACTTTTTGGCTTTAAATTTGCGGATGTAAAAAAACAAAATGAGATAACTTTATAAGTCAGGCATAGTTTCTTAGCAACAGAAAAAAAGTTAAATTTTTTTAAGCATTTTTATAGTTTTTAATATTTTTGTTTAAAACTTTGCCCATTTTAACTGTTTTTCTTACAATTCTAATTAAAATCAAGCAGTCGGAAGGTTATGTCGTTTGCATTCGCCGGAAAACAAGAAGCGCGAATTTCAGTGATCTTGTGATATTTTTCCTCTAATTTTTTTGTTTGTTCAAAAATTAGTTTTTTGATTTTATTTGTTTCTCTTACCAAATAATAAAAGCTTTTAAATACTGGCGAAATCCATTTATCTTCTTTGCATTTTTACGTGTATTCCCAAAGCATTACTCAATGATTTCAGTATAACTTCTTTTCGGCTTTCAATAAAGTAAAACTTCTTCCAGATTTTTATTTCCCTCGCCAAAGATGGAAGGCTTTCTTCGAGTTTCTAAAACTTCTCCTTTTAATTATGAAGCTGCTAAATCATACACAGATTCAATAACATGGCCAGCTTTCTGGATATCAATGGCATATGTAGTTGTAATTTTTACAATTAAATATGCAATGAAAGATCGAAAACCTTTTGAACTTCGATTAGGGCTACAACTTTGGAATTTATGGCTAGCACTATTTTCAATTGGTGGTGCATTTGTTACGACTAAAGCTTTATATACTTCAATTACAACTGAAGGATTTTCTGCAAGTTATTGTAAAGCTGGTTCCTTCTTTCAAGGCACATCTGGACTTTGGTCATTCTTCTTTTGTTTGTCGAAAATTGCAGAACTTGGTGATACATTGTTTATTGTTTTAAGAAAGCGACCATTAATGTTTCTTCATTGGTATGTTTTTGATTCAAAAATATCAAAAAAAACATAATAATTTTTAGGTATCATCATGTTGCAACTCTTAATTATGGTATCTTAACCTATGCTGATGGAACAGCATTTAATTCATGGATCATTTGGTTAAACTTTTCTGTTCATGCTATCATGTACTCTTACTACTTCCTTGCTGCATGCAAAATTCGTGCTCCTGCTGCTATTGCGCAATGTAAGTGATTTCTCAGAGCGCTAAATGCCATTCCAAATTTCACACAGTTTACATAAATTTTTAGGTATTACTTTCCTTCAAATCGCTCAATTCATTATTACCCATGCCGTTCTCTTCCATGTTGCATATCTTGTCTTGACCGGACATCATTGTGATACACATTTCTGGACGTATATGTATTGTTTGGGAATGGAAATTAGTTATGTCTACTTATTTGGATCGTTCTTTTATCAAAGTTATGTCAAAAATGGTGGAAAGAAATTCCAAAGAGAAAAGCAACAACAACAAGTTCAAACACAAAAAGTTGAATAAATTTAAAATGATTTTTGTTTTAATTTAATCGGGTAGAATTTAAATAAATACATTTCTAAAAATATTATTTTACAATTTTGACCACGGTGTTTTTGACGCAGAGATGTTGCTAACAGGAGATAAAAAAAGGTTCTAGGGGGTAATTTTTGTATGAAATCCCCTAATGAAAAAAGTTCACTACAATGTAACACTGTTGAATTGACATAGCAAATTAATTGCGCATTTTTTTTGTTTAATGTAATCATTTGTGATAAATAGATTGATATTGTTTTATATCCTTTTCTGTGACACGTCGTTCCATGTCATAAAGTTTTAATTTGTTCATATTTAATTCAGTTTTTTCAACAGGCTCCATTATCGGCTGGGATGGATCAGCACTGTAATAATTAATAGATAAAAAATCAGCTGGTTAATTTAATGAAGTAGAAGCTTAAAAAAATAGAAAACGTACGCATCCGGAGAATAAGATGAAATAAGCATTACAGAATCTAAATCAAATGTTTCAAAAATTGGATCAGTTGAATTAAATAGCTCGTAATCTTTGTACAGTTGTGATTTATGAACGGGCGAAATATTGTCCCATAGAAGAGTAACAAATTTATCTCGATCCATTCTTCTAATAAGATTTGAGAAACCTGAATTTTTCGTATTTATTTAATGAAAAAATTTCTCAAGACTATATACCTAAAACTGTCAAGATTAAACCCATAGCTTCATCTTCACCGCAATCTTCTGGATGAACAGATAAATAAATATAGGACCCCTCAGTATTAAAGACAAATGTTTTACCACATTCCCAGAATTGACTTTGTCGAAATCCAATGAATCTATCAACCTTGTAGAGATCAATAGAATTTTCAACAAATGTAAAATTATGATATGATCCGAATAAATTATTGAACTTGCTGATCTGTTTAATAACAAATTGTCGAAATGCTTGATCACTTCCATCATCAATGCCATAAGCGATATGCTCTCCCCATCGCAGATCACCATCAAAATTAGTCGGCTGAAACTGTTAAGGTTTAAGTATTTTTTTAGAAAATGTTAAAGTGCTTGCGATTACAGAACTTACATAATATTTTTGGCAAAATACAAAAGAACATGAAAACGCAATAAAATAAACAAATCTTTTCATTGCGGAAAAAATATAATAAACAAATGAAATTCAAAAATTGCTAACGGATAAACCACCCTGTGAAAAAACACGTGCTGGTCCAAATTAAATTGAAATAGTTTTTTTTCTGACAACCGATCGCGATCGCTCTTTTTTTTGTTATGAGCTCAAATTTCGAGGCAAGGGTCGTCATTGGCGGCAAGCAGAATTCTCATTCTTTTTAAAAATTTTGCATTTAGTAATTGTCATCCATTTTAAAATGCAAACTTTAGTTTAAAAATTGAATTTATTGATGTGTGTTAAAGCATGTGATAAATAGTTATCTTGTTTACATTAAAAAAAGTTGATGTTTTGATAACAAAAGAATAAAAAGTAACAAATTTATTATTTTCAAAAACACATATATTTTTTTGGCATAATAATAAAAGTGCATTGATTTATGGCACAATCTTTTTTTTTATAGAAATCTCTATTATAAACAACAATAATAAAACTACAGTAATAAAAGTTTGATAAATTTACAAATTATCAGAATTTGGTCGTAGAATCGGTCTTGCAACTTGTAGCATAACACAATTTCCAGATGCTTTTACCAATGTTACAGCAGAATGCTAAAAAAGTTTAAAGAGTTAATAAATATGTTAAAAAAAGTAATATGTAAGCTTACTTGATCAGCAATTTTTTCACCATTTACTGCCATTATTCTGTCGCCTACTTTAAGCTTTTCTGCAGCAGTTGACCCAGGTTGTAGGGATGTTATTAGAATCCCTCGAGCACGTTTTCCAATTCCCATTCCAAATTCTAAAAATATTTGATTATATTAAAATTGTTCTGCAATTTCGCAAGGCTCAGTTTTCATGTTATGGGTTTTTGGAGACTGAAAATCAGGCGCTTCTCTTCATTGCAACCTCCAAACAAATGTCTGACTTTTAGGTAAATTTTGTAACCATTTTTTAGTTACTTTTTTGTAGTGATAATAACCGTAAAAAACAATTGCAAAAAAACTAGCCATATTTTCAGCTTCAGTCAAAAGAATAAAGTTTATTAGTAAAAAACTCACGTTGCCCATCAACTTTTTTCAAGCATATTAGTACATCTTCTGAACCCTCTTCATGCCATTCATGATTTATCATGATTTCTTTCATTGGAGTTGGAGTTGGTGGAGGTTCAGGTTCAGTAGTTAGCGATTTCTGAAACAACATAACTTGGTTTTTTCGCATAACCAACATTCGCCACATTAATTTTTTCTACACATTAAAATTTCTGCTCTTTTTTAGCTGTATTATATTAAAAATATTTTTGACAAGCCACACATTCAAAGGATAATAATAATATGCATAAATGCCACGGCATGAATTATGGCAGTTTAGTTGTTTAAAAATTTCCCATGAGAAAAAAAAGTGCCTATTTTATAAGCAGGAAAAATAAGTAGTTTAGTTTGGTTTGTTTTTAACAAAAAAAGAGACTAAATTTATATCGCAAAAAAAGGAAATGGAAGCGAAATGAGATGCATTAAAAATGTCAGAGTATATATTTTTCCATTACTATTATCTACTTTAAAAAGCGTTCAAAAAGTATGGACATTTATAGTTTTCGATTTAGTCACAGCAAGTTAATATATGGATTTCTCAAAATATTTAAATCGGAATTTCAGCTTTTCGATTTCAATCTACGAAAAATTTGCTTTAATTTCGGCATTTTGGATTCAAAATAATCGAAATTTATTTATCGAAGTCGAAATTTCCATCAGTGAAAAAGTTGTTTCTCGACTAAAATTTTAGGTAAAATTTAATATTTCCAAAAAAACCGAAATATGATTATTGAAACTGGAATTATTTCCAAGTGCTGTGATTATAATCAGCTTTTTTTGCAACAACAGCTAGCCCAAAAATAATATTATCTCTATTTTTAATCTTAAAATATTCCATATATCTGTTTCACTTACCAAATCATGCTGTGACCCGGGTTCTTCTGTAACCGGTGATAAATCTGGATGTGAAATAACTTGATTTTCATCTTGTATTGTCACTTCTGGGGTTGGCCATGATGAAGTTGGTGCAGGTGGTGGGACATCCTTCTTTTCATCATTACTATTAAATATTCCATTCTCTGGTGGACCATTTTTTTCTTCTATTGTTCGAGGGGTTGTTGGAGTCGGGCCACCACCACCTGTTATTAGTGGTGTATTTTCATTTGATCTTGCTAGTCTGGGTGATACTGAACCATGTACACGATTTGCTGTTTCTGTTAATTTCCATCTTCCAATTTTTAGTGTTACTTTTCCTGTGCATGTCTTTAAAAAGCTTTTTTTGCTAAATTTTGAAAAAGCAAAAAAAAATAAAAAACCTTAAGCATCGTTGCAACATCTTCTTGCATTGAATTTGTGACATCTTGTGTATTGACAGCCAGAATCTATAAAAAATGGAAAAAATGAATAAAATAGAAAATTGGTAAATTGAAATGTGACAAGTCAAAAGAAATTTTTTTAAGTTGGAAAAAGTTTTTTATAAAATGGGGATGTCAAAAAATATTTCAAAAGAAATCCTTTCGTCAAGCAATAGTTTTTTGGCTGAAAAGGCAAGCATTTCATCGTTTAATAAAATATCGGGTTTTGAATTTGATCTGCGAAAAATTTATAAAAATTGGATAATTTAGTTCCGGTCACTTTTGGGCAGATCTCGAATAAAAAAGAAAAGAAATTATTGTAGTTTTCTTTAAAAACATTTTGTTGAAAACTAAATTTAAAATAATTTTTAATCTAAAGGACAGAAAAATCGAAAGTCTTCATTAAATTTAGACGGAAAAAAAGATTCTCTTTTTGGATATTTGAACATATCGATGCTTTTTTAGTTCGTAACTGAGCATAACAAACCTGATCTCCCTGCATCAATCTTCCATCTTGTTCCGCTAGTCCACCTTTAACTATTTCACTAACATATACACCGGGTTCATTCTTTCTTCCAACAATTGAAATTCCAAGTCCTCTACCAGGTTTTTTATTTAATTCAATTGTAAATATATTATATCTAAAAATAAATTTTAATATAAAATGTGTAAATATAAATATAAATAATTACAAATGTGTTGGATCATTTACTACAACATCTCGATAAATTAACATTCGAACTTTTGCTGGTGTCCTTCTTAGAACTGATATGGCTTGTTCGTGTGTCACAGAACGGAGCGAGAATCCATTGACCTGAAAGATTTTTGGATATAGAGAGTGATGTATGTTTATGCAAATTTTGTAAAACATAAACGCTAGATTGATTCACTTAATTTTCCAGACAACTAAAAAAATGTATTCCTACCTCACAAACTTGATCCCCTGGCTTTAGCCTTCCATCATGTGCAGCTGCACCATCACCATATACTTCATGAATAACTACTGTTCCCAGCACAGTATCTGATCCACCAACAATTGATAGTCCAAGCCCACGTCCATCTTTATCAATTTCAATTAACGTTTCTTCGCCCGTTTTAATTGGAGTTGTTTTTTCCATTTGATAAGATTTTTTACGGGAGGCTAAAAGTGAGGAATTCATAAGTAAAAAGCTTTAAATTGAAGCGTTGGAATTTTAAAGAAAAACAAAATAAATAAAAGATTATAGATGGACATTTCTATCACAAAAATGCTTTAAAATTAAGCAATTTAAATGATTTAATTTGTCTCTAAAGATAATGTCTTTAGAAAAAATTATGCAAATTTCATCTTTCTTAAACCTTAAATTTTTAACGAGCATCTCTAAATGGAAAGACTTTGTATTAGAGTTCAGATAAAATATATTTAGTTCAATTTGTTAGAGACACCATTTAGGGTCAAAACAAATAGAAAAATGTCATCGAAATTCTTAACATTAAATATTTTTGTATTGAGAGCACTTGTCGATAATCAAGCAAATTCTGCCATCGAAGATACTCTCTTCAAAAAAAAATTCAATAACAAAAGAAAAAAAAGAAATTTTAGAAGACTTCAAAAAAAGTGTGTGTGGGTATTGAAAAAGTAAACAATTTAATAAAATATAGCATAAAAAAGAAGGGAGAAAAAGATGGCAAAGAAGCATGAAAATGGCATTTTCTTACATTCTTTCTTTTCTACGCTATTTCACGCTGTTTATCGAAAAAAAGGAAAAAGGATGGCTGCAGACATGAATGAAAAAAAGGCATGGGAAAGCAAGTAAGCCTGAAGCAGCAGCATAAGCTTTTTTTTTGAGGGAAGAAGAAAAACGTCGATGAAGAACATTTGTGCGCATACTTTTTTTGCCGCCTGTTTTTTCTTTTATGGAAATAAGAGATGCCAGAAGAAGCAGTAACAGCATCAGCGAGTAAGTTAGGCATCGACAAACTCATTCACTGAAAAAAGAGAAGGACTTGCTGCTGCAGCTTACGGCATTTTGCTTGCCTCCTTCTTGCCCTTAAAATTCTGTCCTTGTCAAAATGCCTATATAGTTAGTCTTTAGCCATTTTTAAGGAAAAAAGGGTGAAGCATAAGTAAGCATATATATATAGCTCTACTCACATATCAAAATGCCATTATATCTTTCTTTCTCCCCCTTCTTTTTTGTATATGCCTGTTACCTAAGCTTTTTAAAGCTGTCATGGAAAGAGCTGAAAGCAGCAAGACAAAAAGCTGTTAGAGTTTTTATATTTTCTTTTTTAAACAAACAAATAAAAAAACTGAAAGGGAGGTCCCTTATCGGCACTTTAAGCAGCATAAAAGGGCACTTTTTTATGGGAAAGTTTTGGGAAAACAGTGAATTTGACAATGACATAAATAGCTGTGATGAGATCATTTGAGCAACTTTGACAAAAACAAAGATATCTGTTACATATTTATTTTTATTACTATTACTGTTAAACAACAACAAATCTCCAATGATGCAACAACAACTTTATCTTCCCTCTTCTTCTTCTTTTCTTCCTGCTTTAAGCCAAGTACCGCATTTTTTAACTTTTACTCAAAAAAACTAAAAATTTTCATTATTTTGCCAGCTTTGAACAACAGCAAAAAAAGACCTACGCAGTTTTGAAAGAGAAAAAGTTTACTCTTTCTTTTTTTGAGCAAAAAAAGCACGCAATTGAATGAAAAAAATGAAAAAAAAGGTTTTCAATTTTTTGACTTTGGCTATGGCCTTGTCTTCTTCTTTTTTCTTTTTTTGATGTGAAACATAATAAAAGAATTTTTTTAAAAGCTTGAAAGGTTTATGCTTGCTTTTTTTTGAAAAAAGTTATATTTTTTTAAAAAAGCATAAAAAAGATGTGACATCTTTTTTTTATTACTCAAGGAAGAAAAAGGAAAGAAAGCAAGGATGTCATGGAAAGAAAGAGAAAGAAAAAAAACTTACCATCTGTTGGAGATGGAGTTGGTAATGTTGCTGGTGCTGTTGTTGTGGATGAGGATGTAGCAGTAGGATGTCCATCCGGAGTTGATGATGAAGATTCATCACCCTTAAAAATAGACGTATAATTAATTATTTTGAAAAAACTTTATAAGCTAAAAAGGGCAGCGCTCATAAATTCAACCTGAAAATCAGGAAAATGGATGAAGCTTTCTTCAATACTCTTTCGCAGCTTTAATTGAACGCAAAATGTTTTAACTAACTTTCTTGTTTGCAGATTTAGTAACTCTTCAAAACTTCAGTTCACGGTTATCTGCAGAGAAATTTGAAATTAAAATATTTACGATTTTGTTCTGTGAATTTTCTTCGTTATCGGAATATCGTAATTTACTTTAAATTTTGATTTAAAATATAACTGAAGCCTAAGTGTTGAGTTTAAAGCAAGTTCAAGCCGAAAAAACCATAAAAGTTTGACTTCATTATTTTGCGATTTGAAATCCAGCTTTTCAGTTTTATTTTTAAAAAAGAAAACAACATAAAATTTGCAATAAAGTTTCAAGCTATCGAAAAACAGAACTAGTTCAAACGTGATACTTCACCAAAGCTGTCAAACTCATACCAATGAATGATGATAAAATTTTAGCGATAATCGTCTAATCATAACTTTTTACTTCCTTCTTCAAAATATTTTAGAACAAAAAATATAACCAAGCAGCCACAAGTAAAAGCTCAATTGTCTTAAAATGTGAAAAAAGAAAGATTCCATCGACAACAACGACGTTACTTATTTATTCGCTTCCCTGCTTTGCTTCCTTACTTACTTACTCGCTTTATTAGATTTTATCTTAATTTTAACGCTTCTTTGAGAATTGCTTGCTTCCCCCTTTACTTAAAAAAACAGAAGCAAGCTTTTTTTAAAACTAAATTATGTTTTTTCGTTTGCGGAAAAAAATTGGAATGATTCAATTTCACCTAAAATAGGAAAAGCAATTCTTTGATTAAAAACTAACCATTTTTGGTGTAAGGCTTGAAGAAATTGATGATGGTGTAGGACCTGGTACGGGTTCAGATGGCACTAGCTCAGATTCTTCTAATTTTGCTTTTGAAGCTGAAGAAGTTGCAGCCATTTCGTCCTGAAAGAAAATATAACAGTTTTGAAAAAATGAAATTGTATTTTTTCGGACTTTAGTCGACAAAAATTTAAAATCAATAGAAAAAAGTTTCTCATGGGTGGGATAGTAATAAAGAAAACATAAAAAAAGGAGGGAGGGTTTAAATTAGCTACTTTTTTATATCGACTATTAAATTAGCAAATGTTTATTCGTTTCATTGTGTCATATTCGAAAAAGACTTTGAAGTTCAAAGAAATAAACATTTACTATGACTATTATTTTTGATTTCCAAAACTTACAGATGCTGCAGTATTATCTTTTTCTTTCTTCTCCGATGTTGGTGGCTGTCTCATTATCAAAAGCGTTAATTCATCTCCTTCACAACATTCACGAATTTTTGTTGTTGCTGTTACATGTGACAGACCAAATAAGACTTTTCCATTTATCTGCAAAAAAATAAAGTCAATATTTTCTTTTGTTATATTTTTATCGAAAAAATAATTAGCTTGAATTTGTTTCAAAAAAGAACGAACCTCCAACAATTCATCATTAACTTGAAGGGGAAGAGGAGATGTTGATTGAATATCCACAACAAAAACGGATTTCTTTTCACGATCTCGATTACCAGCCAAAGATAAACCAAGTCCTTTTGGGGGAATATTTTCAAGTCGGATTAGAATTGGTTCACCTGGTAAATTACCATATTTTCGTTTTATTTTTTCTGAAAATTGAATAAATAAATGAATTTAGCTCAATATCGTCAAAGGCACAGAAGGGCAATTAAACTTTAATGATACAAAAAATTTTTAAAACAACATTTTAGCTCACAAGATTTACAATTTTCTTACGATTTAATTTAGATAGAGCGTAAAATATAAAGCGAAACGTGTAGCAGAGTAGGTTTAACATGAAAAAAATAATCGTAACTCTTACCTTGCGTATAACAAAATCGATCTTCTTCTTCAGCATCATCTTCAGCCTTTTCCAAAGCAGCAGCTGATTCAGGATCTAACTTTTTTCTCATTGATTCTCTTAACCGACTTAATCGTCGCTTCTTTTGTGATTCTCTTGAAGCTCCAGAAGATGCTGCAGAAATGGTTTTATGGGAATCTGCTCCTGATGAACCTGCTTCTCCTGGTGGAGTGACAACAGGTGATTCAGCCATTCGAACATGTTTTTCATCTTCTTTAAAAATTGGAGGTTTTTCTTGAATAAGCTCAATTTTTTGTGGCTTTGAAGATGATGGTGTTGATGAAGATGCTGCACCAGATGTTGAAGGTTGTTGCTGCTGTTGTTGCAGTTGTTGCTGTTGATGAACTGAGAAGCTTTGCAGTGATTGTACAACAAATTTTACAGGATTTGTAGCAGATTTAATAACAGAGACAGCATATTCATGTGTTGCATCTTTGAGATCGATATCATTAACAGATATCACTCGATCACCCATGAACATTTTCCCAGATTTACCAGCAGGTGATTCAGGTAGCACAGATTTAATGAAGATTCCTGATACAGTATTACCAGTTCCAGGAAGTCCACCTTTGTGTGAAATTTCAACTCTTCCTCCAACAATCGATATCCCGAATGATTCATTTGGTTCACGATGTAACAATACGGTTCGAGCTTCACCCCAAAAATTATTTCGTTTCTTTTTATTTGAATGATTTGATTGCTGTTGTTGCTGCTGGTGTTCTCCTGTCGTTGAGGTAGTATGTGTAGAAGAAGACGAAGAAGAAATAAATGGCATACTTTTATCAACAACTGTTTCTTGCACAGTTTTGGTAGCAGATGTGGCAGTTAAAGGTTTGACTTCAGAAGATAAAGTCCCGGCAGTTTCAATAGAAGAAGAAGATGGACCCGGTTGAGATTGATAATAAGGCATTGATTCATTACTATTACGAGAGGTTTCCTAAAAAAAGTTTAATAATTTAGAACTGTTATAATAATTTCAAGCTTTGGGGAAACAAATATTTCAAGAGATTCAGTATTTTAAATCCATAAAATGATTATTCTAGAAAAACATGAAAAACAAAAACAACTCTATAATAAATGTTCAATGTTTTTTTTCAGAAAGTTTAAACGCTTGATAAATCTTTTTCATCTTTAAAAGGGGGAGCCAGAGTTTGTGTCTTTCTGGTCAACCGTAAAATTAATAAATCAGTTTTTTGCTTCTCCTGCAGCTTTGTAAAATATAAAAAGCTCTCTCAAATGCCTGATTTTCAGGTTGGCCCATAAGAGAAACATTTTCAGACAGTGAAACATTAACTTCATTTTTAGTAATTTTAAAGCCGAAATTTAAAGTATACTTTCGATAGTTCATTTCCGAAAAAGTCAACTTCTTGTCATCTTTTTTTACAGGTTTTCACTTAAATAACTTACAAAACTTTTTTCAATTGAGCGTTGTTGTTCTAATAAATTTGGAGCTGTTGGAGTTGACGAAGATGTTGAAGGAATTTCATCAGATGTTGGAGAAGGAATCGAATTAGAAGATTGAGGTGATTCAAAGATCTTTGGCGTTGTTGTTGTTGTTGTTGTCGATGCTGGTTGAATATTTTGATGCCAATCAGAAGTTCGACAAGAAATTGAAAGTTCCAAAAAGCTTTCAGCTAATGCCGCCTACAAATTTAAAGCATGAATAATAATAAACATATTTTTAGTAAGAAAAAAAAACATGGCTTTCTTAATTAGTCAGGCAGTCATGGAAAAAGAAAAGAAGTTAAAAGTTTTCTCTTAAATAAAAGTGACATGTCAAAAGATGGCAAAAAAGAAAGTGAGATCTAAAAATAGTCGTCAAACTAATTACACTTTCTTAAAATTACTGGAAACGTTTAAAATTTAAACAACTATGGAATAATAAAAAAGAAAAACACAGATGTCTGTGCTGTTTCCCTTATGATGGATCAATATTTTTATTTTTGAAAAGAGAATAGCTAACAAGAGAGCGTTCATAGATGGTTTAGAATCTTAGCCTTAAATATGATATAAAACTGGCAGTAAGTAAAATCCATATGAAACTACTTTTTAATAGATTTTATGCAAATTTAAAGCCTAAAAAGGAGCCATTTTAAGTTAAAAGCAGCAGAAAATATCGCGCATTTATTGGTTAAGCTAAAATAAACACTTATGGATCAGGGTACGTAAATATTAGCATATGGAATTGTTAAGGTAAAGTTATTATTATCGATCAGCATATGAGAATCATGTCTTAGGATTCTCTTCAAAAAGTGATGTAACAAAACTATGAATGAATTTTAAAAAAGTTTGCTTTGAAGATGCTTCAAAAAAACTTTAAATAACTAAACCGATGCCAAAAAACATGAACTTGAAAAAACTAGCAACAAGTAAAATCCATAAAAAAACTACTGAAGTCTTTTTTATGTCTTCTCTCAAAAGAACTTCTTGTATGTTGCCAAAAACACAACATCTTAAAAAAACACAATAAATAAAAAAGTTTCTCTCCTCTTCTTTTCAAAGTTTTTTTCAAGATGAAGAAGAAGAAAGCTACTAAAATTTAATAGATGCAAATAGTTTTTTTAGCTTTTCAGTGCATAAAATGGGAATAAAAATTTTTAAATAAAAAACTACGAAAAAATTGTATGAAAAAAGTTATTACCACAAAAAAAAGAAAAGAAAATTGTATTATCGAACGACGATTATTAAGGAGGTATTGAATTTTTAAAAAAGTAAAAATGTGGGACTTTTAAAAAACGATGTTACGACATAAAAGAGGCAAATGAAGCAATGGTATTTTCTGATGATTTTAGATCGCAAGAAAAAAAACATGAAATTTCGAAAAGTAAGCACATGCTCATCAAGGTATTCGAAATTACTAAAGCTCAAAAAATGAAGTAGTTCAAATAAACATTGTTACAATCAAAAAAGTTTAAAATTAAAATTAAAAAAGTATAAGGAAGACTTTTATTAGTTGCTGCAAGTAGCTAGCTGCCTATCACATGCGTGCGTGTGTTTCACTGAATAAGCGCGCAAATAAACAAAACTTCAAAAGAAAAAAGAATAAGAAAGGGAATATCCCTTTTCTTCTTTTAAACAAGTTAAATAATTACTTTGAAGGAAAGAAAAAAAAGATATGTATCACAAAGAGAGAGCAACAAAAAAATAAAGAAAGAATTAAAAAAAGATAGAAGCAACAACAGCAAAGAAAAGTAAGTCAAAGACATTCTCTTTTTTGTTTTATTAGAAGAGTTGCGCAGAATTAGAAAAGAAGACTTTGGCACTCCTACATTTTTCTTCTTCTTCTTGTTTATCTCTCCCTTCCATAAAAACTATATAATTCATAAAATCCATAAAAAATGTATGTTTATTAATAAAAACCCACCCAAAGAGATTAAACAAAAAAAGAGGTTAAATTAATAAAAAAAGTGCAAAAAGATTTTCTAATCAAATGAAAAGAAAGTGATTCTAATATTTCATGAGCAACGGTGATCGCAAAAAGTTTGAATATTTAAATACAGTCAAAAAAACTTTTACACACCTGGACATGGGGTACGCAAAGGACACATTGCGTTTCTTGTTGCGTCCCAAGCAAATGGAGTAGAAAAAAGAACAAAATGTGAGAAGACAATAGTGTATGTATTAATGCTAAATTTCGCTTAACTATTTAATAGTAATAAAAATAAAAAAGTTTTGCTAGAAAAGTTGGAAAAAATTCACATAAAAAATTTCACACTTTAATTTTTAAAAAGTCGTGTGGAAAATTTAAAGTTGCGTATCGTGCTGCCCAAGTGTGACCGTTTAAGGAAACGCAAAAAGTAGGGATCTGTGACAGCGAAATTCTTGAATTTTTTATTACTACGATTTCGATAATTTTTAAGCTAAAATCCAAAAACAAACCTTAACCAAATCATTCGCAAATTCACCAATTAAAATTCCATCAATAATAGACGTAGTTCTTTCTTTTGCAAATTTCTCTGCAACATTTATTGTTGTTTCATCAATATGATTATTTGGCATTGTTTGTTCATGCATTGCTTTAGATGGCTCATTCAAAGATTTTAAATATAAATCGTCGTCTTCAAATGATGAATCACTAAATAAGTGTGGTCCCGGCGGTGCAGTAGTGGATGAAATATCGGTTGTTGTTGGGACAGGTGTTTCTGCACCACCACTAACAATGGTACCGTTTGGAGTAATTTTACGTCCCAAGTATGGGCTTTTATAGAATTTTGGAAACACTCTAAAAAATAGCAAAAAACTTTAAAACAAAAAACTTTTTTAAGCAATAAAAGATTTGTTCAAGCTTTAACAAATCTTTTTCTTTCTGTTTAAGCTTTTTCAAGTTTAAGATTCCTCTTTTTTCCTCAAAAAAAAAATACTGCCAAAAAATGTTCCTTACTTTGGTGAAAGTCTATTGACTGGTGGAATTTCAGCTGAAGACTCCGCCTCACGATGAAATCGTTGCTTCCAAAGCCGAGCGTCTGATGCACAAATGTATGTTACACTAAAAAAATAAGATAGAAAATAAAATTTTATCATAATAAAATTGTTTATTAAAAATGCAATTTAAAAAAAACGCTTTAAAGTAAAAATTGGGAGAAAATAAACTAGAATGCTGCAAAAACGTTTTTTTGGTTAAGAAGTTGTTGTTTAAAAATGAAAAAAACTAGAAGCAGTTGAATATTAAAAAAACTTTTTCAGCTTTTCTTTTTTTAAGGAAAGAAGAGGAAGAAGAAAAAACAATTTGCATAGAAAATTACAAATGGCAGAAACTTAAGGGGTACATTTATGGTACAACACTTTTACTTTTGCAGCAGCTGTATGTTTGCTATTATGTGATTTCTATCTAGTAATATGTAAATTAATTTTTATAAATCGACATATGTTTCTTGCAAAATGGAGAAACTTCAAACAAATTTATAAAAGAAAAAACAAATATAAGGTTACAAATTTTGCAGGTAATAGCATGTGGTCCAGGGCATCCAGATTTTAGTTTTCGTAAAACAAAATCAAAATTTCGATTTTTTTAAATTAAGTGGGAAAAAACCTGCTATCAAATGTTGAGGCATCTGCCACTAGTTTTCACAAAAGATAAATCTAACATCTTAGAAAAATATTATAAATCTGTAAAGAAGAAAACAAGTGACACAAACATTTTCACAACCTTCGATAATTTAAAAAAAAGAAACAAAAGGAAAGAATGATTCCCATCTATCTATCTTTTAGAAAAAACGGGATAAAAAGATAAATGAGGATTTGTCAGTTAACTCATTATACTGGTATATATTTGATTGTTTTATATAAAATTTGCATAATCTCAAGAAAGATTTTAAAAAAAATTATTAGCCATTTTGGTGATACAACACTTTAACAGGAAAATAAGACAGCACCAAAATTTTTTTAGAAATATCTTTATTTTTTTCCAAAAGATAAATCTTATATTTCTAAAATATATTTTTGTTGTCAAAAATGAAGAAAAACGAGTGACACAAATATTTCTTCTTAAACTGCAAAAAATTTTAAAAAAAACAGAAGCACGAAAAAGAAAGGGGGAGGCAGTTATGGATTAGGGAATCTTTATCTTTCTAAAGAAAATGGATAAAAAGATAAATGAGAATTTGTCAAGCAATTCTCCATCTCAAAAAAAGGGATTTCAATAGACTATATAGTTTCATTTCCAGCATAAAAAAGAGATTAAAATAAAGTACTTACTTGCACTGGGTGCCAATTAAATTTGTTCTTTTTAGGATTGCTCTGGCTTGAGCATTAGTAACATTTCGAAGGGATTCAGTATTAATTTTGACGAGATAATCTCCAACTTGTACACGACCATCTCGACCAATTGCTTTTTTGGAACAGATTGATTTTACCACGCATCCATTGATGCCTTTGTCCACTTCTGCAGATACGGATATCCCAAGTGGAAGAGCACCTTTGATGAGCTTGATTGAACGCTCGAGTTCTTTTGGAAGGAATATTACATCATAACCCCATGACCCTTGTAAATTTGGTGTTCCACAAGGGCTTAAACTTCTGGATGAGCATGGAGACCACGTTAGCATAGAGCTGTGACTCTAAAAAGCGTAAAGGGATTAAAGAAGGCATGTAAGAGACCGATTAACTGGGAAACGGAAAATAATTTAACACTTAATACAAATACATTTTACGTTTATTCAATTATGCAAATTTTAAGCATTCCTAATTGAGATATATATTTCTTAGCTTGAGGAAGTACCACACGATAAAATATCGTCTGCTATTTTTCGCTAACGATATTTTATACTAATTGCTAAAAACGGATATATTGTATTAAGACCGTTAAACATTTGCATAAACTTTATTAAATAATTGAAAGAATCATAGGGAATATGTCCAGGTAAACTTTAATTGATCCTATTAAGCTTCAATCAAAAAACTTACTCTTGGAGTTGTTGGTGAACCACTTTCAGATGATGGAAAATAAAGCTAAAAAATAAAACTAAAATTAGAACTTTTGAAGAAAGAGGAAGCCAAAACACATATTTAGTTATTTACTAATTTACTTGCAAAAAACGTTATGCAAATATTTATTGCTTTTTAAAGATTTTTAGAAGACTAAAAAAAGTAAATTGCCTAAAGGCTTTTAAGCACTATTAATTCATTAACCAAAAAATAGACATACAAAAAATCTTTTTTCAAGCCATTGAATTTTTTATAACCAAATTTCAGCAGCTTAAAACCAAGGATTGTATTAGCAAAAACTTGCATACCTGTGGATTTAGCTTCCGATATACGTCTGCTCCAATCCAAACTTCTTCAGTGCTTGAAGCTCCAGAAATCTAAAAACAATCTTTTTAAAAAACAGATATATCAAAATCCCAATGGAACATTAATCAAAAAAATGATAAACTACATGTCTTAGTTTTTTATCTTTTGTGTTATAAACAGACATACCCCAGGATTGCACAAATTTGGTCTTCTTCGACGTGATCGTGGTGAAGTGCCTTTAGCGAGAAGACGCTCAGAGCGTGTAATTATAGGAGAATGAGTGCCAAAATGTAACTGAAAAAATGGAGATATATGGATTATAAATGGAAAGGATAAAAGAAAGTCTCAAAGGATAAATAAATCAAAGGAAAAAAAGCTTTTAACATTCATTTTTTGAAAAAAAAAATGTGTCGTCTTTTGGCGTCAGAAATTGAAATGTAGAAGAAAAAATATGTATTTAAATATTTTATAAAAGTCAAAAAATGGCAAACACAACAAACAAATTTGGAACAAAGAAAGGACTTTCTTATGGCTTCTCTATGATGGCAAAGAAATCTTTTGTTAAAAATAAAGAAAATTATAACAGCAAGGGTTTGCACTGTTATTTTTAATGTGCCATAAAATTTCAAAGGTGAGAATTTAAAGAGTTTTTAAACGTTAAAGAAGAAATACAAAAAAATCGATATGATTTTATGAACAGAAATAATCAAAATTTCTGACTATTTTACGAAAACAACAGTTTTCAACAAAAAAATGGAATAGTCAGAATTGGTAGTAAACAAAAAAATTGAAAAGAATCACGCAATGTGTCTTTATTTTTCTTTTATATAAAAGAAAAATAGAATAGCAAGAAAGATTTTTGTAAGCTTAATCTTTAAAGCTATGAAGATAAAAGCTAAATGTTTTTTCCTTTTCATTCATTTTCTTTTAACGCCTTCCTTCAATGCCACCAGGATGTTGTTTGTTAGTAAGAAGAAGAAAATAAAGCCGCTAAAATGAAACGGAAGATGAATAGGAGATAAAAAGAGATAACGGAATATCTTTCTTCTTTTTTACATAGAGCAGTGTAAAATATATTTTTTTTTGCAAAAAATGCATAGAAAATGATTAAAACTTTAAGTGTTAATATAAGGAATTATGAGAGGTCAGAATTTTAGATGTTAGAAAAATAAACATGTATGAAATATGTGGAACATTTCTTAGATAAAAACCCAAAATAAACCTTTTTTTCACGTTTTTGTGTGTTCCAGTACAACAGGTAAGAAAAGATGGCAATTTTTAAAGGTATTCAAAAAACGAAAAGAAATTATTGTTGCATGAAAATTAGAAAAAAACAAAGAATATAAATAATTTAAAAAATATGTGTTTTTACACATTCAGTATCAAGCATTCGTTTTTACCTTCAAGGTAGCTGAAGAGTTAAAGCATATTTTCAAAGAAAAACATGTCAAAACAGTAAAATTCTATCTTACTTAAATATTTTAATTCTTTTGTTCAAAAAATCAAGAACGAAAATTGCTTTGTTTGATTGATAAAAAAACAACAAAATAAAATGTAAAATCAAAGAATAACAAAAGTGTGTTGACGGACTGAATGTCAATGCCGTCCTTTGTCATCTAGCACCCAGCTAACAAGCTGTTAAAAAAAGAGAAAAAAATCAGTTCTCGCTTTTTCTCTCTGTCAAGTTCTAGTTAAAAAACAGACAGTGATTTATTGCTTGATTTTTTCTAGAAAGGTAAAAAAGCTGTTTTACTCAAAACAAATAGTGTTGAAAAAAAAGCTTTAGGGTTCACGGAAAAGTGAAAGTTGAGAACTTGCAAAAAAATATTAGACAAAAATTGTTTAAAGTTTAATACGTTCAAGAGAAAGCACCTGTTTAAGGAAAAAATCATGCAAAAGCTTGCATGAAAAATGTTTGAAACTTTTGCAAGGTAAAAGATGAGAAAACTGGAAGGAAATTATTTGGTCTAAGGTTTTAACCTTTTGAACCTAACCATTCAAAACACGACACATTTTTGTATGATAACAATAAAGGTTACTAACCTGATCAACTGGAACTGGTTTTGCAATTCCAAGTCTAACTAATCCAGCAGGAGTAGATTTCAGCACTCCAACAGCCTGTTCCAAAGATGCATTCGATAAATCTGTTGAATTAACAAATAACAGCCGATCTCCTGGAACAATTCGGCCATCAGCTTGTGCAATTCCACCCGGCACCAAAGAGCGAATAACAATCACAGATTCTCCACGATGCATTGGATCTTGGTAATCAATAACAGAAAATCCCAAGCCACGTGAATCTTTTTCTAGCGTCACAACAATTGGCACACAATTCCATATACATAAACCTGATAAGTGTTCTAGCGAACGGGGTCTAAGGCGTTTAACAACCTATAAAAAGATTCAATTAATTAAAACATGGAAAATTTGTATACATGTACATCTCGTATCTGAACAATATGAATTATCCAAATTTGCAGAAGTTTCAAAAGTAATTAATTTGTTATTACGCAAATTCCGTAAAGCATAGACAAATTTGAATTAATTTGAAAGGAAAATTATGCAAATTATTATGGGCGCCGGGTTAATCCTACTGAATGTGAAATTGGATTCAAATATCAAATGTATATTCATTTGCATAATTTTCTATAGCATTTTAACTGCGCAAATTTACTAAAGTGTCAATAGCGTATAAAAATTAGCATAATACATGCGGAAGATGTTATATTAAAGTTTGCACAAAAAATAACGCACCTCGTTTAAAAAATAGCCACCATTTTGTTTAGATAAATAATTAAGTGAAGACTCAGATTTTGCTTTAACAATTCGATCCATTCCATCACTAGCTAATAGAGTATATGCAAGAGGAAGGGATTGCTCCGGTGAAGGCATATATAAATTAATTTGTTGAGCTTTGCGACACAAAATAAGGCGAACATCTTTTTGTTCATTTCCGGCAGCAGCTTTACCCAAGGCATGTCTCACAGTGACATGGGATTCACCATAGAGAACTTGATCATCACATTGAAGTAACTCATCCCCAGCTTTCAGAAGCCCACATTTAGCTGCAGGACCATCTTTTCTCAA
The DNA here is from genome assembly GCA_024447215.1 of Panagrolaimus sp. LJ2400. Lineage (NCBI taxonomy): Eukaryota > Metazoa > Nematoda > Chromadorea > Rhabditida > Panagrolaimidae > Panagrolaimus > Panagrolaimus sp. LJ2400. The sequence continues at coordinate 185,689 of JAMRYA010000042.1, read as the reverse complement.
TGATTCAATGAAGTGATGTGGACATAGTTGGTTACCGTCTACTACATCTACCGTACCCTCGAGAGAGATACCAAGCCCACCATCAATATCATTCTTATCTGGATGAATAATCACTGATATCACTTCATAATCTGGCCCAAGCTTTGTCTGCCATGAATGTTTGTAATCCAGCAACGTTGATTGGACATCAACAATCTGAGTATCATTTTCTTGTTCATGTAACATTTTCAAGCAAACAGCCTGTGGAGATTCCGTCGAAAATCGAATCATTTTCAAACGAATTCGATTTCCACTTTTAATCAATGTTTTAACAGATTGTGAATGACTCAGCGATTCCAAAGAAGTTCCATTAACATTAATAATTAAATCATGGACACGAATTTTGTTTGAATGATGTGCTGGGGAGTTGGGGACAAGTGATTTTACAAATACTCCAGAGATCTCTTCTAAAAATTAATATAAAATTAGAATAGTTAGCTACATAAAGTGACAAAGAAATATCTTTAGCTCAACTGAAATTTCGCCAGTTTGGATTCCACTTTTATAGAGCTCTGATTTGGTTTTAAGGTTTTGAAGGAAATTTATTGGCCAAAAACACTATAAAAACAAACTTTTTAAAAAACTTTTTGAATGTGCAAAACTCAATAAAAAATGGCTTCAAAAGGAAGCAAAACAAAAAAATGCAAATTTAAAGATTTGCATTTGCGTTTAAAGTGTTTTTTAGCGGACAGCATAGTCAACAACTACGTTAAACTTTTTTTTAAAAAATCTTATTTATCAATACATTTTGGGGGAAGTTAATTATATAAAATCCAAATTTTAGGAAAAAAGAGGAAGAGTGGTGTTACATGAATGAATTAATTTGGAAAGCTACTACTTCAACTACTATTACTAGTAGCTGCTAATTTCAAAATGGCAATAAAAAAACACGAAGCCTAATTTGTAATGAAAAAAAGAAAGATAGGAGACACAAATGAGTGTGGTTGTTGTTAAAAAAACAATAAATAAAACAAAAAAAAGAAAAGTATTAACGCATTTGCTGCTTCTCTTTTTTTTATTTTGGGGGGTTTCTTACTTAGCTTACTCGCTTACTTACTAGTTTCTCAATGGCAAATTGCCATGTAAAAATGTATATCTATCTATCCATAAAAGAGAAAAGGAGCCCAAAAGATGAGCAAAAAAAGAAGAGACATAAAAATGAAAAGGAGTTTAAAAAAGACAACCGTGTCTAAACAGCTTCAAAAACTACAGGAAAAGCATCAATTGAAGAACAAGAAAACAATTTTTAACATTTTTTTCAATAACGTTGTCCACCGCCATCGCCGCCAACGTCCGCCCGCCGGTTTTTGCAATCATCGCCATCGACATCAACCTCCACGTCGATAACAACAACGACGATGGCATTTTTTCTTATCGAATCTTTGTTGACAACGAATGAACGAAAGCTTCAGTTAGGCTTCTTCTTCTTCTTTCTTCGAGTTGTTCTTTTCTGTCCTCAAAAAAAGAAGACCTCTTCTTCCTTTTATATTTAAAGATTATTAAATTATTGGATAAAGCGTGTTTTAACTCAATTTTGTTTCCCCCTCTTCTTTTTTTTTCAAAAAAAATAAATGTCAGGATTTTATTTAAAAAATTCTTTGAGTTTTTTTTCAAAAAGGACCTTTCTTATATTCGGGCATTGTGGAATTTCCAAAAAAAAGTAATTTTTAGCAACATTATTTCTATTTTTTGTTGTTGTTGAAAGCAAAAAGCAATTTTCGGAGAAGATATGTATTTTTTTAAAGAAAGTTCAATAACCTCTTGAAATGGGTAAAAAATAGAATAGAAAGGAGATAAAGATGTTAAAGTTATTTTTTTACTATTTTTAAATGGGGGAATTCACAAAAAAAGTTATTGAAACACTTTTAACTTAATTTTTGTGTAAAGTTGAAACAAAATTACATCAAATAAAATAATTCTGATTTTAATCAACAAATTTTTATATTTTTTGAAAACCAAATATCGAAATTTAACCAAAAATTAATCAAATTCTTTTTCTGCAGACAGATGTTAAAAAGCAGCAATTTCGATTTTGACAGTTCGAGAAATATCGCGATTGAAATGAAATGGTTAAATTAATTTTGTTAACAAATTGCGATTTTTTTAGAAATACAAATATCAAAATAGACCTTAAGTTTTGGGATAGCATTGACTGAAATTAAAATATCGAAATTAAAGTAAATTTTAGATTGAGTAGTATTCAACAAATTAAAAAACTGGTTTATCAGAGCACTTGAAAAAATTTTAGAGCTGGTAAAAAGAAGCTTGGATATTATGGCGCTAAAAAGCTGTATCTCCATAATTAAAAAGCTCTATATTTTTGGTAAAACAAAAACTTCGTTGAAAATAGACATCTATTGTGTATTAGTTTAAAAAAAACGATTTCTTGCTTACCTTTTTTATGAACATATCCGGCTACCGTAATACCCAAACCAGTTTGTGGATCTCGCTGTAATTCAACATCAACTTCTTCATATGAATTTTCAATCCAATGCTCTCGGCAAAATGTTGTTAATGCCTGAAAGCTTTGGATATTACATTCTATCAGTCGCTCTAAAATGCTTACCATTTCTTGTAAATTTTTTAAGCTCATTGGTCGATCAGAATTTGAATATGAATTTGATTTGGCTTTCGAGGCATGAGATCCACTTGAACCTGGTCGTTTTTCTGTTGAAAGTGAACGATGCTTTAATTTTTTATGTTCACCTTCAACATCTTCTGGATTATTGTTATCAGCTGTAGCAGGTTCACCACTTGTTGATGGTTGTTGTGCTTCTGTGTTATTATTACTTTCATCAACTTCTGCTTCCCCTTCTCCAGATGTTGAAGGCATTGCTGCAGGATTTGTTGTTGTAAGCGGTGTTCGAGGATGTGGATTGGAGTCTCGACGAAGTTTACCATTTTGCATTGCATTAATTCTTTGCTGAATTTGTTCTTCCAAAGATGATGGATTTAGCGCTGCTCTTGTTGCCATTGTCCAACAAGCTGAAAAAAGAAATCATTGAAAGATTTGTTATGTAAATTTTTGTTGGTTGCGGTAATTAGAGCGACAAAACTAATAATTTTAATACAAGATGTTACTGCAAAATATATGCTATGTTTAAAGTTTTTTTACTACTAATATTACAATAGTCGAAGAAATCCAACAAATTTAATGACGGATTTTGTTGTAAAATTATTTCTACCACATTTGCTGGATTGCTTTTTGAAAATGATTTCATGTCCGGTTAATCTCTATGTCTGTGTCAACTTTTTTATTGGCAGAATTCCAGGAATCCCAGAAAAGCAACAACAACAAAAAGTTCCGGTTTTTATTGCTACTATTTTAGCACTTTTTTAAAAACCACTGTCTATGTACAAATTTCTCTCAAAATAAACACAAATATTTTTTCCACCAACATCATAAACTAGAAGGGCACATTTTTTTGTCGCAGCTGGGAACTTTATAAAGACAAAAAAAATAATAGTTTAGAGATTTAAAAAAATAGTTTAAAAAAGTTTTTTAAAAAAATGCTGCAATTTTATTTTAAAAAATGGGAGAAAAAAAACAATGAAAGAAAAAAGAGGAGTTGAAAGAACGCTTTTAGTTTTGTTTTTTTATTTTAAAATAAATTCCCTAAGGTTTCTACAAGTCATTGAAAAGGCATTTGTTCCATTTTTATAGCGGTAGTGGAAGAAGAAAATAAGGAATAAGAAGAAGACCTTTTTAAGGAAGAAAGAGAAGATAAAAAACGTATAAAAAATAGATAGATAAAATCGTAAAAATGAGGAAGATGTTGGTGGTATGCAAAATATTAGAGCTTTTAAGAAAGCTTTCAACACATTAAAAATCATGTGAAAAATGGAGTGAATGCGTTTTTTAAGTAGAATATAATCATCATTACTGTACTATGATAATGGATGACATTTTAAATGGAAGTTAAAATTTTGATATGGTTATAATCTCAAAAATGTAAAAAAAAATACTAATCTTATAATGTTTAAATAAAAAAATAAAACTTTTTTTTAAAAAATCACTTTAATATTTAAGCTTATCTAAAGTAGAACATGATACGATATCACCTGCTATTGGCATAACCAAAAACTGCATATTTTTCATATTTTTTGGTTTTCAAAATATTTGTTACAACACATTATTAATAGATAATTAACCATCAAGAAATCATATAAACAAAAGCAATCCATTAGCAGTTCTAACTTGCAGCTCAAATTGGACAAATACAACTGCTTCAATAAAACCCTGATTCCTGGGTTTAATTATATGAAAAAAAATTACGCTAAAATGATAATCAGGAAGCCGGAATTTGGCGAATGAAGTGTTTTAATAAGACTATCAACTTAAACAGCCCTAGAGTTTTCTGTTTTTATCCGATACCATAAATGCCTATCTAATAGGTATTCTTGCTAAAGGTAATCAATTATAACCGTAAAAAGCTATATTCAAAAGAATCCAACAACACCAGTACTATATTTTTTAAAAAAACCTTGGGAAATAGAAAATGTGTCATCTCAGGAAAGAAAATTTTATAGAAATAAAAAAATAGAAAAAAACTTCTTTTCAATGTTCTTTTTTCTTCTAAGCTTTTAGTTTTCCCTCTTCCTTCCAAAAAAATCTGCGCCACCCCACTTTTTTTTTCTTCTTCCTGCATTCCTTCTTTTTTCTTTTATTCATTGCCACAAAAAGAAAACTTTCTTTTTTCTGTTTGTATTTGTGCCAAAAAGAAAAAAGAAACACACGTTTTTTAACGGTGAAAAGAAAAAACTTTTTTTGGGATTTAAATTGAACAAGAAAAAAAGAAGCAAAAAGAGAAAGGAGAAGGCGTCAATTGCAGAAACTTTCTTTTTTTCTTCAACAAACAACAGGAAAAAATACATCATTGGCATTAAAGAAATAGAGAAGAGGGAGAGAGATTCAAGGTTTGCTTAAAAAATTTGTTACAAATCTTTTTTTTGTGTTGAAAGATACTCAAGAGAATGTGGAATAAAGCTCACAATGAAATCAAGGTTTCGATTTAGCAAAATGGCGATATCGAAAATTTCAGTTTTTCGGTTTCTATCAACAAAAAAATTACTTTCACTTCGTCTTTTTAATTTTTTTTCAAATTTAGCTAAATTTAAAATAAAATTTCGAAATTTTGATTTTTAAAAAATCAACGTTTGCTAATTAGAATCACAACCTTATTTCGATCTTTTTTATATCAAAATCCAAGCTTCTTTTAACATCAAAAAACATAAAATTTATTGGCAGAATTTCGAGTTACAAAATTTTGATTTTTAATAATATAGAATAAAATAAATATCAAATTAGCAGTTTTTATTTAATTTATGAGGCATTTTGAAGTCTCTGAAGTTTGCAATTAAAAGCAAACAAATTTTTATTCAAAAAGTTTAAGAAAAACGTAGAAGAAAAAGTTTGTTTTCAAAAATGTAAACAAACTTTTCGTCTACTCCTTTTATGTCTACGAAAAACTTACACAATGAATCTTCTGCAGTATCTGTAACATTAATAGGTCGTCCAACAATAACTTCTATAATTTGTTCAGGTTGCCGTAGAAGTCCTGCAACCTGTTGGCTTGACATTCCATTAACATTAATTCTGCCAATTTGTAATATTCGATCGCCGGGTCGTAATCGTTGATCCTATAAAATATTCAGAGTTGGATAAAGAAAATTATAATAAAGCCAGGGTTGATTGATAAATGTTATGCAAACGTATCAAATTTTGCAACTTAAATTTTCGCATAAAATTATAAAGAAATATGTTTTGCTTTTTTTCTTAAGCTATCTTAAGTTGGTAAATATTTTAATCCACAAGGAATAAAAATAATAAAATTCTCATTAAATGTTTTAAATAATTTAAATAAGTGCATAGATATTTTTTCCATAAAATAAATAAATAAAATATGATGTAATTCGATATATATATCCATACCTTATCTGCAGCACTTCCGGGTAAAATTGTTTTAACGACCACCCCGGTCGAGGTCCCTCCAACAATACCAAAGCCAAGTCCAACAGCGGGATCATTTGGAAGATGGACAACTTGGACTTGTGTCCAATCACCGGTTAACTGAAAAAAAAATTGATTATAAAAGGGTACTGTAGCAAAAGTAGTTGGCGATAAAAATTTTATAGAATTAGGGTTCGGCTTTCGAAACCACAAATTTCGAAATCGAAACAAGATCATGTATTTTTGAAAAAAATTGATCAATTTTTTTTAATTTTTTTACAAACTGAAATATCTAAATCAATCTTATATTTCGGCTCTAAATCGGTAATCGAAATATTTTTTGTTATCCGACAAAATCGAAATTTCGATTTTTTTTAAAAATATCGAAATCCAAATAAAAAGTTTAAATTTTTTTTCTGTTTTTTTGGAAATCAAAATTTCTCAAAAAATTTCTATCTAAATTTTAACAAAGTTTTAAAGGCTGGCCGAAATCGAAAAACCAAAATATTAATTAAAGGAATCAAAAAATTGCTGCTAGAATTTTGATTTTTCAGAGCTCTAATTTCGAAATTTTGAGTTAATAACTGAGAAGACAGTAAAAGACAATAACGCTATTAATTCAATCAAACCTTAATAATATATTCAACAAAAGCATTATAATCAAATTTATCAGAGGATGAATTATTTGGTATTGGTGGGCAGGATACTGTAGATTTATTTGCAATACTTGATTTTCCATCACAAAAATCACCACCTTCAGAAGTTGTGGATTTAAATTCAACTCGATGCTTTTTTCTATGGCCACTATGATGATGGTGATGAGAATGACTGTGTAGTGAAGCCGATGTAACAAGCTGATCTGCAAATCTCACAGATAGCTCGGAATCTCCGGAATCCCTTTTTGAGCCAGGAGGATTTTGACCACCTGTGAATTGCCGGATTCTTGCTGATAGGGCTGATTGCGGGTATTGGGTGTAAATGGGAGCGGTGATAATTTTTGCCGTTTCTTGGACATTTGTTGTAAGAGTATTCTTTACGGTGGTGGTAGTTTTTGTTGAAGGGGCATATGGGCCAGAGTCTTCATCTTCTGTAGAAATATAAATGGCATCGTAATGCTTGGATAAGAATGATGACACTGCTGCAGCTTTGTTGTTCATTTCCATTGTTTTAGAAGCTGATGTTGAAGATTTTCTTGATGGAATAGTTGATGGATGACTTGATGGAAGAGTTGTTGAATTAGATGTTGTCATTGTTGTCGTTGATACCTTTGAGGAGGACTTGGTTGTTGCCTCTGATGTTTTTTCTGTAGAACTTTCACGGCGAGACCGACCAGTAGCTTTGAATAATCTCATTTCATTTAAGTAATAATAATAATTCCAAATAAAATACGAAATAAAGACAATAAAACTTTTTTTCCAGAAGAAATAAGAAGTAAAAAAGTTAAAAAAATAAAAGTTACTTTGAAATAAAAAAAATAAATATACACGCAAAATGAATAAGAATTGAGCTTGAAGAAAATAGTGTGAGAACGCTAGGAGTTCAGTATTTTTTTTCTAGTTTCATTTTTTTATATATAATGTTGTTGTTGCCATCCCCATCCATCGTCGTCCTCAACGACGTCGTCAGAAGAAGACCATTGCCGCCAGAAAATGCTGCTTGCACTTATTTAATGCACTCTCCTCACAACTCTTCTGTGCTTTTCAACGTGAAAGCATTGAAAAAAGCTCAGGAAGAATAAAAAAAAGTAAGAGTAAAAAATGATGATGATGAAGAAGAAGACGGAGTTAGTTAGGATAGAATAAAAAAAAAAGAAATTTTTGAGTGAAAGCTTCTTTTTTATTCTACTCTCCTGGGCATGAAAGAAAAAAAAAGTAACACTTACAAATTTGCGCAAAAAAAAGAAAGTTATGCAAAAATGGGCGCCTAATTAAGGGGAGATTTTTTCCTTAACTCTTAAAAAAAGAGGGAAAGGGTGAAGGTTACTTTTTTGGAAACGCTTAAGAATGTGAAGAGGTGTCAACAAAATTAAGAAGGGTTAGAAAAAAATTAAAAGTTCAGTTGAACATGGGTCCATAATGATGATGTAGAATTTTGAGGGGTGACTTTCCGCTGACTGTCATTTCGGCAACTAATTTAGCCCGGCTCATTGACGGCACATATAGCTTAACAAAAAAGAAGACGTTTATGGCATTATTCATCTGTGATAATTCTATGGATTTTTATGTATCTAGATCCAACTCGAAAGTCTGGCGAAATTAATCGACAAAATGACAGCCGGCAAAAAGGGAAATAACCCGAGGGCAGTTAATGACAAAATGATAAACGAGCTTTCAAAATATTTAATATGCAGACTCAAAAAAAGAAAAATATGCATAATTTAAAAGTTGATTTAAAATGGATAGTAAAATATAAACCACTATAACTTTTCATTTATTTTTAAAACAACGGAAATGTAAGCCAAAAGAAATTTTGATCATTATTCAGCTATCAGAGCTTTGCGAAATTGAAAAAATTTCTCGCTAATCGAAATTAAAAATCCGTAAATTCGGTTTTATATTTCACAAAATTAAGTCAAGATTTGTCTTCAATTTATGCTGAAAAGTGGATGAAATCGAAATTAAAGTAAAATTCTACTGATCAAAAAACCAAAATTTTGAACTATCGATATCACAAAGCTCTGATAGCCATCTTAGAAAATAGTAAAATCCTTATCTTTAGTCAATAATGGTAAAAATCAAAAAATGTTATGAACCAATATTCAAAAACTATCTACAACTTCTTGATTGTTTTGATCTTCTACTATCACTTCATTTCATTCACACATTTTTTAATATAATTTTTCTTTTATTTCATTTTCTTTATTATTTCAACAGGTGTCATCAATAAAAAAGAAAAAGCACATGTTGTGATGGCTTCATTCATTCATTCAAATTTTCCCATTAAATGTCCTCATTTTCAAAAAGTTTTTCATTGCCTTTTCCACTTTTTTCCAGCATCTTTTTTGCTTCATCAAACATTAAAGAAGCATATTTCCTTCTTCTTTTTTTCCCGCATTATCCAATTTAATATTATTATTATTCATTTTATATTCCATCAATATTCTTCTTTTTCGTGAACCTTGAATTTTGCCATCCAAGAAAATCTTTTCCATTTTCCTAAACTTCTTTATTCCTCTATCCCTTGCGTGCAACATGTCACCACAAAAAATTTTAATCCATTTTTTTTTTGCATTTCCAGGTGACCAAAAAAAGAGTTTTAGAAATTAAAAGAGAAACAATTGAATGAAATTTGAGACACAAAAAAGAGCAAAGAATATTTTTTTTATAAATGTTACAATTTTTTTGGCATAGAAATTTTAGGGTTTTAAAAAACAATTTTTAAATGATTTATGACAAAAATAAATGAGGGTTGTAAAAATTAAAAAAAGAGTAAAGGATTAAAATAGTAGTAATAAATGTTAACAATGTGTAATACGAAAGTAATCCCCTACTTATAATAATTAATGACCAGAAATAAAAAGTGAACGGTCAAGAAAAAAAGTAATAATAAAGATATCTTTAAAAGTTATAAATGGCTTTTAAATAATAATAAAGAGGCTGTAAAAGAAAGTGGACAATCAAAAAATGACGTAAGAATAAATGATTGTGCCGCCTTTGATAAGCGGCGAAAACATCTTTGATTTTGAAAAGTAAGACAGAATCTATAAATTCTGAACAAGCCCAAATCGTAAAAAAATTAACCTTATCTATTACAATGTTTGTGAATTTTTTCAGCATGATAAAGAATATAATATACGATAATATCATTCAAAAAATTTAACACTTTTAAAGAGAGACGACAATAAAGATACATTGAAGAAAACAAAAAAGCTAAAATTGCACTCAACAAAAAATTGCAATCAACAATGGTTGCAATATTAGCTCAAAAAATGAAGTAGTGCAATTTTTCATTATATCTAATTTGAACACGAACAATTAATCAATCGATTGACACAATTGTCAGATACAAAAAAAAGCAGGTGTCAATGAGTAATTTATAAACAGCAAATAATCTTTAAAAATGTTTTATTCAGATAGAGATGAAAGTTTTTTTGTAATAATAAGAACCATATATACTGTAAGACATGGGAGGTTTATTTTAAATTTGCAAAACGTTTAAATCGAAATTTCGGTTTTTCGGTGTCAGTTATTAAAAAGTTTATTTTGATTGGACTTATAGTTGGGACAATTTAAACGGCCAATTAAAAGCCGAGTTTCGAGTACAAAAAAACCGAAATTTATTTAATCGAAGTAAAAAATATTTCTATTTTGTTGGCGATTTAAAGTAATTCTAATATTTAAAATGCTGAAATAATGGTTAATCAAAATGAAAAGAATTTTGATAACAATCAATAAATTTCGTTAATTTTTGAAATCGAAATTGAACACAAATTTCGGCCATGAACTAATCGATAACAGAAAGAGTTTTTGTTGATCAAACCCCAAAATTTCGATCTTCATATTTAGTGCTATTAAAATAATTTAATTTTGTCTGGCTCAGATATAAAACATAGCTCGATCAAGTAAATAAAGCAAAATTCAAATTTAAATATAAAAGAGGCGTAAAACTTACTGCCATTTCATAAACATTCAGAAAATCTCTGACAACGCCAAATACGGCGAATTTTTCAGAATCAAGTAATTTAATAAAATGTTTAATTGGAAGATTATCAAGAAATGAATTGGCTGCTGTGGTTGCTGTTGTCGAAGTTGTTGGAGATGATGTTGAAGCATCGATAATATCCGAAACCAAATTATAATTGACCGAAACAATACAATCTGCAATTCTTAGAGAAGATTTTTGCCTGAAAAAAATATATATGCTTTTAAAAATTTATTAAAATAATATTTTTTTGCTGAAATTTGAGAAAATGAAAGAAAGTTTTTGAGCCTTGCTTCCAAGCTTAAAAGCTAACGATAGCCTTTTGGTCTTGGTCTTAGAAGAAGAATAGGGAGTTAGTTGAAGAAAGAAAGAGAGGGGGGATAAACAAGGAAAAACATTTTGACTAAAATTTTTTTTAAAAAGCATGTGGAAAAAATATATGAAACATAACTCGATTTAAGATTAAAGAAGAAAAAATTTAATCGTCAAAAAAAGTGTTAAAAAAAGAGATAAAAATTTAAAAATTTTGTTTTTTTTTTCATATAAAAAATACGCAATCAATAAACGGGATTAAAGTTGTTTTTTGCTGCCTTAACTTTTTCTTGGTTTTGTGTTAGAAAAGAAGAAAGAAGAAAATATAATAATAAATAGCTAATGTGGTAGCAGAAATGGAAGTAAACGTGAAACACACAAAAATTATTTTATTGTAGTTTTTGTATTACGAAAAATTGGAATGTCTTTTATCACTAACAAGTTATTTAAACAAAAATCAAAAGCTGTTTAATTGAAAAATGATAAAATGTTCGAACAGAAAAACCATCTGTTATTAATTTAGAAATTACATAGCCCAAAATTTTAAAAATTCAATGAAAACGATAAAAAAAATGAATTATTTAATAAAACCAAAAATGCTAGTCCATAGGAAAGGTAACAGCTATCAAATACAAATTTTTGATTATCACTAAATTTAAAAATCAGGAGATTCTTGTGGCCTTGTGATCGTTTAGATATCTTTTAATCAAAGTAAGGGTGTAAACGGTCATGCCGCCTTTGACATGCGGCAAAAGTGACTTTGATGTTGAAGGAAAAAAATACACTGCACAGTTCTTTTTTGCAACTCTAACAAATTAAAAATGATTCCTTCAGTGTCCCTGATTTTCATGTTTCAGATATAAAAAATCGTTAAATTCACTGGTAGCAAGTTCAGTAAAATAAAATTAAATAATCTTTAGAACACAAAAAGTATGCAAATTTGCTATATTCCAACAAAGCAAGAATTGACAAAGATCACGTAAAAATCTTACTTCTCAAAACTAAAAAGTTTGAAAATATAAAAGTAGCTCAAGACTGAGACTAACAAAAAAGTTAAAAAAGTTTAAAGTAATGTCAATGTCAAAACTGAAAAAAAAATTATAACTCGAAAGTGATCATTTTTCAAACAAAAGTAAAAAAAACTTTTTGTGATCACTTACATCATCATCATTTTTTCATTATTACATATTACTCACGAAAATAACATTCTAAGGATAATAGAGGAGATAGAGAGAGATATATAGATGGATAAAGATAAAAAGTGAACATAACTCATCATCATCATCAGCAGGCAGTTCATAAAAAAGCAAGCGAAAAAGATATATTTGAAAGGGGAGGAAGGAGGATCTCCTTTCCTTTCTTCCTTGCTTCTTTTTTTATCTCTTTTTTTAATGTTGTCGTTTGTCGTCAAAAAAAGAGACTCAAAAAAAGAGTAGTAACGCAGAAAAATGCCAATTGCTCTTTTCATTTGGGAACGAAAAAAAAGCTTTGCAAAAAAGAAGAAGTAGCATACTACTACTTTGCTTAGCTTGTTACCCTCCTTCCCCTGAAAATAGTGGTGTCACAAACTTTTTGGCGTGAGTTCTTTGTTGCTGTATCGTCTGTTGCGGCGTGAAAATGAACTGCTGCTGTCGGCTTTTGCCATTGAAAAAGTTCGTCATTTTCTTCAGTTTCTTTTTTTTTAAATAAGTAAGTATCAATGAAAAAAAGAAACAAAACGAAAAAGTAACAATAGAATTTCTTAGGAGGAAATATTTTTGTGTTTTCTGTTGAACTTTGCTTTAAATGTGTTTTTTTTTTGCCTTGTACTTTTGAAAAATTTAATGTCTCAAATTTGTGATTTAGAATATGGAGTTTTTGATATTTCTTTTACCTCCGTCTCACAAAAAAGCCCCCAAAATTGTATTTTAATTTCAATTTTAGTGTTGTTGTCAAGAAGTAAGTCAACGGCGAAAACCATTAAAATATTGAAACATGTCAACTAATAAATTATTTTTACTGTATCCAAATATACCAGATAGTTTTTTAAAGAACCTATGTTTAACAAAAATTTAACATATCTTAAGATGCCACTGTATTTTCGTTGACCGGAAAACTCTTTTTTTTGTAATTGCGTTTTTTACTGTCAATTGTTGGATACTTTCCAAAAAACCAAAGCAACCAATATTATTTTTGCTTTCATTTTTTTCTGCCAATTTTTGCAACAAAAAAAGCACTAGAAGAAAATGAGCTGCTACAGCTTATTTGTCCACAGTACAAAAAAAGAAAGAAAGAAGAAACATGAAGAAGCTAAATTGAGCAGCAGCAACAAACAATATTATTTTTAGTTAGTTCGTTAAATTTCAAATGCCCTTCTTTTTTTGAGAGTTGTTTTTGTTGTTGCAATTCTTTTTTCTTCCAGAAAAAAATACTCCCAAAAAATGCATTTTTTAACTTTAAATGAACCACTAAAAAAAGACATTCATTGAAGAAAAAAAGCATACGGAAGATGCCTCATTTAACAGCAAAAAAAAAGAAATAAGATTTTAGTCGTAAAATTTTTGGCTAATAAAAAGCATCTTTGAAAAATACTATAAAAGTTGTATAAAAAGAAGCAACGTGTTGCTGCAGCACAACAAAATTCAAATTATATTTTTATTTAAAGGTGAAAACCACAAAAGGGGGTTCAAAAGATTATCATTTTAAGGAACAAAAAGTGTTCAAAATAGTAATTTTAGCAAAAACAAGCATACAGAAATATATAGCTGCTAAAACTTTCAAGAATAAAGACTAAAAACTAAAGAAAAAAGAAGAGAGAGGTCATTCAATTTCTTGATAGCGTGTAAAAATGCCATTGACCATGCGGAAACGAAACTTGGCTATTTTTAATTGTAAAAAAAGAAAAAGATAAATTAATCAAATTTAAAAAACATGAAAGTTTTGCATAAATAAATAAGAGTGTAAGAAAAAAATTCTTTAACTATAGATGGAAGAGTTTTTACACAGAGACAATATTTTTTTTTGAATGAACGTGAAATTTAAAGTTTGAGTGAAGACAAAATGACTTCAGTACTTATTCAATGGGAATCATTGGTTTTCAGATATAAACTATCTCTTTGATTTTTATATTTTAGTTTTAGGTCGCTTTAATACCAAAATTGGTAAACTTAAGTTTTAAAAAAAACTGATATTTACTGATCGAAGTTATTTCAATTTTGATTTTTAGCGTTTTAATTTTGGCGATCCTTGACTCTTTAACTGTTTCATGAATTGTCAGAAATTTAAATGCAAGTAAAAAGCTAAAATTTACTGTTGGATGAAGGCTGACAAATTTAATCAACAGTAAGCAGCTAAAGACTTTATCAAAACATTTTCTCATAATTAATACCGATCCATAAGAATTCAAACTAACTGAAATCGAAAAACACTGTTTTAAAAAGTGAAAGAAGAAAAATAAAGCTTTTTTAACAGCTATTTAAAAAAAATAAAAGTAACATATAAAAGTTCTATAATAAAACAGATAAAAAAAAGACAAAATAAAAAGTGCAACAAAATCATCAAAATTTACTGCGAAGGAATTGAGTTGTTGTTTTGCTCGATGCGTTCTTTCCCGTCGTCTGGAAAAATGAGGGAAAAAAATTTTGTGAAAAAAAAATTCAAATAGCTTTTCCTTCTTGTTGTGCCAGATTAGTAAAATGCCGAAGGAAACAAAAAAAAGATGTCGCTTTTTCCTTAGATTAGCGCTTAAATAGTTTTAGTTGTTCTTTTTTTCTTGCTTTTAAATGAAGAGACAAGAATGAAGAAAATAGAATAAAACATTAAAAGGAGATAAGTGTCCGAAAATGACCAAAAGTGTGCCCTCTCATTTCCCGTCACTTAAATTTTAAGTCTTTTTGGGGAATTCTTTGAATAAAATAGAAAAAAATGGCTTTCTTATAAAGATTGACAATTAAATGAAGTTGTCAAATTTTGGAAAAGATGTTTTTTAAGCTTTTTTGAGTGCATCCGATTTTATCAGCATTTCAATCATGTTCGTCTTTTTAAAAGAATTTTATCTAAACATATTCCATCGAAAGAACCACGGCTGAGAAATGCGGCTGGCCGAAGATTTTGGTAAATATCGTTGTTTTCCGCTAGTAAAAATTGAAATGTGGTCGGCCGCGGCCGGTCGAAAAACTTTGGCCGCAGACCGGCTCGGCCGACGTTTTTTTGGCCGCGGCCGCATTTCTCAACTCTGGAAAGAACATCAAAATTTTAGTAAATCCTGTGTTTCTTTAAAGCAGCTGGGAAATCAAAGACCTTTAATTTGATCAGTTCAGTTAAAACCCCTGTTTGAAAAAATGGTCTAAAATAACACTTTTATCCCTAAACCCGAAAACCATAAAGTTCCTTTAAATAATGAAGGCACTATGAAATCGAAGCTAAAGCTAAAAAACCCAAATAATATAAACGGAATTACGTCTAATCAAAACTTAAATAATTAAAATTTAAAACAGGTTACTTTGAAAACAGATATATTTGGTCAAAATTTAGGCCAAAAGTTGACAGAAATCGAAATTTCGGAAATAGTAGCAAATTGCCAAGAATTGAAAAACAAAAACTTTATATTTGGATCAGTAGAAGTCGGTTTTCTTCAAAATCAAAATAGTATCATTTACCTCAAATTCTTGCCTAAAAGTAACCGAAACTGAAGTAAACTTTGGCACAAATCGAAAGCCAAAATTTTGATTTATCACTGCCCAATTAACAGTTATTATTTATTCCATATCAAGTTAGTAGTCACCCTAATTCTCAGGGCCAGTTATTAAGGGAGCGTTTAATTAATCATTTAAAAAATGCCATAAAAAATAGTTAAAAGCAAATTTCCAAAAAAGAGAAATGCATGAGAAAAAGGCGAAAATTTTCAAAAAAAAACATAAAAGGGGTTCATGAAAACTAAAAAATGTGTCATTTTGTTGAAACGCATATTTACATTTAAAGAGAGTGAGAGTTAATGAGAGTACTTTAAAAACACTTGTCGTAAAAAAAGAAAGAAGACAAGTAAATGAGACAATATTGATGAAACATGCAAAATAAACATAAATAAAACACAAATTTAAACTAACCGTTTTGCAATATCTTTTGGCCCAACAACAATAAAAGCTGGAAATGGAACTGCTGAAAGTCGATTACCATTTGCATCCACATTCGATGAGGGTGAATTGGAATGATGATGAAGGATTACTTTTGGATGGCATTTTGTCAGATCTGCGGCAACAAATATTAGCTTCTAAAAAGTTAAAAATAGCTTTAAAAATATTATTTTTAGAATACATACTTGTTTATCTCTCAAATGATTATTTAATTTTGGTTCTAAAAGCTGTCGACATCTTTCAACTTTTTTTGTTATTTCTTTTTCGTCCACTAAAATATTGAAATTATTTTTTGAGCGTTTGTAGACTATAAACATACTTATAATTGATGGTCTCGGTGATAAAGAATAAAGCTATAAAATTTGTGAATTAATTATTGGTAAATAATAAGCTATCAGGCCTTTTCGATTTCTATTGTTTTTTTCTCGAAATCCGTCTTAGATTTCTCTTTTTAAGTCAACGAAAAAGCCAAAACAATTAAAGAGATCAATCACTGCTTTTTTTAAACGTCAAAGTCCATCTTGAAATTTGGCAGAAAATAATTAACATTAAAAAGAGGTAAATTTTCCGCTGATCAAAATCTTTAAATGTATACCTTTCCAGTAATTTGTGAAAATGCCGGTAGCTGTAGCACTTCTTCCAGTTTCATAATATCATTTTCAAGATTAATATTTTTTTCACGAAGTTCTCGTAAAACTTCTCGGACTTTTTCTTCATCTGTAAAAGAATGCGTTTAAATTTATGTAAGTAGTTTATTTAAAAAAGAGCACGTGTAGCTTTAAACTGAATCATATGTGTGTTTTTCAGTTTAAAACTACATTAAAATTTTTGTTTTGAAAATAACCAATTTGAAATAGATTTTTTAAATTTAAAAAGAAGTTTTCTTTGCGAATTTTCCAATATTTATTTGTGCAGTACCGTTTTTTGTACGGTTACAAATTAATTTAAGAAACCTACCGTTTATTTTATTTGCAGATTTTGACATTTTCCTTTAAAATTTAAATAAAAACTTTTACAAATCACACTTTTATCTAAAAAAAAACAAATCATTCAAGCAGTTACAGTAGTTTCTTCGTAGTCATCAAAATTTTCAACGCCATTTCATCAAACTGACAAAAAAAGGATTATCAAAAAAAAGAAGAGTTGCCAAAAAAACTCAAACTTTTTAGTTTTGACAAATATCAAATTTAAAAAAAACAAAACAGTAGTACTAGGGCAATGTGACATAACAAAAGACAACAATTCTAGTGAAATGCCATCAAAAGTTTTTTTTCTATGTTTATGTTTTAGGGAATAAAAATTTAAAGAATGGGATGGGATAAAAAAGCAGATATCCCCATGGGATCATGTCATCGTCAATTGAAGGGAAAAAAGATTGATTGATCTTGTTTTTTAAAGGACAAAAAACTTGAAGCAATAAAAAAACATAGACCAAAAAAGTAGAAGAAAAAGGATGAACGCTAAAATATACAACAAAGATGTTGCCCTTGTTGTTGCCGCTGTTGCTGCTGCTTATGCCTTCGCTGTAGTCTATGTCGTCCTCCAAAACTTTCAGCTTCCAGGAAAAAACTTCTGAAAATTTATTTTAACGCCTTCCGTTTATTCTTTTTTTTTTCATCAGCGACAAAAAAAAGGAAGAAAAAAGTGCAAAGTAAAATTTAAGTGAAAAAAACACATTTTATTTTAATGTGTTTATTTATATTTTATTTTTCTCGCCTTCCTTAAAGCAAGAACGGAGTTTTTTACTTACTTACGTCCATCGTTTTAACTTTAAATTGTTTTTTATGAAAATGGTAAAAGTTTCTTTTATTTTTATTTAAATTTTAGATTTTACGAGTCCTAAAAATTACAAGTTGTGTTAAGGTTTTAAAAACAACGTTTTTCAGTTTATATAATATTTGAGCACTTTTATTTAATTTAAGGTGGTATACCAAGTAATGATTCACGTCTCTTTATGACATAATTTATATTAGAGAGCAGCTAAACTTGGTTTGTCAATTCCCATGACCAGAAGCTTCCAGGGGGAATTTTTATAAAGAATTACAATTTTTTTCATACAGTTTCCTGTGTACCAACTTTTACTATTTTTGTTGTAAATGCAGCGATGAGCAGACTTCACAGTTAATGTGTAAACAAATTTTTTTAAATGTCCAAATTGACAAACTAAGGATAGATTCTTTGGCAGTGATTTCTGTCATCTTTTGGCCACTGAAAACTTTGAATCTTTGATTTTTTGGTCTCGCTAGATCAATGAGTCAAAAAATTGTATGATCTGCAGAACGGAAAGAAGCTTTTCGATAAGATTTTATTATGCAAGAAATAAAAAAGGAAAACAATAAATGAAATTTATTCTTATTTATGGAAATAAGAATAAATTTAAAAAACAATTATACAACAAAAACAACATCAGAAGAATGATACATAATTTTTTACTATAAGAGACCTTTTCATGTTCTGAGTAAGATGGGATAAAAATAAAAAAAAAGCATGAAAAAAAATAGTCTTCACCAATGTGGTCCACCTCGACGTTGTCCTTTCGTTGCCAATTGCTTTCTTGGTGCTCGACCCCCGGTGCTTTTTCTTGCGGTACAAAGTACCCTTCGCAACCCCTGAAGTCTAAGAAATAACGCTTCATTTTGACCAGAAAATTTAATTAATGGAACGGCACTTCCTCTCCATTCAGGAGCTGGTGCAACAATTGCAATGATTTCTTCTACAAATTGTTGAAGTTGATTTTTGAATTCTTGAGAAATTGAAGAAGAAAATTCAAGATCTATTTTATGCTTAACATACTGATCACCATTTAAATTTGTCTAAAAGTAAACCAATATTAGAAATGAAAAATAAAAAAAAAACATAAAACTGGGCCGCAATATGTACTTAATTCAAAGCATAAACAAACCTTTAAAAAGCATCCAAATGTTGCAAATTGAAAACTTTGTGGAATATTCTTTAGATCAATATAATGGTGGATTTTTCTATTTTCCAGTAATTCAAGCATTTTTGTTGCTGTATCTTGATCAACTCCATGTTGTTCAGAAGGAAATGTACTAAAAATGCCAGGATAAAACTTCGAAAAATCTATTTTTGACGGTGCCAGCCGCTAAACAAAGCACTCAGATCATGTCACTGTGTGCGCTTTAGTATCTTGTTGCTAATGGCAATAAAAAGGATTACAAAATCCTAATGACGTAATTACGTTATACAATCACTTACATTTTAACATTTCGAGAACTTAATAACATTTCAAAAAGCTTCTCAAATTTTACAACACTTCCATCTTCATCATTTGTAATAATATTTTCAACCCATTCAACATTTTCCAATTCATCACCGTCAGAAACAAAGAATTCAACTTCTTTAAGAGTTAAATACTGATGATGTAATGCCAAAGCTTCAAGATTGCAACGATAAATTCTTTTTGACAAAGTTGAAGCATAATATGGGTTTGACAAAGCTTGAATAGAAAGAGACGAAGTAATCCAAATATCAAAAGATTTATCAGTGATAGAAAATTGTTGTTGATCATTTGCCATCCATTTTGTGTCATCTTCTTCACAGCTTTGCACTTTTTTAACAGGAATAATTCGACTTGCACGAAGAAGATATTTTGCAGATTTAATTAAATTTTCATGTCCATCAAGTGTTGGTGGATGTCTTGCAACATATGAAATAATTGTGTCTGGATAAATAAAGCTTTGTGGATATGGAGATTTGATGGTATATTGGAGGCGTTGTTGTTCAGAAAGTTTTGGAAGCGATGATAGAGCAGTTCGAGATTTTTTCTTTTGTGGTGGCATTTTAGTCTGAAAATTTTAAGCAACAGTTATTTTTACGTTCATCAACAAATACAAGCTATGTATAAAAATAGTGGTTATAAATACCCGTTACAGTAATTCCGAAATAATTACTTTTTGTTATAGATTTATACAAAAAAGTAGTGAAAAGCTGAAATAAATTAATTCAAAAACAGTTTAGTAAATAACGTTTGCATTAAGAAAGTTTTTTAAAAAAGAAGGAAAAGAATTTTGCGCATTAGGGTTTCAAAAAAGCAACAAAAACACGTAAACAAAATAGACCAAGCTTATTTCGCAATGATAGGTTGCACACAAGTGACTGAAAGCGAGCCACTGACCAAAAGAGATAGAATGCATAAAGTCAAAATGAAACCTTTTTTTCTCACTTTCCTGGTCGACTGATCAGAAAATCAAAGTCTGCACAAACCCATTCCTGCATTACAGCTCTTTCTTCTGACCAAAAAACGATAGAGAAGCAATAGAGAGAGAGAACCATCTGGCATAACCTTACTTTTGGCTTTTCTTTCCAGACAAAGAAAAAGACAAAATGAGACAGGAATGAAAAGATGAATCAACCTCAACAAAAACATAGACGTTCAAATAAAGTAAAAAAAAGAAGCATTAAATTTATTAATAAATAAAAACTAGCAAAATCGAAATAAGACAACGTTGTAAACAAACTTAAATAAGCAAGTTCAACACCCCTTCAACACTAGTCACTTCATTTCATATATGTTTCATATCTTACCATCTTAAGATGGCAAGTTACGAAGTAATTACTATGCAATTTTTTCGTGCTGGACTAAACTGTGGGGACATTTATACTTCAGTATTCAGAACCCAACCACAATTTCTGCAGATTACATTGCTGGGGGTTTACGGGTACCACAATAACTTTTTACCTAGATGTCCATCAGAACTCATATATTTTAGGGATGGCTATAGCTTTGCGACATACTTTTTTACATTTATAACAAAGAAAAAAGAATCAGAAGCAAATAAGAACAGTATGCAAAACAAAATTTGATTTTCTTGTGGAAAAAGGTGAATAAGGTATTTGCTTATTGACTCAAAGACATTTGAAGTTTACAGAATAAACAAAGTGTTTTTATTTATGACCACCATAGTAAATAAGTTTATAACGTGAAATACAGAAAAGGCAGAAAAACAATAATTTAGAAATGCACTTTTGGTTTTGAGGGTAAGGACGAAACGGTAACGCATCAAAAAATTAAAAACTTTTTCAGATTACATGATTATTTTATATTTTATCAACTAACTTATTTTCTTCATATTTGCAAATAAATTAAAGCAAAAATTACACAATAAAAATTAACTAGTTTCATAATTTTCAAGGATATCATCCATATGTGTGTTTTGGATTTTCCCCGGTCGTCGAACAACTTGCTTTTTGTTCCCTAAATTATTTGATACAATTCGTTTTTGTGGTTCATCCTTGATAATTGTTAATCCACGCTCGGCAAGATATTCATCGATCTTCTTTCCATCGATATTTTGAACAGACATTAAACGCCACAATTGAAGAAATTCTTTATCTACAGTAATACCAATATCTGGATCATTATAAAAGTATGCTTTTTCTTTCTTGTTTTCGTACTAAAAAAATGTATATTAGTTTATTGTTGTATAAAATAACAAGAGATTTGACAAACGTGTAACCAGTGATATCATAAATTAACAAGCTTATCTATTTTGGTAGCCATCATCTGTTATTTGTGATAAACAAGATTGTTTCTTTTTGATTTTAGAAAATAAATTCATTAACTATCAAAAAGTTTTAAAATTTAAAAAAAAAGTAGTATAAAACAAGCTTGCCAATTTTTGCTCATCACCGTCTAAAACACGCCCTTCGGCTGTATCTAATAAATTCCTTAAGTATTCAACATGGTTTATGCAAAAGTTTAAATGTTTTTAACTAGCATAGTCGGTTTGTTATATTATATTCATCCAACTTACTTTAATTGGAACTGTGATGCAAAAAGCTCCAAGCTTTTTCATTCTTTCTTCAGCATTTAATATACATTGATTTAATTCACTTAGCAATATTGCACCCTTTCCATTACGATAATGTTTTACAATTAATGATCGAATTTGTTCATCTGTTTTTATATTATATATTGGATCATAACAAAATTTTCCATATTCATCAAATTCTAACTTTTTACTTTGGAATAACATTTCCATTAGATCTTGTTCATCCTTTTTTGCAATAGTTTGCTTCATTTCTGCTAAACATTCCATAAGATATAATGGCCATGTTTTATCTTCAAGATGCCGTTCTTTCATATAATCTTCTATTTTTACCATCAAACAAGATAATGAGGAAGTTGTTGATGAACTAGCATCACCACCATCATGTGAACAATGTGGTTGAGATTTTACATGTTTTAATTCACCGCGTACTTTTGTAGTTGAAGCTTTTCTTTTTTGCTTCTTCTTTTTTGGTAATGCTGAAGATGTTGAAGGAGTATCATTTGTAGAAGTAGCAGAAGCATTTAGTTTTAATGTATTTTTAATATTTCGATTTCGAAATTCTGCATGTTGACGTAAAAGTGATTGATCCATTGTTCTAAACAAATAAAAATAAATAATGAATAGTTTTATTTAAATATGATTAACTAAATTGTAATCTAAGAATATATGTTTTATTTAAAACAAAACTACAAAAAACAAATTTTTTTGTACAAATTTATTTTCGGCAGAAAACACGAGGAACAACATTGCTAGACTAACGAACGCAATGCCAACATAGAGGCAAATAAAGGCTGTTGGTGTCGCTTCTAATATGCAAATTTTTTTATAACTAGAAAAAAAGTTGCATATCTGGGGGTTGTTTAATGGCACTCTTCAAGTTTGTATTAACATAATTTTTTTAAATCAATACAGAAAAATTACAGAAAAAATTTGTTTCACATAATAGCTTTCAGAAATTCTGTCCTAAAAAAATGGTGGCAAATTGTTTATGTAAAATTAATTCCCATAACAAAAATAACATAGTTTTGTATTCTCTGAAACTTTCGTTAATAAATGAAGAAGATTTGCAGTGTGTAATTTACAGTAGTACACATTTAACGCTGTTTAACAGTAAAATTTTTGTCGATTAACCCCGTAAACGAAGGAGTGTAAATCAGTGAAGAAAATTATTATCTTAAAACCTTTTAGATTTTTTAGATTCATATTTTTGTCATGTGTGTTTTTTGGATGAAACAATTAAAAAAACTTTAAAAATTTATTGAAGCGATGAAACATTAACAAAAAATGACGTAAGAAAAAAGAGCATGTTTATTTTACTTGAAAGAAGTCCTTATCAGTAATTTTTAATGTCTTTGCCTAATATTTCTAAGTCAATGTTTGCAATAATCAATAATCAAACTTGATAATACAATTCTGGTTAAAATAAGCTATCATACATTTTATAGAAATTTTATAAATCTAAATTGGGCGGAAATTGATAGTTATCATTTTTACTAATTTTATCAGTTTCTATAAGAATTTCTGATAACATTTTTAATGTATTAATTTTTCTTTAAATGTTTTGAAACATTAGCCATCCATAAAATAGAGAAATAAAAAAATTTTTTTTAATCAAATTTTTATGACTGAATTAGTGTTAATTTCTCGTTCCGTTTTTCGAAAAAAACGAGAAACGAGAAATCCTCGTTTTTCAAAATTTTGCGAGAACGAGAAACGAGAATTCTCGCCGAGAATCTCGCAATTCTCGTTGAAAATCAATTGTCCCATATTGCACCAATTTTGGGTGTGTTCTTTTTAAGAATATTGTAAAACCGAAATATTTAATGTACCTATACATTAATACTACTAAATTATAAGGCTGCAGCACTTTTGACAAAAAAAATGAGGAAATCCTTAAAAATCTTTAAAAAATATCTGTTTACGAGAATTTATGGCAACGAGAAAACGAGAATTTTGCGAGAACAAAATCACTGCGAGAACGAGAACGGGAACAAAACGAGAAATGAACACTAGACTGAATCTGAAAATCAGACATTGCCATTTGGTACTATAATCATTTTTCGTGTTACTTTTAATTAACAAATTTTAACTATTAATGGCATTTCAGACATGGATTCATATCGTCAAATAAATATTTTACTCATTGGTTTAACAGGCGTTGGAAAATCATCTTTCATAAATTCATTTGCAAATTTATTTACATATTCTTCTATTCAAGAAGCGATAGCAGTTAATAAACCAATATGCCTTGTTCCAACATATTTTGAACACACTGATGCCAAGCTCAAAGCCTTTCCAGTTCGCATCAGCGCGAATGACAATGAAAATGAAGATTTTTCAAATGCGGCAGCTTCACAAACACAATCACCAAAAATTTATACTTTTCGATTTAAGACTGAAAATTTAGAGATTAATATTATGGATTCTCCAGGTGCTGCGGACACACGTGGAATATCAATGGATAAACACAATATTCAAACAATCCTGGATGCGGTTTCAACATTTTCACAGCTGCATTTGATATGTTTACTACTGAAAAGTACTGATCCAAGGTTGACACCTGAACTTCAATTTGGATTAAATGAGTTGTTAATGCATTTGCTTAAAAATGCTGTATCAAATTTAGTTTTTGTGATAACAAATTCTCGAGCATCAAATTATAGTCTTGGACATGTTTCAGGTAAACGAGATTTAAGTTACAATTTTTACATAATTCAAATTTTACCCTCTTGTAGATACCATAGAGTGGACCTTCAGGATTTTACTCTACTGTTAATTTTGCCTTTTTCAGCCCCATTAAAAGATTACCTAAAAAAGCTCAAAAAAACAAGTAACATCAAAATCGAACTCAACCAAAGCAATGTTTTCTGTGTTGATAATGAAGCTTTCCGGTTACAATGTCTATGGAATCAATATCCAGATCTTAAAGACCCCTCCCATCTACCAATTGTTGAAGCCAGTTGGAAAACATCTTTCGATGCCTGCAAAGCTCTCATAAAACGCGGTCTTGAAATTAATGCTCATGATGTTGCAGAAACAGTTTCTCTCAATGAAGCTCGTTCAGCGATATTACTCCTTAATGATCCTTTGACAAAGATTTACGTAATCCTACAAACATGCGTAAAAAATTATGACAAAAATCAAGATGCAATTTCTATTGGCATCATCAACAATGCCCATCGAGACCAGGATATTTCAATTCGAAAAATCAAAGCTCCAAAAACAATTTGTACAAAATGTAATGTAACATGTCATCAAAATTGCAAGCTTCGTGGTATTCGAATCAAATCACAAGCTGATGAGAAGCTTAAAGATTGTTCAAGTTTTGATCGAGAAAATGGAAGCTGCTTTAAATGTGGTTGTCATTATAGACTACATATGAGAGAGTTATATGAAACAGAGAAAACTTATCGAAGTCAAAATTTTGTGAATACTATAGATGGTAAGTTTTTTTAAGAGTAAAATTTTAATAGTAAATTATAAAAGACGTTATAAAATTCATCAAATTTTAGGTGGTAACACAGAAACAACCCCAACAAATATCCGTGAAAAACTTGATCAAGTAATTGAAGAGCTAACAAAAGAGAAAAAACTGATTGAAGAAGCACTCGAAAAATTTGGAACATTTTTACGGAATAACGCTATTCTAGAATACAACTTTGTTCTTGAAAATCGACTCGAACTTGAAATCAAATTAGCAGAAGGAAATGGCGATTACAAAGTTGCAGCACAAACAAAAGAAATGTTAGAAAAATATAAAACTCAAAAAGAGCAGTTAATGGATGCAATAAAAAGCGGTAAAAAACAAAAAGAAAATATTACATCACAAAGTATTGTTCAAATTCGAGAAAAATTATTTGAAATGAAATTTTATGGTAAAAAGATTGAAGAGCTTTATGAGGTTCAGTTAAAACTAAGTCAAGCAGATATCATTGAAACTGATAGAATTGAATATGATGTTGTTGTCCCTTTAAATATTTAAGAATTACATCAGTTCACTGTGATAAATTAAATAAAGTTTTTTTCACTACAATTTAAATAAATTGCATATTACTGTATTTATTATGTCATAAAAAAATGGTACATTGGATATGATCGGATCCATGTGACTACAGTAGTCATATACACGTGATGGAAAATCAGTGTCTAAAAAAAGCCGTGAACAAACAAGTTTAAGCAAAGAAGTTGCTGCTGCTCTTGATAAGAGAAAATGAAGAAAAAGAAAGCATTGAAATAACTTTTTTGATGTGTTATTATTATCTATATGTTGCAGCCGATTTTGAGGACCAGCGAATTCTGTGGACGGCTAGCCGATTTTGTGGTCACTAAAAATCTTTCAATTATAACAATGGTACTCAGAATCAGCTAGCTGATTTTGAGGACGAAAAAATTTATTTCATAAAGTACAATAAAAAGTAATTATTTATATGCTTTTGTAATTTGTTGATTGAATAAATTTTTTAATAAACAAAGGATTTTATGAAGGCTTCTTTTTAAAGATTTAAAAATACAGTAACAAAACACCAGCGAATGACAATGGGATTGCCACATATGATTTTATGCATTTTACTAATGGGTGGGGGAAATCAGAACTTAACGTTTAATACATGTATTAATAGAGACATAGATCAAAAGAAACATTGTGGCAGAAGATAGGGAGAGAGTTCAGAATTTTAGATTTCTGCGTGACATCACGTTTGTACAAATCCTAAAAAACAAGGGCCGCAAAAACAAAAAGTTATTTTGCATGCGCACGACAGCGTTTTTAAAAATTTACATTAACATTGCTTTTCTTTATTCGTAGTCATCAGCAAAAAACAGATAAATACGTGGCAGCTGCAATCTTTTTTCTTTCATTCCATCAATTTCAATCATCTATTGTTGAGTCATCAAAAAGTTGCCGGCAGCGTCAATATCAAAAATGTTTCGTCTTAAGTTCAATTTATGTCAATCTTTTATGTGTATTTTACTTTTATGGCCTGCTATTATTTATTCATTTCCAACAACAGAATTAAGTCATCGATATGAACGTGATGCTTCCGAAACTGTAGTACTTTCCCAAGGTGAAGAACTTGATTTGGCTTTGCAATCTGGTGATAAATTTCTACAATTTGAAATGTGTTGTAATAAAGAGGGCGGATGTAATGCAGGAAGGCAAGTTTATATTTGCATTTGTATGTATCTACATTGTATTTTTTAGTTTCCAACTTTGCTTTCAAACAACTCAAGTAATACAAACTCCAACTGGTCTTTCTGGGTGTGGTGCTGGAACTTGTTCATACAAAGTGACATTTCAACCTAACGGAAGGCGTGATTTTTCTATGGGCTGGTTTAACACAACAGATTCATGTTTTAAAGGAAAAATTGATGATGTAAATATATACGCTATTTCTGCAACTGACGGAGTTCTTGAAACTAAAACATCACCTGGATGTCCACTAGATCGTCAACCTGGTAATCGATTAAGGCTGCATGTTAAAGAAATTCCTGATGGTGTTAAGGTAACAGCAACAAATGCACGAAAATATGTTGAACCAACAACTACACTTCCACCATCAACTCCTCCGCCAACAACAGAACCAACAAATGCAACTAAAGAAGCACCTTCACCAGCAACAAAAGAAGAAACTGAAATGTCAGATGCACTGAAATTTTCTCTCATTGGTGTAGGAATATTTGTATTCATTTTGTAAGTTTTTTTTATCTAAATTACGGTTATAAAAAGAATGGGTTTCAGGATTGTTGGTGGTATTGGTTTTGCAGTTTACTGGTTCTGTTTTAAAAAAAAGAAATCTCCAAAACCTGCTCTTCCGGTTACTGTAGCTAAGACTGATACTGCTGTTGCCAAACAAGCGTCTACTGCACATCCAATTATGCCATTAGAAGTTAAGCCAAAAGAAGCAAAGAAGGCTGAAAAGGAAACGAAAGGTGTTGAAGATTCAAAACTTGCTCCATCAAATGTTGTGCCATCTTCAGCTGCTCTACCACCTCCACCAACAGAATCAAAAGAACCATCAGCTGTTCCATCAAAATTGGAACTTCAAAAATCATCACTCCCAGGACCATCACTTGAACCTTCATCCGTTATTAATCCTCCAGTAAAAGTTCGGCAATCTCAACCACCTGTACTACCACCTGCAACTCCAACTGTTGCTGATCTTATTGGACGTGTTGGACGACGATATCGTGTTGGTGGTAGAAAATATTTTGATACATTTGATCGCATTCAAGTTCCACATTTTGAAGGCATCTTTGAGTCAATGATTCGTATTGGATGGATTGCAGAAGATCAAGCTTTAAAGGTTAAAAAAGAAAAGTTTATGCGTCAACCATCAGAAGAAGAAATTAAACTCTTTGCAGCTCCAATTAGCGTAATGTATCAACTTCTTGAAGAAATGATGTAAGTTTTTTTGTAGTTTTTATTTGTTAAAAGTATATATATATTTTTAGTGATGCTGCTGCATACTCTCATAACAAAACACAACATGATAATAATGCACAATGTACCTTGATTGAGAATGAATTTCATACATACTTTGTTTCTTTGTATGCAGTTGTCGTCCATTATGCTAAATACTTCAAAGTTGGAAAAGACGTTCCTCTTGAAAAATGCTCCGTTCCACTATTACTTGGTATTGCAATGGATAGATCTCAATCTGAAAGTCTTCGACGTCGTGCTTTAGTTATTATGACGTAAGTTGTTGTTTAACATTTGTTGACATATTATATTGTATCTTTTTAGGATAAAAGCTGTTGATTTAACAAAAATTTTCCCTGAAGCACAATGCATTAAATTGCCTTATCCAATGTGCGTTATTTGTTTATCTTATCAACTTGATCGGTATTTGGTGGATAATGTTTATCGGCTTCATACTTATTCATCTCCAAACAATTCTGAATGTTCAAAAAGTGATCAACAAAAAACTGGTGGTGTAAAATCTGGTGCTGCTGGTAAAAGTCGTCGTGCTGATGGTGAAAAACAAAGCTCTTCATCATCAAAACTTGGAACAAAGACATCTGTTAGCAAGGAAGTGGTCGTCTCTGGTGCTGTTGAAAAGAAAAAGAAGATGAAAAAGAAAGGAAAAAAGCATTGAAATTATTTATGGTGGTGTTGAATGTTTTGTGTTTTTTTCGATGTATGATTTTGTATTGTGTTGGTATAATAAAGTTTGAATAAAAAAGAATTTTATAAAACATGTTCGGAAGTGGCAAGAAAGATGCATTGTATGATTCCGAAGAGATCTTTGAAAATACAGGGTGTCCCAACGTCTATGAAGCGTGTTTGCACATACATATATGACCAGATTGTAGAGAAAAAGAATTACGTGTTCGTTTTTTATTACACAATTTTTTTTTAATCGAGTAGGTCTCTTAAGTTGTATCAGGCTCCTAATTATTTTATATACAGACTCCGTATGTACCTTCATATAAATTGGTCTTTTAGAAATCGTTTTAATTGTAAAAATGGAAAACATGGCAAAAATATGAAAAAAAGGGTTCAATTTTTTGTCACCCAAGACGTTAAAGTTCATATCAAAAATGAACCTTAACGTCTTGGTGGATAATAGAGTTATCAATAAGAGCTCGTTTGTGTTGTTGATGATGCCAATAGAAATTGCATCTTGTTTTTTATCATAATGTTTTACACATGTTTGTAGGATTACTTAAATCATTGTTAAAGGATCATTAAGGAGTAATATTGCTAATCAGGCTTTATTTAAAAATGTTTGTACTAAAAAATTTTTCGCAAAAGTAGTTTTTGGGTTACGGTAACGACGAAAATCTTGTTCTTTTTTTCTCTTTTTACTATTTGGCAAAATGCAACACAGCAAATTCACGCAGATGCTTGCTTTTTTTTAAAAATTGCAGCAAACTTTTTTAACATTTTTTGTTGAATTTTTAGCACAAATATTACTACTATTATTATTGTAGAATTTATAATTAGATTCAAATGAAATGATACAATCTTCAATAACAAAACTACAACATCTTTCAACAACTTTAAAATCACTTCGTTCAATTGTTGGTTCATCATCATCATCGGCTGCTGCTGTTGTTAGTGGAAAAGAAATTGTTCATCCAAAAATTGCATCAAATTTATCTCAATTATGTCATAGTAATAATGATGTTATAAATGGTAATATTTCACCAATGTATTGTCCAACTGTTCAACGACCTGTAAAAGTATATTCTTTTCCAACACCGGATAAAGTTATTATTGAAGCTCCAACAATTTTATCGTTGTTAATTGAAAGAGTTGAACCACTAACACCTATTGTAAGTTTATTTATTCATCAGCATCTCGATATGCTTCTATGCATTGCTATATTTTAGGCTCCAATTGCTGATCCAACGCCATCAAATCAGCGACTTCCAATGATTGCTGGGCCTCGAATGTTAACAATTCGTCGAAAAAAGATGAAAAAGCATAAGCGAAGAAAGAGATATGATCGAGATTGGTTTAAATATCAAAAATATCATCGACAAAAGAAAATGAAAGCTGAAAAAGTTTTTCGTGCACGAATGAATGATTTAATGAAGACGCTAGAGAATTTTGATCCAATGGAACATGTTACAGATACTATTAAACGGTATGTTTATCGAAGAAGCATGGATAAGGTGTAAAGTGTTGAGCCCTAATCAAAGTCATCGGATATAATGAAGGTCCACAAAGTTTCAAACGGTACATTAAATGCAGACACAAATAAGAAGCTGCTGAATGAATATGTCAGATGATCGAAGACCAAAACAGCTTTGCTTTGATCAGGATGCAACCTTAGGACTTTAGCACCATTTTTTTTCGTTGTTCATATTTTTAATGTAAATCATTTTTAGAGCTAAACGTGAATGGTCAAGTGATTTAACACCATCAGGCAAAAAGAAATATCCACATTGGTCCGAGCTGATGACTCTTGAAGAGCTGTATGACATAGAAAAAGGTGATTATATTGATAAACGGGCTGGTCTTGCAAATGAAGAAGATGCTCAACAAATTGCACAACTTCGTCAAAAATATAATTTACAATATTCAAGAAAAGCAAAAGTTGATGGAAAAGAATAATATGTAATAGGTTATTGTTGATAGTATAGTATATTTGTTTTTGTTTGTTATTTTATTGTAATGGAATTATTATTATAAAAATGATAGGTTTTAGAAAGAATATGTTTATAAAACTTTTGGAAACATTAAATGTGCTCCGAAACTTTTACACGCCGCTAGAGATACTAAATTACAAAATTAAACTTCATCTTTAGCAGTTTGATGATGAAGAGTTACTTCAATGATAGGTTTTTCAACTACTGGAGTTTGTTCCAAATGATCTTCTCCATCAGCAGTATCTTCATGTGTTTCGGTATCTGCTAAACCTTTATGTGTCGCATGTGCTCCTCCTTCTTTTCCATGATCAGCTTCTACAGCAGCTGTGGCTTCTTTTTCTTGTGTTGCCAAATATTCTTTTGCCAACTTTAGCTCTTCTGTTAAATGATCAACATATTCTTGAGCACTAAGTTGATCTCTCTTCTTTTTACATTCTAGTTTACATTGATCATATTCGGATAAAGTTTTTGGTGGCCTTGATTTGAATGGCTTCTTTTCAATCACAACTTCTTCGATTACTTCTACTTCTTCCTGTTAAAAATTAGAGTACTGTATTTTTAGAGTATAAGAAATTGTAAATGTATTACAGTGTGATCAGCAGCAACAGGTTTTTCTGTGTGTTTAACAGTTTTTACAATTTTTTGAACTTTTGGAGCTGAAGTTGTTGATGATTCAGAATGTTTAACTTTAGGTTGATCTGGTTGTGGTTTTATATGTCTAAAAATTTTAAAGCCGTGATTTTATTTTTTTTAAAGATTACGGTGATTGTTAAAGAAATACTTGTCTGAAAAATTTTAAGGGGTACGGTACTATATTTGAAACTGTTCCCAATTACACGAATTAAGCACTTTTAAAAGCAGCGAATACTTACTTATGAGCAACTTTTTCTTTAATTTTTTCAGCTTTAATCTTTTCTCCTTTAACCTTTTTTGCTTCAAGCTCAGAAAGTAAACTTATTAATAAAATTGCTGTAATTAAAACAGTTAAATAAATTTTCATTTTTTATGACAACAACAAATACGACGTAATCAAATATATAAGATTGCTTTGTGTTTTTTTTGGTGGAGACATCGATTTGTTCTGTAAGCTGAATAGAGACAAAGTTCTTCTTATCAATGCAAATGGAAAAAAGGCTTTGTTCATATATTTTTTACTGATGTATGATAATCAAAGCTCATCTATGTCCTTGAAGAAAATTTTATGCAAAGAACATATAGCAAACATATTTTATATCAATTAAAAAAACAACCGGTAATAATGCAAAACGTTTTAATTAAGTTCAAATAAAAACTATTTGAAAATCTATATACAATCGTAAAAATTGGCAAGAAAATTTTACTACTACAAAAAACGAGTGAACTAACTTTTAGAGCAACAAAAAAAGATTGCACATATAAGGCTTCTACTACCAAACCCGATCAAAAAAGCGATATCATACATAAAAAAATCATTCTGATTGATCATTCATAACAAACATTCTATTAAAATAATTCTTTTTGAAAATTCTTTGATATTGTTTCTCTATTGCATAGAAGTTAAACGTCGACAAAGAAGTGCAAAAAAGATTGCAGTAAAAACAAAAATAAGCAGCCCAGTACTTGATGAAGGTTGTTGAATTACAGTTGTTCGAGCTGTTGCAGCTGCAGTTGGTTGAAGCACAGTTTTTGGTGGAGCATTTGTTGATTGATGTTGTTGAGGTGGAGTAGGAGTTTGATGACCAGTTTCTGGTTGAATATTAACACGTTCAGGTTGAGCACTAATATTTGTAATTTCCACTTTTGAAGAATCTTCAGGTTGTTTTTCTACTGCAGTGGTTTCTTCTTTAATTGTTGAAGAAGCATCACCACTTGCAGGTACAGTATTCAATGGTTTTTGAGAAGCTTGTTCTTGCATTAAATCAAAAATCTCTTTCATATTACATCCACATTCTGAACATTTCCATTTTAAACTTCTAAAACATTCAGTTGTTTTTAAAGTCATACTTAGTAATTAAAAAAACAAACTCTTTTGCCATCTTTTTTCGTTGTTCATCACTGCAATCCAAAGCTGAAATATTTATGTATATAATAATCCACTTTAATCCACTGAGCATTGTTTGCTGGTGGTTACAGTTAAAAAAAGTCTACATACCTCCCAATGCACCTTTTCCTGGAGTTGTCATAAATGCAATTAAAGCTGTTAATGCAGTACCAATTGACCAAGATGGAAGCCATGTTTCAGGATGATATGCACTTATACTAAGACAAATTTTTGTATTTGTTTCAAATCTTCCAGTTGGCTAAAATAATACGCTTTAAAAGAAATCATTAAATAATAAAAAGCATACAGTTAACATCATTAAACTCGGAGGTTTCATTGGATAATCATGAGGTAATGTAATTCTTCCATGATAGATACCACCTTCAAAAGGACTATCTGGTGGACCTTTAATTGTAAAATGCCATTCAAATAAATTATCCTAAAAAGATATACTAATTAAAAATGAAATAAATAAATTTAGTTATTCAATAAATTTTGAGCGTTGTTCAAGCTGTCATATTTAGAGACAAGAGAAGCTAACAAAGAAGTTTATAATGATATGTAGCTCTCCAAGATTATGAATCAGAACACTTAATTAAAGTATGCTGACAAAGCATACTGTTATTCGTATACAGCAAAAAGGTGTAGAAAAAATTAGCAGTGTTTAAGAAAAGTAGTTAAAATTAATCGAAAAAGGCATACTGTAATAGCATCGTCTTAACATGCTTTCGAATGTCCATATTATAAACACTCGAGGAGCAGTCGTCATCCGCCCAGGGAGATTGGGGAAGGGGAAGGGCGAGAATTTAAAAACTGGAGGGGAAAGGGGATGCTTCTTGTTTGTCGAGGGGATTTTGAGGGGATTAAAAATTTTTTGTAAATTTATCAACAAAACTTTGTAATTTGTTAGTTAATTTTAATTATTTGGTGCACTTATAATTCTTTCTTTTGTCGTTATTAGCCTTTATTTCTCGGTTTTTAGCTCTTCTTAAAAAAATTTTTTTCAAAAATCACTTGTTGAAAAAAATTTGAAGGGGAAAAAAGGGGGAAATGGAGGGGAAAAGGGCGGGGAAAGGGGAACTTTTTAAAACCCGAAGGGGAAAGGGCGGGGATTGGGGAGATTTTTTGATACAAGCGGGGAAAGGGGAAGGGGAGGGGGACAAAAATGGCCACTTCACATGACTGCTCGAGGAGTCGTTATTACCCGGTTAAAAAGATACTGTAGTTCGGGATAAATTTTTAAAGATTGTCAAAAATTTGCTTAACTCTGCTGGTTGTTTGCGTTAAAAACATTTTAAATTCAATAGATATCAATTGTTTTAACCCAATATTCGCTATAAATCTTTACCGATGGGTTACATCAAATTCTTGACTAAAAATTTTAAAATTCTAAATTCATAACTAATTAATAATTCAGCAAATTATGAAAAGCTGCATATATCAATAAATTCTGTTAGCTTTTGTGATCTCAAAATGCGATACACTTTTAAATAACGGTCAAAATTTATAGAGCAGCTGAATAGCATACTAACCTCCAATGGTCGAGCAACATACATATCTGTTGGTTGACTAAGTTCAGAAGCTTCTCGCATTAAACGTCTAAAATAAAAACATAGTTTAATAAATTTAAAAATTGATACAACAAAAGAACACTTACCGAACACCTGCTGATCGTGTTGCCATTGTTGTAGTTTTTATTTATTAATGAAGTTGAAACCAAACTAAAAAGATATATACTGTAATTAATATTATAAAAACGTTTAAAATAAATACACGATTGATTTTAATTTAAAAAATAATTAACATTTGGTTTTAATGTTGCTGCTACTTTCAGCTGCTGTTTTTTACAAGCTGACGTTAACTAAAAAATTTTTTGGCAAAATGTTGAGCAAATGCCAGCAGCAACAGTCAAAAGAAATTCAAAGCAAAAAAGATTTAAAAATTTTCAACATTTTTTAAAAAGTTTTGCAACTTTTAAAACTCTAAAATGAAGCGATTTAATACGTATGATCACTATAGAATTCGATATGATGGTCGTCGATTTGAACAAATTAGAAATGTTAATTTTAAATTTGGTCTTTATCCACATGCTGATGGTTCAGTGTATTTTGAACAAGGATGTACAAAGGTTTGTGTTTACCTCTTTTATAATTGTGCCTCCATTTTTAGGCCTTCATTTTTGTGTTTGCAGCTTAGAGTTTTCCATTTTTGTATCACATTGTTTTGCGTTAGTGCGCTGTCATAACTGCTTCAGCATTTTTTGCAAGAAGATTTGCCATGAATATGGTGCTTATTCCCCTTTAAAACGTTGAATTAACGGTGCAAAAATTGCAGGCTTAAAATCAGCACTGCTGTTTTTTTGATATAATATGTGGAACTTCTTTTGGATGACTTTTTCTTGTTCTTTACAATCTTTTTTAGGTAATATGTGCTGTATATGGTCCAAGGCAAACCCGTTTTCGAACAAGCGATGATTTATGCCAGATTAATTGTCAGTTCTCTTTATCATCTTTTGCAACACAAGGTAGAAAGAAAGCTCAACGTTCAATGGAAGCTGCAAGATTACTTGAAAGAACGCTGAAATCTGTTATTGATCGAGAAGCATGTTCCAAGACAAGGGTTGATGTCTTTTGTGAGATTATTCAAGTATGTTTCTCTATACAGTATACCACAAAACACTATTTAACAACATAAAAACTTTTTTAGGGTGACGGCTCTCATCTCGCTGCTTGTATTAATGCTGCATCTTTGGCATTAGTAGATGCTGGAATCCCTGTTATGGGAATTGTTTCTGCTGTTGAATGCGGGATTACTCATGGTTATCTTTGTACTGATTTAAATGGCGGTGAAGTTCGAAATACTGCACCTAAAATTGTTCTTGCAACTTTAGGTATGGCTTTTGTACACTATTATTGTAAAACGAAATTGTCTTTTTGAGCTCTCCTTTTAATTAATTTGCTAATCTGTGGAAAATGATTTTAAGCTAGAGTTTGTTGGACTACTTTAGAGTGTACTTTATAATCACTCACAGTAATTCCACAAGAACAAGCTGTATTATGATAATCTCATCTTTCTATTATTTATCCTTTTGAGAATAATCATGAAAACTAATGTACACAAAGTCTAAGGATCGCCTGTATCTAGCTCTATATATCTTTTCAATGACAAGATGAGCTAAAAAGAGATAATTTTGACATTGTCTTTTTTACACATATTAAATATATATGTTTTAGACGGTAAACGAGAATCTATTATGGTTGATTACAAGAATACTTTACATATTAATCAAATGGAAAAAATTATTGAAGCTGCTTTTGATGCAAATGAAAAAATTTATTCATGTCTTCGAGAAGCTATCTTACTACGAACAGAAGAACTTGTAAAGTATAAAACTGCAAATGAAATATAATTGTTCTTTATTTGATGGTATTTGTTTTTGTTGATTTGTTTGAACATTATTTATACTTTTTTTTGTTCGTTTAATACTAAAATTTTTAAAAAATAATGTATCTGCATTGCATTTTTTGGCTTGTACATTTAACATTTTCGCTCAAAAACTTTATTCGACAAAACAGATACAGTAATAAGTGATATATAAAACAAAACCATTAAGAATAAGCAATGAACAAATATAAGTTGAGATGTCGGTTTCAAATAATAAGCGTTGTTGGGGTGAAAGATATTCTGCAAAATGTTTACTAACAACTTTTATAATTACAATGCATAAAATTGTTAGAACGGTGAATAAGCTGCATAAGCCATAGATAAGAAAAGGTCTGCTTTGAGTTTCAGTGCTATTACTTTGGATGGCTATTTGATTTAAAGATTTAGCAAATCCATGTTCAAGACATTCTTTATAGAGATTATTGTGGTAATGCTGAAAATATTTTTGATGAATTTAAATGCAGTAAAAGTTATTTATTGGAAAATGTGGTTAGGAACACTGAATATACTCGCCATTAATAATCGAAAAAAACTTACATAGCTTACAGCATTTGGTCTTGAACTGTTAACACCCATATCAATAATAGTGTAATTTTTGGGTTGCAAATTCTTTGGTATGCTTGTAGTTGCATATGGAATTGCTAAGGATGTTAAAATGGTTGGAGCAAAAATTAGAAATGGCAAATAATCAATTAATTTTAATGCAACCTGAAATTTTTTCGGATTGAAATTATATAGCAATCAACAATCTTACTGTTGATTTATTCATGATTCTTCGTTCAAAAACTATTTTTAGTAAAATTTTGAGAAATTGCAAATGGATAATAATGAATTTTTAAAAAAAGTTATATTTCTATTGATACGAATCAATTCAAAATGGTAGACAGGTTATTGTCAATATATTTATTAACAATGCCTTTAAGGATTCTGTCTTTCCCATCAACTAAAAACAATCAACAATACTTCTATTTTTTTACCAAAAAGTATTTTTCACCTATACTTATCGGATGGTATTTGAGGTCCATTGAAGACTAACAAATTCTTTATAAAACTACAGTATCCCAAATAACATTTTTTTCATTAATGTCCATAACAAACTATCTTTTTCCCAATTTGAACTTATGAATCTGTTAAAAAAACACGGTATTCTTTGAAAAACTATCTTGTACAACAATAGCTACCGTATCCACATTATAATATGAACCATTATCACAGATGGGAGTCATCATCAATTTAAAAAAATTCTACAAGATTAGCTAATCATTCATCAAAATCTGTGAATCAACAAGTTATGATATAAACATATATATGAGCTACAGTAACCTAACTTGATAAGTATAAATATTATCTTAACCAAAAATTCTAAAAAAAATATATAACCTACATTAAATCCTATGTAAAATGAATTTCATTGAAACATAAAATTATAACAATATCGCTTATACACAAAGTTTATTATTCCTTACAACAATATGCAATACATAAACCAATACATGAACAAATCAATAAAAATCCAATAACAGATACAAAAATAATTGAAATTAAAAATGTTGAACCAACAATTGCATCTGCAGCTTCCTTGGAATTAAATACACCGCCAATAGACATATCATGCTTTGAATTAAATATATTCTTTTCATCTTTAGAATTGGAGTTTGTATTTGTATCATTAGTACTGCTGCTACTATCGCTACTGTTACCAGTATGCCGTTGAATTCTATGAATAATTTTTTCATTTGATGATAATAATATTTGCTGCTGTTGTTGTTGAGTATTAATATTGCTGCTTCCATTGATAGTCATTAGAACATTTTCATATTTGCCATTCTTTTCAAGTTCATTGTTGCTGCTACCGTAATCATCAGAGGCAAGATGACGAGAAGTTGTTAAAGTTACAAATAATAAGAATAATATCAGCAAAAAATATTTGTACCACATTTTTTGTAAGATGAAATAAAAAATGTCACTCTTTGTTTTTTAATAAAATAATTATCCAAAATTTGCATGAAAATACAATGGATGGCAAAATGTTAAACCTCTTAATTTTCGCATTTTTTTAATTAAACAATTTGTAGCTTTTGCATGAAGGTTTTAGGAACCGTACATCTGGACATGGGGAACATATCTATATCTCTTTTAGATTTCATCTGAAACCCAAACTGAGAAAAACGAAAAAACAGAAAAAATTTAAAAATTCATAAAAATTCGTAAAAAACCGTGGAAAAAACTTTATTAAACCAGCACAATACAAAAACCATACATAAAAGAAAACTTTTAACATTCAACACGACCACAAATAATTTTAATGCTTTTTTGCTTTCTTTTTCATCTTCTTTTTCTTTTCAACAGCACCAGAGACGACCACTTCCTTGCTTACAGATGTTTTAGTTCCAAGTTTTGACAATGAAGAGCTTTGTTTTTCACCATCAGCACGACGACTTTTATCAGCAGCACCAGATGTAACACCACCAGTTTTTTGAGCATCACTTCTTGAGCATTCAGAATTGTTTGGAGATGAGTATGTATGAAGTCGATAAACGTTATCTACCAAATAACGATCAAGCTGGTAAGATAAACAAATAACGCACATTGGATAAGGCAATTTAATGCATTGTGCTTCAGGGAAAATTTTTGTTAAATCAACAGCTTTTATCCTAAAAAGATATAACATAATACGTTAATAAATGTTAAACAACAGCTTACGTCATAATAACCAGTGCTCGACGACGAAGACTTTCAGTTTGAGATCTATCCATTGCAATACCAAGTAATAGTGGAACGGAGCATTTTTCAAGAGGAACGTCTTTTCCAACTTTGAAGTATTTAGCATAATGGACGACAACTGCATACAAAGAAACAAAGTATGTATGAAATTCATTCTCAATCAAGGTACATTGTGCATTATTGTCATGTTGTGTTTTGTTATGCGAGTATACAGCATCATTACTAAAATATATATATATATACTTTTAACAAATAAAAACTACAAAAAAACTTACATCATTTCTTCAAGAAGTTGATACATTACACTAATTGGAGCTGCAAAAAGTTTTAGTTCTTCTTCTGATGGTGGACGAATGAACTTTTCTTTTTTAACCTTCAAAGCTTGATCTTCTGTAATCCACCCAATTCGAATCATTGATTCAAAGATGCCTTCAAAATGTGGAACTTGAATGCGATCAAATGTATCAAAATATTTTCTACCACCAACACGATATCGTCGTCCAACACGTCCAACAAGATCAGCAACAGTTGGAGTTGCAGGTGGTAGTACAGGTGGTTGAGATTGCCGAACTTTTACTGGAGGATTAATAACAGACGAAGGTTCAAGTGATGGTCCTGGAAGCAATGATTTTTGAAGTTCTAATTTTGATGGTACAGCTGATGGTTCTTTTGATTCTGTTGGTGGAGGTGGTAGAGCAGCTGAAGATGGCACAACATTTGATGGAGCAAGTTTTAAATCTTCAACACCTTTCGTTTCCTTTTCAATCTTCTTTGCTTCTTTTGGCTTAACTTCTGGTGGCATAATTGGAGGTGCAGCAGAAGCTTGTTTGGTGGCAGCAGTATCAGTTTTAGCTACAGTAACCGGAAGAGCAGGTTTTGAAGACTTCTTTTTTTTAAAACAGAACCAGTAAACTGCAAAACCAATACCACCAACAATCCTAAAACCCATTCTTTATAAAACCACCATTTAAATAAAAACAAACTTACAAGATAAATACAAATATTCCAACACCAATAAGAGAAAATTTTAATGCATCCGACATTACAGTTTCTGCTTTTGTTGCTGGCGCTGAAGGAGTTTCTCTACTTGCATTTGTTGGTTCTGTTGTTGGCGGAGCAGTTGTTGGAGGAAGAGTAGTAGATGGTTCAACATATTTTTGTGCATTTGTTGCAGTTACAGTAACACCATCAGGAACTTCTTTAACATTAAGCATTAATCGATTACCAGGTTGAAGATTTAGTGGACAACCATGAGTTTCTGCACCATTTAGAGGGTCGCCACCTGGATAAATAGCATAAATGTTTACATCATCAATTTTTCCGTTGATACATTTATCTGAAGTTGTAAACACAGTAGCAGAAAGATCATATGTGTTATTAGGATGATACTTTACGTAATATGCACAGGTTTTAGCACCGCATCCATAACGATTGTTTTCACTTTGTTTTTGTTTAGTCGTTTGAAAGCAAAAAAGAAAACTAAAAAATATACAATATAAATATGTTTCTAAATCTAATGGCTAACTTGCCTTCCTTCATTACATCCACTTTCTCTATTACAACACATTTTAAATTGAAGAAATTTATCACCAGATTGTAAAACCAAATCAAGTTCTTCATCTTGAGAAAATACAGTTTCTGAAGTGTTACGTTGATATCGATTATTGACTGCCAAATCTGTTGTTGGAAAGGAATGAACAATACCAGGCCATAAAAGTAAAAAACACATGAAACATAGAAGTAAATTTGAGTTACGATGAAACATGTTTGACATCGATGATGGTGATGACAGAACGTAAATTTTGATGACTCAACAAAAATTGATTGAAAATGATGGAATGAAAGAATAAAGGCTGCAGCTGCCACGTATTTATCTGTTTTTCACTGATGACTACGAATAAAGAAAAGTGATGTTAATGCAAATTTTTAAAAACACTGTCAAGCACTTATACAAAATAACTTTTTGCTTTTGTCGCACTTGTTTGTTAAGATTTGTACAAACATGATAGACAGGTGCAACAACGAAAAAAGCTCGATTTTTCATCACAAAATCTGCTGTATAATTTTTATGATTCAAAATGGTTCCTCCAAATTTTTTTAAAATTTTTTATAAAGTGATACAAACAACATATTAAAAAATGGGGGGCCCGCTGGAGCTCTTTTTTTCTTGGTTGTTGCACCTGCCGAAGATATGTTGTCACGCAAGAATCCAAAAATCTAAACCCTCCCCGTATCCTCTGCCACGATATTTCCTTTTATTTTAGCCGCTATTAATACGAAACGTCACATTTCGCGTACCCCCACCAATTTGTAAATTGCGTTTCACGTCAATCCCATTCAGTGTTCTTTCGCCGCTGCTGCCGGCGGCGGCGCTGATTTTTGCCCAAAATTTTTTAAAATCGTTGGAATTTGTTTGGATTTCATACAGATTAATTAAACTATTGTGCATATTAAATCTCTTATTTATTCCCATTTGATGGAACAGATTTCACCACCTTTTCTAATGCTGCAATATCATTTTAAAATTCAATATGAAAAAAACCGAAAACTTCTGCTCCTTGTGGCAAAAATATTGCAGAAAGTATGTCAAACCTATTTTCCATCATGCCTAAACAATAGACAATGAAATAAAAAATTTTTAAAAATTTTGGAATTTTCAGGCGGCATCTGGCAGCGCCGCCAGCGGCGGCGATACTCGACCAAAAACGAGTACACTGTTCCCATTCTCATTCGCTATTGATTTGTTACAGTATTTTAAGAGACCTTCATATCCTTTCTTTATTAAAAAATTTATTCTATCACCACATTACATAAAACATATTATAAGAAAAACACATCAAAAAAATTATTTCATAGCTTTCTTTTTCATCTTCTTTTTATCAATAGCAGCAGCAACTTCTTTGCTAAAACTTGTTTGTCCATGGCTTTTGTTAGACAGTGATTGTCCATCACGTCCACTTTCATCATCAAATAGAGATTGATCATCAGTTTTTAGCTTTGAAACATCAGTTTTTGAAAATTCTGAATTATTATTTGGTTCTCTTGATGCAGTAAAATCTTTTGAAGCCATTGGTGGAGATGGTGGTATTTCTGCTGCTGCAGCTGATGATGATATAACATTTGATGGAGCAACATTTTTTGAATGTACTTTTGATGCAACATGTTTTGAACGTTCAACATCTTGTGTTTCATTTTCTGTTGTCGTTTTTGGTTTTGGTTTAAATGTTTTATGGTCGACAATAGGTGCTTCTTTGGTGACAGGAGTTGCATCAGCAGTTTTGGCTACAGTAAGTGGTGGAACAGGTTTCGAAGACTTCTTTTTTTTAAAACAGAACCAATATATTGCAAAACC
This sequence comes from Panagrolaimus sp. LJ2400, assembly GCA_024447215.1. Taxonomy (NCBI): domain Eukaryota; kingdom Metazoa; phylum Nematoda; class Chromadorea; order Rhabditida; family Panagrolaimidae; genus Panagrolaimus; species Panagrolaimus sp. LJ2400. Next base: position 143,208 of record JAMRYA010000042.1, on the reverse strand, counting down.
AATGCCACCAACAATCCTAAAACCCATTCTTTTCATAACCTTCATTTAACAAATAAAAACTCACAAAACAAATACAAATATTCCAACACCAATAAGAGAAAATTTTAATGCATCTGACATTCCAGTTTCCGGTGTTGTTGCTCCTGCTGCAGAAGGTTCTTTTTTAGCTTCTTTTGGTTCTTCCGTTGGCGGAGGAGTTGTTGTTGGTGGAAGAGTAGTTGGTTCAATATATTTGTAAGCATTCAAAGTTTTTACAGTAACGCCATCAGGAATTTCTTTAACATGAAGCCTTAATCGATTGCCAGGTTGAACAATATCTAATGGACATCCTTTAACATTATGTAGTGGTAAGCCAGTTACAGAAATAGCGTATATTTTTTCATCATCAATTTTTCCATTGAAACATGAATCTGTTGTGTTAAACCAGCCCATAAAAAAAACACGCCTTCCGTTAGGATGAAATGACACTTGGTATGAACAAGTTCCAGCATAACAACCAGCAAGACCGTCATGACCTTGTGTTACATGAGTTGTTTGAAAGCAAAAAACAAAACTAAAAAATATGCAATATAAATATGTATCTAAATCTAACGGTTAACTTGCCTTCCTTCATTACATCCACCATCTTTATTACAACACGTTTCAAATAATAAATTATTACCAGATTGTAAAACCAAATCAAGTTCTTCACCTTCAGAAAATACTACAGTTTCAGAAGCATCACGTTCATATCGATGACTTAATTCTGTTGTTGGAAATGCATAAACAATAGCAGGCAATAAAAGTAAAAAACACATAAAACATTGAAGTAAAGTTGAGTTACGAAGAAACATGTTTGACATTGATGCTGCCGGTCGAACGTATCTTTTGATGACTCAACAAAAGTTGAAAATGAAGAAATGAATATTGCAACTGACGAGTATTTGTTTGGTTTTTTTGCTGACAGTCGGGAATGCTACAAATCATTATCTATGCAAATTTTTAAAAATTTTATCCAGTGTTTAAAATATTTTTTGCTATGGATTGCTAATTTAGTACTGTATTTTTTACACGTATTCGTTTATGCATGTTTGTAAAGGTGTTCAAAAATTGAGTACTTGGAAAAAAAGTTATAATTGCGCTTATCAATTAAAAACGTTGTGATTGTTCTTTTAAGTATCCCTATTATTGCTGCTGCTTTCTTTAAAAGATACAGTCTTACATTACAACCAACAATAATTATCCACAATAGCTTTTCATCGAACAGCTTACAAGAAAAATCATTGAACACCGCCTCCAAGATATCAATCAGCAGATGGCTCGAAAGTAGTATTTTTCACTCCCCCATTAAATTTACCACTACAAAGTTAAAATTAATAAAACAAATTTATTATTATAAAAAAAATCATTCAAACAAAAAACATTTAATAAAACAGAAAAACTTATTTTTAGTTATCACAAAAGTAAACAGCAGGTTCATAATCCATTTGATCAGATGAATCAATCGATTGTTGTACTTGTTTTGGCATTAATGGATCAGCATAAGTTGTTGGAGCAATAAGAATTTTTTGAATTGAACCATAATGAATTGCAGTATTAGAAATAGGTGGAAATCTTTGAGCATTAATTCCTTGATTAGCTTGTGCATCACGTTTTCGATCTTTTGCTTTATAAAGATTTAAACTTGCAAAATGGACATCATTTGGTTCAATGACATTTCGACTTTGCTTCTTTGCAATAACATTTGAATCACGAAGTAATTTTTGTGTAATCTCTTCCGCAGCATTTAAAAGTGCAATTGATACCATATTTGATGTTGTACCATGTTGTGCAAGAAGGCTATCAGTACATTTTGAATATTTTTGTTGAAATTTTGTTAAAGCTTCATTTCTCTTTTCTTCATTTAAACGTTCAGCAGCAAGCCGTTGTTGTTCTTTAACTTCACGACGTCGAGCAGCTCGAGATGATGTCATTGCTTATTGCTTGATGCCTATAAAAATACATATAAAAATGAAATTAATTTTTTAAAAAGGTGTTTTCTTTTTGGACAAATTTTAAAAAAACGAGACGGACATTTGAATATTAAAAGCTTGAATTAGTGCGACAAGTAATCAACATCTCTACTACCAGCTCTTGTGCGCCAATCAAAAAACAAGATCCTTTTTTTCGAGAAAAAAAGCAATGCTTGACACTTGTTGATGTTCTTTCCACGAATTTCTTTACGCGCCAAAAATGTAAGATAAAAAATCAACCAGCTGGCCATTTTTTCTTCAATCATTTAGTTCTTTCGTAAACCAAAATTTTGTTTATTAATTTTTTTAGATTTTTAAATTATCACCATCTTTTTTTCAGCTCTATCTGTTACTTTACTACTACCATAACTACTACAATGTTGGCACCAACAAAACGTGTTGATCATCCAAAGTTTATTGATACTTCAAGAAAACCACCTTACGCTGTTTCAAAGATTATTCAAGCAAGTTTTTTTTGTTATAGTTGTCTATTTTTAATTATAAACATTTTAGGAAGAACATAAAGCCGGAATATATGTTGTTAAGTTTTGTCCATTTGTTAAAGAAAATATCTTTGCCGTTTCATCTGATGCCCAAGTAACTGTCTATCAATGCTCCGAAGATGAAAAAGATATAACTAAACGTGCTTTTTTTCAAGCTGAAAAAGGTGTAAGTGTATAATATGGTTATTACTACATTTGACCGAAGATGAATGTGAATTGACTTGAGAGGTTCTTTAATGTGGTGTTTGTAACCAGATTAAATAATCTCCAACACTGCTTCTCTTTATTAATTTATAACGTTTTTTAGGTTGAAGAACAATTCTATTCTTTCAATTGGGTTTGTCATAAGCCTAAACATGGAAAATCAGCAATTTATCTTGTTATTGGCAATCATAAAGGCCTTATTCGTAGTATTGATCCATTTGCCACAGTTGGGACTCCTGTTTGTGTAAGTTTATTTTCTTTTATATGGATCAAGATCACACCTGGGCAGATGGTGCGACACGGTGCGAATGTCGCACCATCTTGCCCAGGTGTGATCAAGATGAACTAATGTTGATCCTACAAATCCTTGCTTATGAGTCCGATTTTTGAACTTGTATTACCGTATATTTTTTTTCCTGCTCGTAATTTAAAACTTTTTAGAGATTTATTGGTCATACTAAAGCTGTCAATCAAATAGCTGTTCATCCAACATTTTCTTCTATCTTTGCTTCTGCATCTGCTGATAAAACAATTCGTATATGGCATTGTTTATCTGATGTTCCGTTTGCTGTTCTCTATTTTACTCAACAACAAGCTTTAACTGTTGTATGTAACTGCTTATTTCTTCTTAAGCATTTTGCTGTATTTGTTTTATAGGATTTTCATCAAACTGGTAATTATCTTGTATCTGGTGGAATGGATCATGCAATTCGAGTTTGGAATCTTGGTAAATCTGCTGAACTTACAAAGAAGCTTGAATATGCTAGAAATGGTATTTTTAATAAAGAAGAAACTATTGAATTTTCTGAATGTGATGCCGAGGCAAAAGATATTCATGGAGATTTTGTTGACTGTGTTCGATTCATTGGTAACTATATTCTTTCAAAGGTATGTTATCGCATTGATTACTGTAGCTCAATCATAATATGCTTTTAACAAATACAGTATACTTTGGATTAAAAGCACTTTCACTTCTAGGCGCTTATATTTTCACAGAGGATTCATCGCAGACGGGAGCATCTGTTGTTTTTGAACGTAAGGAGTACTGTATCTCTAGCACTTATATATATCGGTTTAGATAAAACTGTAATGAAAAATTGTTCTTTTTGACTTTTAAGAGCTCATTTTTTCGAAGGAAGATGATTATTGACTAGAACATCTTTTGCACGTAAATTTTTGGCATTGAAGAACACTTTGTCAAACGGCGCAAAATTCAAATTTGTCCTCGATAGTAGCTGAAATGGCTGTAAATAATAATTCGCCGTGGATTAAGAGATTGTAATATTATATATGCTTGTTTATTTTTAGTCACCAGAAAGCTATATTACTCTATTCAAATTTGGTCATTTCAATGATCCTTCACCATGTGGTCAACAACCTCCTTATGATACATTTGAAACTGCATTATTTAAAGTTGCTGATTTATATGTTCCACAATGTAATAATTGGTTTATTCGATTTGATTACATTCTTGGTCTTGAACATGGTGAATCATGGTTGGCATGTGGGAATGATGGAAAGGGTATTGCTCTTTGGGATTTACGCGCTCGTCCACTTCCTATTAAACGGTACAGTAATATTGCTTAGCTAATATATATTTAATTCCCATTTTTTAGTCATTATCTTCTTTTTGATTACAAATTTCCAATGATTATTCGAAATGTTGCTTTTAATCATGATGGAACAATTATGATTGCTGTTGGAAGCAATGGAACTATATGCCGACTTGACAAAGTACCTGGTTTCAAAAGATCTCATGCAGATGTTGAAGAAAATGAATAATTAATTTCTTATTATTTTTGAATATTTTTTTTATGTTTCCAAGTTTCTTTTTTGTTGTTAAATGTTGAACATTCTGATTTGTTTTTTTTTGTTTTGTTAAATAAAAAAGTTGTTGCAAAAACCTTCAGTTTGAATTGGAAGCTACTGTAATATTATACTTTTAAAACAACTTTTTTGATTTCAAAAATAGTATAATGACTTTTTAAGTACACTTATGACTATAGCTACAGTATCATATTCAGTTTTTGTGGCCGAAATTGAAATGAATTACTCTACTCGTTCAATCAAAAACCATAATTTTATTACTTTTAAAATTGAAACATTGATAGAACGCTGTTTAGAGTACTGTATCTATCACAACAATTGTAACCAGTCCTGAAGACGCAAGGCAATTATTGAAGCATTTTTCATCTTCTTTTCAAGCTTAAGTAAACAAATAACCCTTACAAATGAATCCATGATTTTAAAGTTCAATCAAAAAAAAGCCATTCAGTAAAACAAGCATACCATAAATAAATATCTACATTCTTTTTTATTATTACCATCAATATTAATTATGATGAAGTAAATAAGCAATTAAAATTCCAATAACACATAATAAACATATTACAAAAAATAATATACAAGCAGCAAAAGTAATTGAAAATCCAATATGTACATATCTAAGACGTTCTTCCTCTTCTTCTTCAGCAACAGAAGCTTTTTCATTGCCAGCTGATGGATCAACATTCTTAGTTTGGGATAATACTTGAGTTGTAGATGTTGAATCAATCTTTTCATTTGTTACATCATAGCCAGGTGTATCAATATTTTCAGTTTGTGGTAATGGTTGATTTTTGGTGGTAGTTGGTGTTGAATCAATTCTTTCAGTTGTAGTATCCTCAATGACGACAGTAGCAGTATATGTATCTCGAAGCATTCTTATTTGTTCATCATCTTTGACATCAACATTGTTTGCTTGTATTTCATTCTTATTGCCTTTCTGATCTGAAAAAAGATGACTTTAGTTTAAAAAATTTTAACATAGATTCGAACCCAGGTTCCCAGCTGCACGTTAACCTTCAAGGTTAACCACTGCGCTACGAATGCATAATGGAAAAACTTCAAAAGACTAAACTGTTCAAATGCGAAATCAAAGTAAACAATAAAACAATGCAGTACAATTTTTGCAGTTTCTAAAAATTATTTTCTCATGCAGCTGTGGCTTAGTGGTTAACACTGCTGATTAACAGCCAGGTGAAACCTCGGTTCGAACCCTTGTTCTAAAGTCAAGACCAAAAATATGTTTTACAAAAATACCAACCTTTAAAATTTGCAGAATTACGACCATAAAATTTTGATGAAGGATAATTTTTGATGTTGGAATTATTCTCTTTGATAATTTCTGAAAGTGTTATAGTAACAATAACACACAATAAAAGCAGCAACAAAATTTTCATCGTCGATGTTTATAACGTCCAACGTTGGCATCGGTAAAACAAAAAATTTATAAAAAAGCATCGACAAAAATTATATTTTTATGCAAATATGCAGAGGTAAAAAAAAGTTCAATTATTCAACAGGTACATGTCATACTGTAAGACTACAAAATACAAGAAATCAAAGTTTGATTATCAAACATATTTATTAAATCATCAAAAGAAATTACAGTATCCAATCACAAAATTAATGTTTATAATTTTTTCGAATAGCATCAACAATTTTTGGTCCATATTCAAAAGGTCGAAGAAAGAGTGTTGCAGCAGCGCAAACTTTAAAAAAATACCATCCACCAAAAGTTGTCTTAAAACCATTATCAAAAACTGTTACAATACAATATAGTGCCCAATACATCAGAAGAGAATTTGTTGATGGACGTTCTTTCGGATATACATATGTAAGCAAAATTGGAATTCCAACTAATAGCAAATTTGCGACGAAGTGATTTGAAGCACCCATAAGTAAATATATTCCAAGGATTCCAAAAATACCAAGTGCAGCTTGTTCAGTTTGAATTTGAAGTTGATATGAAAGAGTTATAAGCCACCGAGCAGTAAAATGTTTCTAAAAAGTTTACATGGTATTAGTTAAGTAGTTAAATCGTATGGCAAAAAATGAGCTCATTTGTTACTACTGTAATTGAAAATGACGGGCTATTTTCAGATACAGTAGTAACAGATACAGGAAAGCAACAAAAAATTGATTCGACTGAATGCTTGATTTTCAAGTCCCAGTCAAAGCACAACTAATGGTGCCAGCTTTATTCAAGCTTTTATTCTCCCCAAAATCCAAAGATACAAACCTCATCATGAACAAATTCTTTTAAATGTGCCATTAATGGTGTCCATAGCGGTGATGATGTTGCTGCGGCTGGACTTGTTGGTGTTACAGAAGTTAAAGATTTTGATGAAATAACAGTTTTAACATTTTCATATTCATTTGGTTCATTTTTATATTCTCTTAAATCCATTCGAGTTGTACTTCGAGCAGCCATTTTCTTTTCCTTTGATGTTTGATTGGAGAGAGAACGCGAGAAAAACAGCAGCAAACAGTAGTAAGCAAGTAATCAAAGGTTTGTTATGTTTGTTTGTCCACAAAAAATAGGCACGAATAAAAAATGATGAATGAAACAATGCAAATGCATTTTCTTGCAGCAGTTAACAAATTTACATAATTATTACTATACAATTTTTGATGTGAACATTTTTAATTATCATATTTTTTTCTTCAATAACAAAAACATCCATTCAAATAAATAATAATTCAACTTCTCTTTGTCACTCAAACACCGCAAAAAAGGTTGTGGTAAACAATTTATTTTTAACAATTATTGCTTAACAACAATGCTGATGTGGCATAAAATTGCGGCATCAGCATTTTTGAAGTTCAGTGTTTATAACTTGTTATGTAGTTTACATTTTAAATTTATTATTTGCTTATAACCAATCTTTGTATTTTTAAAGATTAAGAAATTACACATTCTTCAAAAGTATCCGGATATCCAAACAATATGCCAAGCTTGTTGTAAGCAAAATTTGAACATGAATTTATAATTTCTGCCACTTCATAATATCGCATATTCATGTAGCAATTAAGTGAATGTTTATTTATTACACATTTCCAAGTATACTTTTCAATGCATTTTTGATGTTCTAATTTCATCTTTGAGCCAAGTCGAGGAGATGGTTTGTCTTTTAGCTTGTTAAATTGTTTGAATGTTCCAGGAGTATCTGGATCAAATATGAATCTTATTTTTGAAGTTGTACAATTTATAAATTCTTCTTTAAATTGTGGGGTAATGTTTCGAGACACCAAACATTATCGGTGAATGCTCCTTCGAAACATTTTTTTACATTTTTATAAAAACAATGACGTTGCTGAAAAAAAATATATGGTAATATTACTAGAATGACCCAAATGAAATTGTAATATCTTTTTTAACGATAAAAATTATGAATTAAAAAACAATAAAATAGTAATTTTGGAATGCCAAGCTTTGGTAAGAAAAAAACAGATGACTATAAATATTGCATAAAAAACTTTACGAACCGTTTGATTTCCAAATTCATTTAAACCAGTAATTTGTCGTTTACTTCTTATGTTATAATTCAAAAATTCGTCAGCTTGAAGATTAAATTTAGAAAGAATCTCATATGTACGTGAAAAACTGAGAAATTATAAAACAAAAACCAAAAGAAAGTAAATATTCGACATCTCTTTTCAAAAATTGGAAAATAGTTTCTTTTCATTTTCTATGGCCTTGATTAGTTGTATGATCTTGATTAACTAAATGAAAGAGATATAGTGTCAATGTCATTGCAAAAGGTGAGATACATGTGTTTTCTTGATCTTCATTTAATTGATTACTCACATACTTGCATTAATATACTTCTTTTACTGATATCTATGACAGAGTAATAGTAAAAGTTTTTTGTTTTTGCTTAATCTTCATTTAGAAAAAACCATTTTAAAATATTCAACTTTTGAAATGATAAAAATTTGTTAGAGAAGATGCAATAAAAATTGCTTTAGATACTTTGTTATTTTCTTTAAATTCAAGCAGGGTTGATAAAATCGATGTCATTTAAATGTTCCACCAAAGATTTTCAGTTTATCATTAAAAATAATATATTTTCTGTTTGTTACAAACTACAGTTGGTTTGATGACAGGAATAACCATGACGCAGATAACATGCTTGTTAACTATATGAGTCTTTAAATGTCATAGGTTCAAAAATAACACAAAAATATTTTGTTTGCGTGGGATGAATAAATTTAACATTGTTATATCCTTTTTGAGCTATTACACAATTCCCTGCATGCTTCATGCTTGTTACAAATCCTATGCTCCTTGTTATTTTTTTTCTGCTTTAATTTTTTAAATAAATTTTAGCCGACCCCTTTTGAGCCAACAAAATTGACCACTGCTTTTTTGTGTTCTTTTAAAAATTGCTTTTTTTTGTTTTTTTTGAAAAAGATTACGTTTAAGATTAAATCAAAAAATTAGATTAATTATTTAATTGCTTTTTTTGTTAGTTTCCATTTTTAGAAAAAGTATTTTACTAAAAATAGCTATTAGCATTCAAAGTAGCGCAAATAAAGATTACATCTGAGATGTTAGATGTTTGTTACGGATTTTAAAGTGTTCAAATGGCGTCAGCTTTTTGTTCTTTGCTAAAACTAGAAGACACAAAGTGCATTTTTCATGAAAAACAAGTTTTCGTTTTTGAAATTTGAAATGAGAAAGTTTAGAACTTTATCGATAGTTTGAAAGCATAATGCTTGGTATATTTAGATTTTTTTAATACTCAACGTTACAAAATTTACAAGTAGGTTATGGCGGTGATTCGAAGCTTTTTTTAACAACTGATCGATTTTTTTCTTCGCTTTTCCGTCACTTGCCGAAAATGAAAAAATTATTACAATTTTACAGGCTAAATAATTTAACGAAAAACCATTTCTCTTTGTTTGTTTTTCTGTTGGTCATAAAAATTAGCGTTACAAAAAAGCACAAAAGAAGCTGTGTTTTTCTAATTTTTTCATGTCCCCTAATTAGATCCATGAAAAAAGAAACATTTTTTATGGTCTCAAAATGTTCAAATTTTTTTCTAAAATGGCGTCAGTTTTTGTTCTTTTTTGTTAAAACAAAGATGAAAGTTTAATTTCCGGCAGAAACATCACTTTTATGCCCTATAAAAAAAGAGCGATTAAATAGTTATATTTAAACATGCATTTCTAGACATTTTATTGTTAAAATTAAACAAAGCAATAAAAAGAAAGAAAAAGGATTCAATGAATCCCTGAATGTCTGTAGGTACATAAAAAGATGAGGAAGTTAAAAAGTCTGTGGTATTACTGTAGCTGTAAGAAAGACAGATGTTTTTGGAGCGCTAGACTTTTTTTTACACAAAAACAAATTTTTAATTTAATATTTACTGTTAACTTTTAAAATGACTTCCTTGTCGTATTCACTCATAAAAACATGCTACCCTAAAGTACTTGTAAAATTAAAATGCATAATTCAGCTGTTATTATCAAAAGTTCAGTGTTGGCGATAAACGGTTTACATAAAAACAAATGAACAAAAACGTTAATACAGAAAAGCTAACTTTAAATACCGTATGATTGTTGTATTCTTCACACACATCAAATAGTAATTACGTTAAATCTAAATTAAAATAGAGATTTTTTTCTTTAAAAATACAAGTAACTAAAATCAAACTCAATTTTCCACGAATGAAAATTCACAAAAAATGAAATGTTAATTGTGCTTTTTTGAGCAATCGAAACATAAATTTTATAAAGCTTTTGTGAGAATAGTTTTCTCTTATGAAAGAATTGCAACAGCTAATAAATACTTTTTAAACAAAAATTCAGAAACATATTTATTCAATAAAATGGTAGTTTTTTTAAACAAAAAGCACGATCTTTGGGTACCATTTTAATGCTTACACGTGGAACAGAAAAATTTTCAAAGCGAAGTGGATCAGTAAGTCGTCGTGAAATTTGTTGATAAAAACTTGGAAATGTCTAAAAAAATATCTTAGATAAAGAAATTTGAAAAATTAATTTACCTTTTCTTTTTCATAATGTGCACCATTTTCTGAAGCTTTTATAATTTGTACAAATTCTGTAACATATCTTTCTTGTTTTCCAGCAACTCAAAAATAATTTCTTTTTGTTTACCAAGCTTCCAAATTGAATCATAATTTCTTGCATCCTCAATATCTTCCCTTATAACATTTATTGCTGATCTAAACCAAATGTCCCTTTCAATTACTTCAGCTTGTTTACCATGTAAGAATGGTATTTGCTTTTTAATATCTTCTCCATCATAATGATCAAACTGTTTTCCATTACTTTCTACAATCCATTCAATAAATTGTATATGTAGTTGCTGACGATTAAATGCACTTAAAATATCAATTTTCGTCATCAAATCTATTTCAGATGCAAATTCGTCTACAAGTTCAATAAGTTGAGTAGATATATTCTCCATTTTTGTTACTTGAATATGAATAAGATCGTCAAATGTTGAGCTTTGATTTGTGGCTATAGTTTTTGACGACAAGACATTTATTGGGAAATAAATAATTACCAAACTAATGTATAGAAATATTAATACTCGCATATCCTAAAATATTTTTCTGTTATCTCTTTTGGCTATTTCGATAAGGAATAACGAGAGATAATTTTGGCAGAAAACATGAGATTCAACCCACAAAAAAACTATTTAGATAATAATAAGAAGTATATTTTCAATTAAAACAGAAGAAGCATCCATCAACGTTTTTTTCGGTTAGTGGAAAAGTATAAACGTACTTAAAAAACTCTGAGAAAACGAAGCTAAAAAATTATGGCACACTGAGAAAACACAATTATTTGCGCATATTGATCAATCGTTTCTTCTTTTTTCACTTGTTATGGCACCAAAAAGTTCGTGTTTGTTTTTGGAAAAGTGGACGACCAAAAAATCAATTAACAGGGTGTCCCTGCAAAAATGTGCGTTTTTGTTTTTGTACTTGTTGTTACAGTATTTTCTTTATTTTATTTAATGCTTTATTTTTTCTTCCTTTTCAATCAGATCTCTGCTAGACATTTTATTATTGACCTTTAAAACAACTGTTGCTTTAAACTTTAAACAAATTTTTACGTAACTACCATAATTTATTGGAGGTTGTAAAAAGTGCAACGAAATTAAAAAAACAAACATTAAATAAATATTAAATGCATTTGTGACGTTTGCTATGGTTTCAATCAAGTTTTGCGGAAATGCCAATATTTTTATTGAAACATTTTAAATTTTTTTTAAATCACCAAAGATTATTTGTTTATTTATTACTTCCAAAATTTGATTATTAAATTTGTGGCTTCTACTTTTTTGCAAAATTTGTTTTCAAAAATACATAAAAAATCACAGGGAAATTTTTTTGCTAGTCAAAATAATTTCGTTTTCAATCAGTGAATCTCGAAAAAGACCTTAAGTTTTGGCCTCAAAGTGAGCGAAATCCAAAATATCAAAATTAAAATAAGCATTTTGCTAAAAATCGGAATTTGGAAGTTTGGCCTAATAGAACTTTTGAGGTGCGCTGCAAATAAGCCACGAATTTTGGGTTTTTTAATTTAATTCAAAGTTACGTATTTTAACATTTAAAAAAATATCATGCAGACTGTTTTTCGTAAAACTTATTTGACATTTTTCGTAAAAGTTTATCAACAACAAAAATCACCTTGAAATTATATCAGAATATATTAACACTTTTGCCCTTTGCAAATGTTTCTTTTAAAAAAAAAGTGTTGTCATTTTCTTTGTGATGGCAAATTTGTGTTGTTTCTTTTTTTATTTTTAAACTTTTAAGCTCCTCTTTTTATAAAAGAGCAGGTGAATAAAAATTAATTTTAATCCCTCCAAGAATGACACTTTCAATGGGATCATTTCTTTGTAAAATCTTCTTTGTGATTATCTATAAAGAAGTGGTGCATATCAGGGCTCTGGAAAACCAAAATCACATACAGTAGTAGACAAAATAATTTTAATTTTGATCAACAAATTTTAGCCTAATAGCCTAAAAGTTACAAAACTGAAATGCCGAATCGAAAGCAAATTTTTCGCCGATTGAAATGTCAATAAAAAAAAGCTGAACTTTAATTACAATTTTTTGCACAATCAAAAAACTACTTTCACAGAATGCTGTTTAATAATTTGCAAGATATCGTCTTTTACTTTTTTTAAAAAAAAGCAAATTTCACTGTTTTACTTTTGCAGTTAAAAACAGGACAAAAAGTAAAACAAAGTTAATAAAGTCATTCGTTTTACTTATGAGTTTATAAAAATTGAATTATCATTGGTCAATTAAACTGGACAAAAAACAAAACAGGTATAAAAAAGTAAACAAAATCCTGACGCACTTTTTTTATGCCGCGATATTTTTTTTGTGTGTTTCTATAATTTTCATTTTATTGAAAACTTTTGTTACCAAGAAATGACAGGCTCATAAAAGTTGGTTTAAAAACCATAGAACCATGTTTTTTTTACAACTTTCGCAAAAAATTGCAAAAACATCTGTTTTTCTTTTTTTATTATGATAGCCTAATGATGAGTAAGCTGCAATAAATTAAATCCCCTTAGGGCAGATATGCCATATATTTTATTTTTGCATAAACAACAAAAAAATAAAAAATGTGTGTCATAAGTTTAATCCAATGACAAGTAACAAAAATGACTATAAAAAAGTGTTTATTTAAAGATAAAAAAGTGGATGACCGGAAGAAGTGAAGATTAGCGTGAAAAATAAAACTTGATGTAAAAATGCATAAAAAATGATTGAAATTGCGTAAGCTTTAAATTGATTATTAAAGGATGGTTGAAGACTAAAGGGTTGAAAAAAGGGTGGAGAGCACTGCATTTGTTTCAAAAACAACGGAAATAATGATGAGTCATTCGTTGTCATTTATGTTATATAGATAGTAAACAAAAAGTGACTTTTTAGATCAAAAATGTCATGGGATGTAGCGATTAAACTATTTATAAAAATTTTTAAATGATTGAAAAATCGTGATTTTCATTACATTTGTTGTTATATTTTTGACTTATATCCATCACTTTTAATTTCTCCCTAAATGTGGCCACCAAAAACAAAATATTAAAATAAAAGTAATTTTTTGTGGGTTTACGAAATCTTTAAATCAAAATTTCTTTTCTTCAATTTCGGTTTCATCCAGTTTTTAAACCGGAAAGTAAGGCTATTTCATTATTTCGCTTATCGAAAAAACTAAAACATTTTCGATTTTTTTCAATATTGAATAAATTGTTCGCGGATCGAAATTTCTATTTTCTCATGTTCTGGCTGTTGTCGTTTGAGTAATACTGCCAAATACATTTCTTTAGCTTACAATTTTTTTTTGTAGCAAAGCATAGTTTGTTTCAAATTACGTGACCTTATCTTTGTTGCCATTTTCTTTCCATTTTTAATCATCTTCCTCCCTCAATTATACTGTAGCTCTTGATGTTTTTTGTTGAAATGTGATCCTTGTTTAGTTTGTTGTAGTAAAGTAATTAACTCCCCTTATAAGCGTAGGAGAAATATTTTCATGTCGAAATAGTGGCATTTGAAATCTGAGCAGCTTTCACAGAATTTATGAAATGCAACTTTTTTTGCAAAAGAAATGTTTTGTTTTTGCAAATAATTAATTTCTGCTTTGTTTTGCACTTTTTTCAATACGAAATATCTTTGTTGGTGCAACTTTGTACCTAATTTCTTTTTTTATCACCTGCATGAAAAAAGATTATGACATTTGAATTGTAACATCTGTTTTTAAAAGTTTATCCTAAAAAATTTTTATGTATGCTTGCATAACCTTTTTTTTTCTGCCGAAAAGTGCCTTCGAAAATTGCATTTTTTATGATTGTTTTTTTCGAAGGTTATAAAACTACGTCATTTGACTTTAAACCTAAACAATTATCAGAAATGCCCAAAAAAGGGAACCCGTTTGACCATCAAAGAAAAAAAGGGCAAACGCCATTCATTCATTTCCCATCCGCCTTCCTGCCTTTCTTTCAAGCATCATTACACAAAGCAAAACCTCTTCGAAAAAAAGAAGAGAAGCGGTCACTTTTTTTAAAATTTCATTCATCAAAAAGCACGTTTTTCTTCTTTTCTCTTACTTCTTTCATTCAGCTTTTTTTTCAACTTTAACAAAATAAACGAAAAATAAAAAGCAGGAGGCGGCATTTGACGTTAATCGTCACTACTTACTACTACTTACTTAGTAACTACGACTTTCTGCTATTTTCTATTAACTAAAAACTCCGCCTCCTATATTTTTTATTTTGTCTAATAAATATTATAAACATATTATAATAAAATTTTTTAACACAAAAAAATGGGCCGGGCCAAATTTGCGCAGAGATATATATCTATGATTATATATTATTATTATGAAGATTGAACTTTTGACACTTCTCTCTTTATGGAAAGAAATCTTGTCTCCAGATTATGGAGAGAGAGGCAACCCACTTGCTTCAGTTTTTTAGTAGTCTCGTCATTTAAGGGATTTGAATAAAATTTTTTGGAGAAGCTTCGTACTTTTGGGAATATTTTTTGTAATAATAATAATTTTTTTATGTAGGTTGATAGCAAGGTTGTCATTTATCACTTTCCATTGGGAATAAATTCATTTACACTTATGTATTTATTATTAACCTTTTCTTTTTTATATTTTTGTTATACTTCTTTTTTTGCTTTTACAGTAACAGCTGTTGTTGTTGGAGTAGGTGTTGTAGATGAGTCAAATACAATCACACTTTTTTTAGTTCCGCAATTATAAATTTTTTGTCTATAAAAGCAACGGTTTAGAATTTAGTTTTCAAAAGCTAATGTGTCTGTTAGAGTTTTTTCTGTTACAGTAATCCTCTATCACTAAAAGTTTATAAAATTTGAGAGATAGATGGTTTGAACAGTGAAATCACTCTGATAAATAGAATTTCCGTAACTGCATTATCTCGAAACTTTAGACCATTTGGCATGTTTGTTGCAAAACCATCGAAAACCGAAATTTGCCGAAATCCATTTTGCTACCTAATTTGTAATCTAAAAACACATTTTTGCTACCAAAACAGTTTCTTTAAAAACCCAAAAATAGCAAATTCAAAGGTGCTTCTATATTTAGTTAAAGTACTGTAGCTATTATAAATCTTAAAATAATGTAGCCTAGAATGCCCTTTTTTACATTTTAAACTTCTTTTTAACATTTTAAAACCTTTCTGTCAAATCTCTTTTCTCTTTCTTTCGAGAATATCCATCCGTCCCACTTACCGTAATCCGCCCCTACATTCTTTTCTTTCTTCTCTTTATTTATCCTTAAAATAGCAACCTCTTTTATTACTCTCTCTTTTTTTGAAACATTTTTACATTCATTCAAATAAATTCATTTGTTTTAGGTGTATCACACTCTTTTCCTTCAAAAAAACGACAACATAAAGGACAACAAGAAAGCTGCTATTTTTGTTGTTTTAAAAAAATTTTAATTTATTTTCATTTTGCCTTTCAATTTTCATTCAACGAGAAACTACTACTACTTTGCCTTGTTTTGCTCAAAACACATCCTCTTCTTCTTAAAAAATGCCTTCAACAAATAATTGTAATTATAATATTAATTATAATTATTATTATAATAACAAAATATATTATTATTTATTAATATGTATAATATTGCTGACATCCTCTCAGACAACTATTGCATTCCCATTTTTAATAACTCTAAGGCCGTCAAACCTTCGAAGATTTGATGATGGAATAATAAGTCAACAGACACTTCAAAATAATAACAATAATAATATTCCAATAAATGATGAAGTAATATCTATTATTCCTTCACAACATTATCCTTATGAACATGACAATAATAATAATAATGACAATGAAAATTATGATTCATCAATTGATGAACAAGTAAGTATTTTCTCATTAATATTTATTAATTTTTGTTGTTTGTTGTTTTTGTGTTAGCTTTCCTGGGATCAAGAGGTATTTTGAATGACAAGGGGGTTTGCATAAATTACAACAATTAGCATAGATCCAAATATAGGCACTGCAAAAATGTTTTTGTTTCATTTGGTTCGGGTTTTAAAAATTTTACAAAAATTTCATCGAAGATTCGAACCTTGATTTCCGGTGCATGTTAGCATGTGGCATTAGCCTCTGAGCAACAACAGCAGAAAAAAAAACTTACAAGAAGGAGACTGGTTTACCAAGGTGAAAACACAATGAAAAAAGGATTAGATCATTTTCTCCATTTTTTAAAACTTTTCCATTGTGCAGCTGTGGTTTAGTGGTTAACCCTGTAGACTAACGCGCAGATTGGACCCAGATTCTAATCCTTGAGCCAAATTTTTCCCAATTTTTTAAACCAAACCAATTAAAAGCTTTCACCAAAACTTTCTTCTATCGCAACCCATATTTTAAGATTACTGTATTATTTGTTTACAAACTTTTTTCATTCACAAAAAACATTTACTTGCAAAAAAATTAATTCCAAAAATAACTTCCAGTACATATGACTTTTTTTTGTTAAACAAACATTTTTTTCATTCATTTTTAGCAGCGATTTCTTCATTTGCTTCTAAATTTGGCTTATTAATAAAAAATTGAGGGGGAGAAACATTTTTGAGCAAGCAACAAACAATCTAGTCATCATTAACGCATTTTTCATTCAAGAAATTTTTAGTAAACACTTCCTCTTCTATTTTTGTGGCATAAATTTAGCAACAAAAATTGCAACATTTGTTGTACTCAAAAAGCTTGTCTTTCAAAAAAACGCACCTAAATAAAAAGGAGACTAATTGCTTATGAAAAAAAGTAAATAAATAATTGTAAAAATGCCATAGGGAGAATACTACTACAGTTGGAAATCCCACGCACACAAAAAGAGATATCAATGGTACCAAAAAAGTATGCAAAAGCTACAACAAACGCTTTTAATTAAAAATGCAACAATTTTTTTGAATTTTTAAGCGTGTCGAAAAATACGGTAGCTGCATTAGTTTTCTTCACTGCTATATTTCATGTCGAAATTCAGAGATCTTTCAATACCGTAATCCTTCATCTCATGAGATTAATTTTAAAATTTAAATAAAGTCGCAACATTTTTTTATATTATTCATTCAAAAAACAATACGTAGATTTGTCTACCTACATATGCAAAATTTACGTCATCAATGAATAAAAGATCATATACCTCATAGGAAGTGCATGTACCTGTCATTCAAATTCCTTTTGCTCCTTTAAGCTCAACCAAATAAACAAAAAACAAACTTCCTTTTTTTGACTTGAAATATTTTACGTTTTTGCGAAAAAAAACTTCCGTCTTTAAAAGTCTCCCCCTCATTATACTTGTTTAAATTTGACATGCATCCATTTTTAGTCAGCACTTTTGAACAATGGTGTTTCATTATTCTTTTTACATAAACGTTCATCTCTGCCGGATAATGGTGATGGAGTTGAATTTGGTCTAAAGAAAAAGAGATCTCAACCAATTGTAAATGGTCAAGAAACAGCAGATTTTGATTTTGGCACATCTAAAAGAAAGAGATCTCAGCCAATTGCAAGTGATCAACATACAAGTGATTTTGAATTTAGCTCAAAGAGGAAGAGATCCCAACCTATTGTAAATGGACAAGAAAGTGATGATTTTGAATTTGGATCAAAGAGAAAGCGATCACAGCCTATTGAAGAAACAATAGATTTTGGGATGAAGCGATCACAGCCTACTGAATATGGATCATTTGATTTTGGTCTACAAAAGAAGCGATCTCAACCAATGGATTCAGGATCAGACAATTTTGGATTAAAAAGATCTCAACCAGCTGAATGGGATTCAATGGCTTTTGGTCTTCAAAGAAAACGCTCTCAACCTGTTGAATCTGGGTCATTCGATTTTGGGATGAAGCGATCTCAACCTGCTGGACATGAATCATTCGATTTTGGCCTCAAAAGAAAACGCTCTCAACCAATCCAAAAAAATGACAAATATGAATCAATGGATTTTAATTTTGGTGCTACTGGAACAAAGAGAAAACGCTCACAACCCCTTGAATCAGATGCTTTGGATTTCAGTTTTCAACAAAAAAGGTCACAGCCAAATGAACCCAGACTATTCGATTTTGGGTTAAAGCGATCACAACCTGCTGAATCTGGATCAATGGATTTTGGCCTCAAAAGAAAGCGCTCGCAGCCAAGCAAAGATCAAATGGATGAAGATTTTGCATTTGGACTTAAGAAGAAGCGATCCCAGCCAATTGACAATTCAGATTCTGATCCAGAATTTTTATTTGTTAGTAAAAAACGTTCACAACCAATTGAAAAACAAGGCAATGAAGATCTTGCCTCTGATCCTTTCATCGTTCATATGTCTTAATGGTCACATAACTCCAATGGGTCTTGCCACAATAAAGAAATTAGTTGTTTATTAATTTATTTGTTTATATTTGTAAATGTCTTTTATTTATTTTAACAATTTCTAAAAAGCGACAATAATATAATGTACCCAGATATCTCTCTCATCTCTTTTCTTCCCTCCCAAAAGTACAAAAAATTAATTAATTGTGAGTAGTTTCCCTTTTTGATCTCTTTCTATGTACCTATCCCACTTCAAGTCTCCTCTTCTTTCCAAAATGTCACTTTGCCAAATAAAAAAAGTATTTTGAATCAAAGATTTATTTTTCTCTCTGTTTTTTGTTGTGTGTAACACGTATTTTTGCAACGTGAAAATTTCTATTTTTATTTTTTGTGTGTAAAAATTAAATTATTGTTTAAAAAAATAAAGCATATTTCTTATATAACAAAAAGTTGAATGAACAAATTATAAAAGGTTTTGATGACTAAAAAACAAAAAGCTTTTTTGCACAAAAATGAAAAATGCGTGACAGTTGTTATTTTTTTTGTAGCTGTAATGACATCTATACAGTAATAAAATTGTGCTAAAAAAGCATTTCCGTTTGTTTTTTTTTTGCTTCTTTTGAGCATTTTTTTTATGAAATAAATCTCTTCCAAAGGTTGGTGCTTCAAAAGGGATTTGCAGAATGAAAATTTTAAAAAATAAGAGAATCAAAAGTTTGTTTTGATCAATGTGAAACTTCAGCCATTTACAAACCGAATGTTTAAGGTGGATTATCAAATTTGTAATTCCAAAATATTTAAATTTCAACTGGTCAATTATTTCTGTTTCAATTAAGAGAAATATCGTAATCGAAATTTTAATTTTTGTTTAAATTTGAGCCTTTTGAAATTCGATTTCTTAGAGCCTGCTTAAAAAAGTAAACATTTATACAAATAAAAAGTTATCTATTGCAAGTAGCAAACAATATCACCTCCAAGATAAAAACCGAAAAAACTGTTAGGACTTTCCCTGCAAAAAATCTATTTTTTCAAAAAATAGATTACAGAAGTACAGTAACATATTTTATGTTTATTAAATTTCCGTTTGTTCCATGGTTTACTTGATCAATTTCAGTTTTGTTTTTGCTCAAAATAATTTTTTGCAAATTAAAGGCACTTAAAATTATTTCAAAACTTATTTATTTATATTTTCATTGCAAAAAAATTTACAAAATAAAAAAAAACAAAATATTAATCATACTATATAATTTTTTTGTTTACAGAAACAAACAACACGCTTAAAATTTTGACTAGTCATATAAATTTAATCATATCCGAGAGATTACACAAAACAAAACAAAATATATATATTTTTAATTACATAAAAAATTAAAATTTTAAAGCTTTTTTTACAGAGCAGTGAAGGCAGAGGTGAACAAAGATGTCTACTTAGATGGACATTATCTAATTAAGAAAACAAAAATTATTTTTTTTTGATATTTTAAACTTTCTGAAGGTTAATGAGTTTTTCTTAACACTTAAAAATGTCCATGTAGTCAAGTTTGCTCACTTTTGCTCATCACTGACGACTATTTTAGTAATAACAAAAATTACAAAAAATATTTTTACCGTAATTAATTAAACCAAATTAAGTTTTTTAAAACATTATTTTTTGAAGGCACGCATATTTTTTACATTAAGACAGAGTATATATTTGAGCAAAAAAAGAAGAAAATAACTTGAATAAATTTTATAAAAAAGGACACGTTTCTTTAAGCATTAATTTTTGACATTTTGACACATTTCTCTCTTAACGTTGAATAATATCAATAGGATGCTTCTTTTTAAGATCAATTTTAAATTTATAGCTTCCACGCATTTCTTCAGGATTCATGCTTTCAGGGTCTTTAGATGAACTGAAAAAAATGGAAACTGTTAAAAACACAGAAAACGAAATATGCATAAATTTAAAATGAACTGGCAATAGCTGCTGTAGCCACTACTTGAATCACTTGGTATTGTTTTTGCTTTTTTATGCAAATCTTAGAAAATCTATCGTAATTAAATAACTTACTTTTTGCTTGAAGTTGTTTTTTCATCTTCTGGATAATCTTTTTTATTGTACCATGGTGCATTTATTGGAACAGATGTATTCTTTGCAGGGCTGCTACGACTCTAAAAACACATACATTTATTAAATAATTGTGCTTTGTTGTTGTCTAACACCTGCTACCCTACGCTTCTTATTACTACTGTATAAAACATGAGATAGTACAAAACCTTTTTTACTATAAATTTTTAAGTTGTTTACAACTTTTTTTTATAATACAACGTCACTTTACACGCTAACTAGAAATGGGAAAGGTTTGTTTTAGAGGGGGGACATGATGATGTCAGTAAACAAAAAAATAAGAATTAATTATGTCCGGCTACAAATATTTTATTTACATGGGTAACATAAAATGTTTTACAATACAAACTTGTAAGTACAAGTTGTGTAGCTACAGTATACAAAAGGGGTTCAGTGAAATCACAATCAAAATATTTTGGATTTCGATTGATCATTAAAATTTTCAGAATATCGATCCGAAAATTAAAATCACTTAAGTTTCAATTTCCTTTATTATAATTTTCAGAGCCTCGCTTTTAACGTCTTCAAAAACTTTTTATTTAAACCAAGCAAAAGTAAAAACTTACCGCCATTGTAGAACTTTTCTTGTTTGAAGATGAAACAGAATCTGTACCATTACTTAAAGAATTTCCATTATTATTTGCATCACCATTTTCAGTTGCAGTCTTAGCACCAAAAGATTGACGAAGTTTTTCAAAGTTTCGTGAATGTTGTGTTGCACCTCTTTCAAAGCGAGATGATGTAGAGAATGGTGATTCAAGGCTATGATTTTCTTTGCTTGATTCACCAGATGCAGTTGAACGAGGAGAAGTTGATGATGATGCAATTGAAAGGACCGGTGAAAGTTTTTCAGTTCCATTTCTTGTTTCTGGTACTGAGGAATATGATGATGTTGCAGAGCTTACTGCAGTATGGTAGGAACCGGAGTTGGGGGAGATTGATGAATGTGAACCAGGTGAGGGGGTGGATTTGCCTTTGTAATTGTATGGGCCGAGGGAAGTGTTGTTGCTGCTTTCGGTTGGTTCTTTGAAGTGTTTTCCAGACGAAGGAGATACAGCTGGAGGTTGAGATTTTGGGATTGGTGGTGCATGATCATGATCAGTTTTGACAGTAATTGGAACAGAGTATTTTGTTGCAGAACTTGAAGATTTGGCATCTGATGATGAGGTCTTTGAAGATGTTGTCTTGGCATCTGAGGTCTTTGTGGATGATGAAGAAGATGTTTTTGGCTTATCTTTGGATGATGAAGACGAGCTGCTTTTAGCAGCAGACGATGAAGACGTTTTTGGTTTATCAGTTGAATCACCGGTTTTTGTTGAGCTAGACGATGACTTGCTTGAAGACGATTTCTTAGCATCTGATGACTTCTCTGAACTACTTTTTTCAGCTGTCTTTGACTTGCTCGACGACGATGACGAAGATGTTTTTCCATCTTTTGATGACGATTTTATTTCAACTTTTCCATCTTTTGGAGTATGAATTTTTACTTCTTCCTTTGTAACCAACGTTTTTGAACTTGAACTAGATGATTTTGGTTTTTCTTCGGTCTTCTTTGATGATGAGCTACTAGGAGCTTTAACTTCAACTGGTTTTTCTGCAGCTGCAGCTTCTGTTGCCCTCTTCGGAGGATTCTTAACCAATGGCCCCAATGGCTTTGGAAAAACGGCACCACCTCCAGTTGATTCTGCCATTTTTGCAAATGCTGCGATTCTTGATGCTGCAGTGCCCTTTTTAATTTCAGCTTCAACTTTTTCTTTTGAAACTTTCAAGCTATCTTCATCAAACACCGCATCTGCCTTCTTTGGTTCTTCTTTGACAACCTTTGGCTTTGGTTGCCATGTTGTTCTTTCTGGTTCAAAAGCAACAGATCTTTCTTGTGTTTCTCTAGCAGACGATGGCATTGGCATTGGAGGTGGAGGCGGTGGTGGCGCTGACATCGGCATCAGAGGTGGTGGCGGCGGTGGAGCTGACTTTGGCACAAATGCAGATGTTGATGCAGCCATTGGTGGTGGGGGAGGCGGGGGTGGAGCATTTGCCAAACAAATATTTGCTTTGAAAATTGGAGGTAGAGGCGGTGGCGGCTGATAGAATGATTCTGATTCAGAATCCGAAAATCTTGAATTAAAGCTTTCATCATCTTCTGCCGAATGAACAGATGGTGGAGTTAAGCTGGAATAACTGAAAATTAAAAAAAATTAAAAAATTTTTCAAAGGCAGTAGTTTTTTAAGAGGAAAATATTTTTTTTCCAGCGATGTGCCAAAAATGAGCCTCTAAAACCCTGTTGAAATGCTTACCCTTGACTATCAAGAGTTTCCTGACTTCCATTCAATGATGACCCAGGTGTCCCAGTACCTGATCTAGCTGCAAGTATCGCTTTTTGTTCTTCATCCAAAATAAGACCAGATTTATCATTTGTAACAGCTTTCCTTAACTTTATGCCACCTTTAATAGAATTTAACAAAGCTGTTCGATCTTTTATTTCACCACCAAGTTTTAGTAAAGCAGTATTCTTTGGTGGAGCTGATGGTGGTCGAGGGACACGTGGTGGTGGATTTAGAATATTAGGAGAGATTGGTCGATGCTTGGTATGCACAATATTTAGTGCTTCTTGTGGCACACGACAAATAGATTTTGATTGTGCTTTTGGTTGAGAAATATATAATACTGGAGGAGGAGAACGGCGTTCAAATTTTATTTGTGGTAATTCTTCATCTTCTGCTTCAATCACTGGTTTACTTTTGTCAACTGTTTGAGTTGGGCGAAGCTTGAAACCTTGGCGGATTTCCTGAAAAAGAAATGCGGGGTAATAATGATTAACTAACGGTTAAGGGAATGTCTAGGTACCATATAATAAAATATATGGAGGTATTTAGCTGTGCCGCCTTTGAAGTGCGGCAAATGTTTCTTTGATGTTGAAAGGAAAAAAGGTATAAACATAGTAGCCGTCACATCTGTAACAAATAACTTAAACCCTGACATGCGTGTCTGAGAAGGTTGCTTTGTAAATATCATGTTTTCTTTTCAACATCAAAGAGTCATATGCCGCACATCAAAGGCGGCATGGTCATTCAACCCCATCAATCCTATCACTTAATATCTAGACACCTTTAAAGTTTTAAAATCTAACTTACTGCCAAGATTGGATGCCCTTGCCACATTGACATTTTTTATTACAGCTTTCGTTCGAGCGTTTTCGATCGAAAAATATGTACAATTGACTGTTACTATTTTACAAAATTTTTTACGTACACACAAAAAACTATATTATTTCCTGAAAAAAATTATATCGGTTTAATTCACATTTTTTTGTGTAACAATCGATTTAGGCATAAATTAACGAATAAACAAAACGCGAACAAAAAAGAGAGATTTAATAAGATTAAACGGTAGGCACGGAAATACAATAAACAGGTTTCACTCTTTCTACCTCACAAAATGCTTGAGCTTAAAAAATACACAAAAAAAATTTTTAAGGTACAAAAGTAATTAATGGAAGAAGAAAAAAAGAGAGAAAAAACAAGCGATAATCAGCTTTAGAAGCTGACGATGGACAGGCGAGCTTGGGGCTTGAATTTCTTTCAAAAAATCAGTAAGAAAATGCTGGAAAGGAAGCTTTAAGTACAATGCTCATGTTATCGGCAAGAATATAAGTCAAGTAAAGCAAGAAAATGAATGAGATACAAACAAGCAAGGTAAGTAGCAGCTGATGAAAGACAAAGAAAATTACAAGCACAGAAACTTTTGTAATAAAAACAAAGAAAAAAAGTTTTAAACAAGCGGAAGCTTAAAAAAAGGCTTTCTTTAAGCATAAAAGCTAGAAACTTAAAAAAATAAGTTGGAAGAGACTCTTCTTTTTTTGATTTGAAGTGGTGGCCAAAATCGCATGGCTGTTGTTGGCTTGATTGTGAAAGTGTAAAGTTTACAAAAGCAGCGAAAAAGCACGGAAGCATTTTTGAAGAAGGTGGAAGTGGTGGTTGGGAAAGTAAAGTGTAAAAGTAAAAGAATGTAGTTAGTTGATCTTGCGCTTCTTTTTGTTTTTCTTGTTTTTCAGAGATCAATAAGATAAAAAAGAGGCGAGATTAAAAAAAGTAAGAAAAAAGATAAAGGAAAAAATATCTTTGTTAATGATCAACTTTGCCAAAATAGATTAAACGTAAGACGTAACTATAGAAATGCTATAGAGCCACATAAGAAAATATTTTTAGCCGAAATGGAACAAAAAACTTCTTTTAAAAACCCAGACATATTATCCTCATCATTATCCAACAAAATATCCAGGAACAAACTTCCTTTTATCCTTCTTCAAAAAAGTTCTTCTTAATTCATCCTCCTCCTTTTTCCCTCCTCATTATGGAACACTGCTAATGTGAATAAAAAAGAAGAGACTAAAAAAGTTGTCCATTAATATTCTGAAACAATAATGTATCTGTTCAACGACGACACTATTTTCACATCACTAAATCATCTTTTTTTATAACTTTTTAAAAGATTTTCTTCTTTAACGTTCAAAAAATAAATAATATTCAAAAAAAGCGGTCCCCAAAAAAGGAAGGAAGAGAAGAAACAAAAAAAACCGGCTTGAACCGCAATAATCTTTTTTTTTGAACGTGAATAAAAAGTGAGATTCCATTTAGTCTGTTTTCTCAGTGTGTTTGAAAGAAGAAGATAATACCAGATATGACAGAGATCGAAAAAGAGAGAATGAGAAAAAGAAGAAGATTTAGTGAAGTAATAATTGCAAAGTAACAGCAGCAACAAAAAAACGGGTTCATAAAATGATTGAATGATATTAGGTAATCGTTACCACAACTTCATTTAACTGAAATTTATATATGTAATATAGCTGACTTTGTAATTTATATATGTGAACATCAGATTAATGTTTTTTGTTTTTAGAAAAGCAATAAATCATCAAAAAATAAATGAAAAAGAATTTTAAAAAAAGTGATCAGCTTTAATAATAAAAGTAAACGCCTAAAAAAGTAGTAGTAGGATGTTGCAAAAAAAATATTGTACAAAAAAAGTGAAATAAAAACATGAGGGAAAAAATTCAAATGTTCAAAGTTTTTGATTAATCCTTGTTGCTGTCCTCAAAATTTCAAACATCAATAAATTAAAATTCTCAAAAAACAATATCGAAGTTTTGTAAAAACTGTCGTCCAACTCATCAGTGATAACCAAAAAACAATGCAGTTGTTTTTTGCTCATTTCCATATTAAAATATAAAAATTTTCAAAATAGTATTGTAAAGCTTTTCTATTTAAAAAATTATAGAGACGTTTATTTTAAATAGTTTTGAGTCATTAAAGAGAGGAAAAGAGAGAAAAAAGATTAGTCAGAAACAGTTTTTTTCAATAAAAAAAAGATGCAACATTTCAAAAACAATTGAGAAATAAATAAGAATGGAAAAAAATTTGAGAAAAAACTTGCAAAAGTTCAAAAAGTAATAAGCACACGGTCGAGTTTATTCAATGAGAACAAGAAACACAAATATGCAGATCTAAAAAATTTTAACAAAAATTAATAAAAAGTAAAAAACTAATGAGATTACAATAACTGATTAGAGCTCTAAAAACATCTTTGAGAAAAGCTTGAACAAAAAAGGAAATACAAAAATTTGCAAAATAAAATCTCGTTTTTAAACGGAAGCAATTTTATTGATCCAATGTTTGATCCAATCCAATAAACGAAAAACAGAAAGTATGTAAATTTTTCAGTTTTCTTCTCCTTCCTTCCCCCTTTTTTTAGGATGAGAAGGCGAAGAAGAACCCTTGAGAATCTCTTTTTTCTGTTCTTTGTGCAAAAAGAAGAAGGCCTTGATTTAAATTTTTTACGAACAAATATGCAAAAATAAAGAGGCTTGCTTGAAAACGAACGTGTTTTTGCGGATATTTATTTTAAAAAAAAGAGAGGGGGATATAAATAGAATAAGATGGAGGAAGACTGGAATGAGAAGGATAAGCAAGAGAGGAGGATAAAGTAAATCAAATATTTCTGTATACAAAAAGAAGGAATGTAGAATGGAAGAAAAAGTATTGTAAAGAATTCTCAAATTTGATGGTAGCTGCAGTAATATTTCTTACAGTAACAAAGTGCAACCACTAAAAGCTATTTTTGAAAATGAAAATAATCAAAAATTCCTTCAGTCTTTGAGTTTCAGAATCCACAATAACAAACATTCTTTGTAATGCCAAAATCAGCAGGGATGAGACTTATTTTTCTGCACCCTCCTTATACCTTAAACAGAGCGCCTCCACTATTTCTTTTTTTTCAAAAAACGAGAGAAAGAGAAAGACAGGAGAGACCGACACACGCGAGAGCGGCCGCGTTTGCCAGTAAATGCGGCCGCTCGCGTGTCGGTGTGTCTCTCTTGCAGTTCTCTTTCTCTCGTTTTTTGAAAAAAAAGAAATAGTGGAGGCTCTCTGTTTAAGGTATAAGGAGGGTGCATGACAACGATGTCTCATCCCTGAAAATCAGTGCTTTAAAAATTTTAAAAAACTTTATTATGTAAGAAATTACAGCTTAAAAACTTAGCCTAAAATTCATTACACAACAATGAAAGTGTCAATCAAAAAAAAACCATCCAAAAAATAACACGGAGAATACAGTTTTCGTCAAAGAGAAATTTGAATCATTTCCTTATAAGCTGCAAAAATGCAATGCTTACGTAAAAATAGTTTTAATCAAAAAGCAATGAAAATGTTTTGAGTCAGAGAAATTTAAACATTTTTTCATAAGAATTAAAAAAATTTAATGAATATGAATCATATTTTTTAATACACGTTTATTATTATTCTAGATTTCTTGTTATTATTGTCGGTTGTTGTGACAGACAACAAAAACACCGTTTAAATACACGATGAAAAAGAAAGGCGAGAGAAAAGAAAATGAATGAACGCGTTTGACCCTTTGACTTTGACTCTCTCAAAAGACACGCCGGTTGTCTCCCACATTTTTCTCGGTTGATCGAAAATGAGGAAAAAAGAGAAGAATTTAATGAGAGTTTTTTAAGGTCAAAAAATAAGATCATTTGCATATTTTCGTGGTTTTGGCTTAATTTGGGAAAGCGAAATAACTGAAATTTCTGCGGTTGTAAAATAGAACGGTCAAAAAAGAATTTTATTGACGACCGTTGACAGCTGATAAGATAAGATGAAAAAACTGAAGGCAATAAAAGTAAAAAAGATAAAAAAAACTAGAAAAAACAGAAGCTACTATGTCAACATGTTTTTTTTCAGGCGTTGATAGTATTTATACTATTAATGCTTCTCAAAAAATTTTTATTATATAGCTGTAAAAAGCCTCAAAAACCAAAAATTTAAAGAATTTTATAAACGTTTAATCAGACAGTTTAAAAATTAAATGCAAATTAGAGTGTGTTTATTGATGTTATTTTGATCAATGATAAAAAGAAAAAAAACAGAGAAACAAAACAGAACAGCTTAAAAAACATTTTAACTTTTTGCAGGAAAGGCATTAAAATCAGAGCTTTGAACGATGCTGAAAACCAATGCTCTTTAAATCTAAATATGTGCTTGTTTATGTCGTTGATTGAACGCTTATTGAATGATAAGATAACGACAGCTCCAAAAAAATTGTGCAAAAAACAATCTTACAAAAAACTTTACATTTTATTCAAAAAAAAGTAAATTAAAGTTTTGAAATACGACAAAAAAGAAGATACTATTTTAAATTTGCAAAAACTAACACCCTCCTCCGCAACAACGACAATACCTTAGAAAAAAGAAAAAAAAGTTTCTTTTTTGAGCTTAAAATAAGCAGGAAAGAAGAAGACAGAAATAAGCGTTTGTCTTTTTCTGTCGCTTTTTTTTGACTTTTTAAATCAAGTAAAAGTAAACATTTGATTTTTGATTGCGCACCGGAAAAGAATTCTTTCTTTTTTTTAAAGAAGCATCTTCCTTTTCTATCTTGTTCTTCCTCTGTTCTTCTATTTTTTCATTCAAGCATTTCGATGCGCGTAAAATTGAAAGAAAAAAATATTGGGGAAAAGGGAAAGCTGAAATGAGATGATCCACGTTGTTGAATAGAGAAGACTAGAGGATTGACTTTTAGCAGCAGCAAAAAAAGAATTACTTTCTTGTAGAAAAAAAAGTAGTAATAAAGTAGCAGCTTGTTGAACATGGATATGTAAGTGACTAAACAGATAAAAAACTGGTCAAGTATGAATAATGAGTAGGTCATCTCTGGTTTCCCATTCATGAATGTAAAGCTAATAGAGGATGTGAACAAGGAAATAAGCAAAAAAATGTATCAACACCTTTATTTACAACATTTCTTCTGCCACTATATCATTCTTATCTTGAGCTAGTCTTAACCATCACGAGCAAGAAAAAAGACAACACTGAGAAATATTTAAAAAAGATATTTTTTGGGGATACATCAGATCGGATCCTAATGTGCTATTGATATACTTAGGAAGACAACAAAAACATTTTTTGGTTAACTTAAAAAAATAAAAAAGGGGGCGGTTGATTTGCTTATGGCAAACATGTCTGTGAATGAATGAATTGAAATGAATTGCGTTGTTATTTTTCGCTGACGGCAATCCGAAGCTCAACAACAGCTGCTGCGGATTGTAAACGGATATATAATCTTTTTTTAGCTAACCCGATAGCAGCAGCTAGCTGACACGCGCCTGTCAGTAACAAGAGATTAGCTGCAATAAAAAAGCATTTTCATTTCAGTTTTAAACTATATAAACTTTTAAGCAGGTTCAAAATCGTTAAAAAATGTTTTTGCTGCTAAATTTTTTAACTGCAAAATGTGCAATTGAATCTTTTTGCAATTACAGACAATTTTAATTGAACTTTAAAGGCCACGAGAACCTTGTTTTTTTTGTAATAAATCCTGTAAAAAGTTCTTTTAATAGAAAAAAATAACATGCAGGTGGTCTTGTAGATGAAAAACAAGAAGAACATAAAAAAGCATTAAAAAAGTTTTTTTGAAGGTCAAAAGGCGCAAATTTTCTCTCTCTTATTTTAATAAAAAATTGTCTTTTTATTATTCTTTCTATATTTTTTTTTCTGCAGCTCTTTTTTTCTACCACATTTCTCTGCCTCTAAATAAGCGAAAACTGAAACCTTGGGAAAAAAAGTAGAACGAGAAAATTGTAATAACAATGTTGAATGTCGGAGGGTAATAAAAAAGCTTCAAGGATAAAACTTTTAAATAGAAGCAGAAAGTTTTTATTGGAGGTAAAAATAGTAACAAAAAGATTCAACGACTTTTTAGCTACAAATAATTTATAAATATTTCTTCGAAAATGTTCAATAGAGGAATATTAGAAGCAACTAGCTGCACCAAGCAATAAAAGCTAAAATGCCAAAACATAAGAAATCAGCAATTTGCCAATATCCATCAAAAATCACTTCACTCAACAAGCTTTAAACCTTAAACAAAAGACTCAAAAAACAAAATTCGCCTTTATAGCTTTTTTACTAATTATCTTTCAGTTCCTGATAATTATTGACAAAAACAAAGACGATCAAGAAACATTGAAAATTAAAGATCAGCACTACTAATCCGTCAAAAAAAAACTTTACGGGATATTTCGAGAAATAGGTGTATGGCAAGAAATAGAAGGCAAAAAAAGATATCACTAACGTCAATTGTTCATCCCATCTAATACATCTGTCAACAAAAAATCAAACAACTAATTATACACATCAAACAAAAACAAAAAAAAGTAATTGCCGTAAATGTTTTTTTAGTTAAATGCTGAAAGCTCAACAAGCAAGAAACATGTTTTTGGGTAAAATAGAAGCTTTATTGAAAGATATACTTAAAAAAGCAAGACAGCAGCTTCTGCCATCTTTCAAGATAAAAAATAAATCTCAAATCCAAAAGAAAAAAATGTTTAATCGAAAAGTTTAAAAAAAAACAGATGTTTTATTTCAATCTTTTTTTAAAAAAAGAACAATAAAATAATAAATACCACACATTTTTTTAAATCAAAAACAATTGTTTTTTCAATCGTCTGCTTTTTTTCTTTGCTTTTGTCTTCCATTGACGCAAATTCAAAAAAGAAAAAAACAAACATTTGGCATTTTTAAAAGTTTAAAACAAAAAAAAGATAAAACAATGTTTTAATGGAAGAAAAATGAACATAAGACAATAATGAAGCAGAGGAGGTGGAAGAAAACCAACAAGATTGATAATGTCAAAAAACAAACTTTATCATTAATTTTTGGCAAACTACGAAATCCAAATACTGGAAAAAATATTTAAATTTTTTCGATTTCAATCGGTTTCAGTTTGTCCAAAATCAAAGTATCGAAAGTTATCTCAGATCATGGTCTATAAATAACGACAATCAAAATAGAAAAAAATGTTTCCCCAGTTAATTTCAAAAAAAATTGTACTTTCGAATTTTGATTTTTTTCGAAGTCAAACTCTGTCTAAATTATCGGTTCAAAGGTAAACAGAATCGGAATATGTTTTTCTGGAGATCGAAACTGGAATACTTTAGATTTCGAGGTTACGCGAGAATGATATCTTGAATATTTTAAATTATCCAGGGGTTTTGTAGACTATGTAATTTAAAAGCACTAAAAAATCGCTTTTTTTAATTACTCGAATAAAATTTGGTTTAATTAATACTAAAAAAATGTGTGTTTTAATGGATGACCAAATTTGTGTCATGCCCTTTAATCCACTTTTTTATTCACCTCTTTCAGAAGAAGATCCTTTTCAAAAAAATGCTCGATTTTCTACCTCAAAAAAAAAAAAAGAAATATGGTTTCATCTAATTATAACCTCTCACCTTATTGTCCTTTATTAAAATGAGTCTCTTTTATCCCATTATTTAGTTACTTACTATTCAAAGCATCTCTATCTATTTTTAAAGATACAAAAACAGAATGAATGAAAAATAGAACACCACTCAAAAATCTTCTTCTATTTTTTTTCGAAGTAACCCACACCCGATCATCATCAATGTCCTTTTTGTGTGTTGTATGGCAATGACATCTATATTCTTCTTCATTTTTTTTCTCTTTTTTCAATCCCTTTTTAAATCCCTACGCATCCTTTTTTTTGTTCCGTGAAAAAAATACCTTTGCAGAAAAAAATGAAACCAAACATTCCGTAAAATAAGGTAAAAAAAGACGGAAATCAGGAAATACTGACATTCTTTTGTCGTCGTCAAAAAAGTTGCTCATGGAAAGAAATGAGTCATAGAAAAAAATGCAAAAAAGGATACGTTGCCTTCGATGATGATGATTTGTCCGATCATAATCAAATAATGTGTATATTTTATTTACGTATCCATTTGCATAGTTTTAGTTTAAAAACCTTTTTGCATACGTTTGCAAGGATAGGTGCGTGAAGAAAGGTGTGAAAAATTCAGGTTTAAAAAAAGTAACAAATTCTTACATTTTCTAAATATTTTTTTGTGGATAAACTATTAAAATTATATACATCTGCATGTCTTATCCCTTTCAAATGTTTTAGATATTTTAAATTTTTCTATCACAATAAAAATACATGGAAATTAATTTGAGAGCGCAATAACTTAAAAATGTGTTAGAAAAAAAAATCCGAGACGGAAGTTTTTTTTTTGTTGCGTAAAAAATTGAAACAAATACAAGACTTTAAAAAGTTTCCGGAAACTTGAAGTGTTTTTGTGAAAATTAAGACCTTATTTTTGGAGGTGCAAAAAGAAGGGCGGTAGTGGACTTGTAAGTTTAGAACATATGGTTTTTATGCGTAAGAAAACATGTGTTTTTGTTTAATGATAGAAACATAAAACATAGCATTTTGAAATATTATGTGCTTATTAATAAAAAATAAGGAAGTTTATAATTATATAAACACAAAAGCTTAAATTAGAGAAGAATGAAAATGACAGAAAAAACAAATGTTTGTTTGTGAAAAGCGTCAAAAAAAGTAGAAAAAAAACAAAAGAGGTGGATAAAGTGGATGGATGAAGAGGATGTAAAAAGTTCAATGTTGGGAGGGAAGATGAGGAGGAAAAAATCTCGAACCGGAAATGAAAAACAAAAACTTTTACAATCAAAGATCACCAAAAATTGCAGGTGGAATCCATAAAAAACGTTTTTAAAGCTGCAGAGCTCAAAGGCTTTTTTAAACACAAAACTTTAAAATGAGGAACATTCAGTGGGGCAATTTTGAGATTACTTTTTTGCTGCTTCAATGAAAAAATAGCCGTATTTAATAATAACCTTGATTATCAGGTTGACAAAATAATTTACAAATCTGAAAACTCAGTATCACATCTAATAAATTTAGAGATTGAAATAATTTCGGTTCAATTGAACCCAAAAATTTCACGTTAATTTTCAGTAGTGATCTGACCGAAATCAAAAGTAACTTAATCATTTGTTTGACATACAAATAACATTAAAAAAACGAAAGATAAAAAAAGACCCACGCGCGCAATAAATAAATGCATTCATGGAATGTAATGCAAATAAGAAAGAAAAAAATGTTAAAATCACGACCTCTTTTTTTTGCAAATTTAAAAGAATTTCTCGGATGTACTTTCACTTTTTTTTTAATCTTGATCTTCTGAATTTGACTGTTAAACATGAAGAAAAGACAAGAGAGAGAGAGAGAAGATTTGCATCTTTGAAATTCCTTGTTTCCTTGAATTTATATTTTTGGCGGCAAATCAAAGGAAAAGGTAAAAGTTTAAGAATAGACTAGTTTTTTAAGTTTTTAAGTTTATGCTGAAATTCATCATCATTTTTTTATGTTAAAAACTGCTTTAAAGATTTTGGAGTGAAATATTATACTACACAAATTGTTTGAAAAGTTTGAATTATAAATTATTAATTTAAATGTGTATCAGATATGCAAATTTGACTAGTTTATCCGCTGAAGAGTTCAAATAAGCGTAAATTTTAATGAAAAAAAATTATGAGTTAAATCAAGGAAAAATTAAAAACGAAACAAAAATGGCTAATGAAGTGGAAGAAAAAAAAGAATGAGGGAGGGAAAATAATGGAGACTGCAGATAAGCTTCAAATTTTAAATCTTTTTAAAAAGTGCGAAAATCAATGAGAATCAAGAGAAAAACTGCTGAATTATCTTATATTTTGCTAAAACAGATTAACAAAGATTTTTAAAGCTTCACAAAAAAATGATCGAAAATGATCAAAGAAAGTGAAGAGCACAAAATAAACCGCTTCATTAAAGTTTGAGTAAACAGAAACTCTTGCAAACAAAATTATCAGGATTCTTGTTGCAAAAATACTTGATGCAATAATTAGTTTAAAAAAAGTTGCAAAAATGAAGAGGCTGTTTGTAAAATAAGAATTACCTCCCCCACATTTTCAACAACAGCCGCTTTCTTTACTTTTTTTGACAAGCGTTTAAAATTATTTATTTATTTGACGTCAATCGCCGGAGAGTGGGGAAATCCTCAATGTCAACTAAGAGGAGCAAAGTTGTGATCAATGATTTATCGTTAATGAATTAGGTGTTTTAGAAAAAGCTCTATTAAGTATTCTTAGCCATTTTTTTTTGATTAAGTTTTAAAGAGACAAAGCTCTGGAAAACAAAATGTTGAAATTAAAACAGTCAATCTAATCGAAATTGAAATAATTTCGACCAGCAAATATGGTTTTTTTTCAAATCTAAAATCCGGAACATGAACCCAAGTTTTTTGAGTATAATATTTTCAATATCACAATAGCTATTTTAAAATCAAAAAAGTATCAAAATTCAATCTATTTTCTCCTTCAACATTTAACAATCATATTTGCAAGAATCTTTTTCATCGACAGATTTTGAAAAATAATAGAAAAATAATAACTTTTTTTTGTTATTCCTTTGCTTTGATTTCTTTTTTTGCGTTCTCGACAATATCATCACCATCATTGAAACTCATACTGCAATGAAAAGCAAAAGAAAATGATCTTGCCTTGAGTGACTATGATCCTGACTATAAATGAAGGTGAATAAAGGGATGAATAAAGGGGGGAGTGGATTGTTTCTCGATGGAATCATTGATGAAAAAGAAAAGACTTTCTCTCTTTTTTTTCTTCATCATTGTTCAATTATTCTTCTATAATATTGGTCAAATAAAATAAATAAATATCATAAATAAATACAATCAATTCAACCTCCATTATTCTTTCATTCTATTTTCTTTTGAAGTTCATTGATAGAAGAAGAGAAAAAGTTTCAAGTAGTGACCGTGATTGACGAAGTTTGTTGGCGAAGTAAATTTTTGTTGATGGCGATGGCGATGTTGATGGTGGTGAATGACAACAACAAAGCAATACAAAAAAAAGTTTTAAAGAGGGAAAACATTAATGGAACAGCAACAAAATCATACACGCATATATTTATGCAAAAGCGAAAAATAAAAATTCATAACCAACGGAAACTAAAACACTTTTTAAAAACGAAGGGAGTCCTTAAGTGGTGGCTTTTTAAGTGAATGAAGTGAATAACAAAAAAAAGTGAATGAACGAACGAACGACAAAAATACTACAACAGAGGACAATAAAAAAAAGTTTTTGCAAATTTGTTTTGCAAACAAATAGAATCAACGTCCATTTAAAAATAATAATTTTGCAACTTTTGAATAAAATACATATAGTTTAAATTATACCATCGGGTTATGCAATAAAGGTCACGATATTGCTTTTAAAATTCAAGCAGAAAATAAATAGAGCATTTGACTTCAAGAGCTTTTATAAACTTTGATGTCCATAAAAAGCAAAAAATTATGCAAATTCTGCGCACGTTTAAACAAACAATGAAGGTGATTTGTGGGTTTTGCTTCAGGACTCTGTGAAACTTAAATTTTAATTACTTCACTACTTTTAGACCAATATTTTAAGTAAATTGTCATTTCAAAAAAATTATAAAGTACTTATTTGTTAATGAAAAAAACTGAAATTAATTAATCAGGGTCAAAATTATTTGATTTTGATAAATTGAGGCTTCTCTGTTTCTCAGAATCTGAAATATTTCTAAATGCCACTACCAGAATTCAGCAATGCACCCAAAATAAAAAGCCGAAGCAGTTTATTTACAATAAAGACTTCGATATAAACGTCATTACAACCCAACAATGAACCCATCGCTACTCTGTTCTTTCCATTAACCGCCAACAACAATTAACTTTTTTACACATCCATCCAGAAGCAGATTATATCTTTTTTCTTTCTGTCATCCGTTATCTTTTTTTTCTTCCATAGAAGTCCTCTCTTTGAATTGTTTTTACTCTTTAAAATCATCCGTTAAGTACCCAAAGCATAAAAAAAGCCACTGAAGAAGAGCTGCTAAAAAATCAGAATTGAACCATCACACAAAAAAAACACTATTCTCTCTCTTTCTCACTCAATCACTGTCTGATCCGATAAATAAGCCCAAAACAGGAACACTTAACTTTTTCTTTGAACAACCTCAAATATTGCATAGCTTTTTTTAAAATCAAAGCAAATTGAAGCAATCAAGAAAAAAATTGATTTACTATTTTTTACAATAAGAAATGAAGGTAAAACAAGCTTATAAAACTGCAGCTGCAAAACACAAAAGTTACTTTTTTTGATTGAAAATTGAAAAGCAAAATGCACTTTTTTAATTCAAATATTTGTTGCGCAGATTAAAAACAGGAAGAAAAAGAAGGGTGCATCTTCTTACTTTTTCCTGTCCACCTCCGCATTTTTTTATTGTCCACTTTTTCATTTATAATTACTTTTATTCACAACTATTATTGAATGAAACAAACAAAGCTTAAAATCGATTTACAGTAACTGTGTCTCATTTAAAAATTTATATGAATTCGGTGATGAGCAGCAAACTAGCATACATTGATAAAAAAGTTGCTATGCTTAGGTTTCAACATTTTCACAATGTAAAAAAGTATCACATTAATTATAAAAAAATTTATTAGCCATTAGTAAATTTAATTTGGATTTTTCTGTTATAAGTAGCAGACAAGTTCATATAGTAGTGGAGCAGCATTTGTCATCATGTAAATAAAAGGCTTGCCGTCCCAAAAGTTGCTCTACATACGGCAATGGTAACAAATGATGTGCAGTAAATTGTATAATTTCAACATTGTATAAACTTAAATGACAAAATGCTGTCGACATATCGCTTTTTTTTATCAGCAAAGCAATCTATCGAAATCCGCTTTTCAAACGGGGACAATTTTCATTGTAAACTATCTTTTATTTTTTTTCTTTCTCAACAACAGAATGTCGATTTTAACAAAATTCTCTTTTTTTATATTTTTTGCTTTTTAACATTCCTTTCGCTAAAAATTTATTTGTTCGTGAATTTTTTTAATAAACGTTTAATTATCCATGTTTGTGCTCTCCTAGGAAAACACCATCCGAGATACCATACCACTACCTCAATACATTTTTTGAACGAAAAAATAGTTGTTTTCGTTCAACTGCATTGGTAAATATTGCTATGCCTTGAAAGCCTTTTTTAAAACTGACCTCAAACACTGGCAAGTCGTTTATTCCTCAAAAAAAGTGAAATAGCATCAATAATCATTCATTTTTTCTATTTTTGCTGTTTTATATAATAAATGAAAATGGAGAGTAATGCTAAGCCTTTGGAACCATATATTTCAAAAGAAGCTACTCAACAGGTAATTTTTATATATTTTATTTTTTAAATATGTTATAAAAAATTAAGGACAAATTCCTCGCAAAATATCCAGAATATGATGGAAGAGGTATTAAAATTGCGATTCTTGATGCAAGTGTAACGGATGTTAGTCTACCTGGTATGCAAAAAACTACTACTGGTCTTCCAAAAGTTGCTGATTGTTTTGATTTTTCTTGTAACAGAGTTGTTGATACGTCGAGAGTTGAAGAAGTGGATGATGATAATACAATTGAAGGATTAAGCGGGCTTTCATTGAAGGTATGTTACAATTGAGTCTTTTTTGTGCCATTGGTGATATTGACTTATTATTAGGGTGATAAATCCAAATTCGGTTAATACGAAAAATGCTCATTTTTAACATTTTTTACTTTATTCTATCACTGTTAAATCAAAAATAGCTAACACAATCAGGAGGGACAGAGAAAAATTATCGACATTAATAATCAAAAATTTTCAGTTACCCTCAAAATGGAAGAATCCGTCTGGAAAATGGCATCTCGGTTTATTTTGGTTTCATTATTTATATTTTAAAGAGACTTATAAACGTATAAAGGTTAGTGCTAACTTATAGCTGTTAATGAGGTAACTGCTTTGAGAGAAAAATTGGTGTTTTTACCATGCCAGATAATCAGAAATTCAATGTGGAAGATCTTATGCTATCAACAACATAGCATAAGATCTTCCACGTGAGTTCATTGAAACCTCAAAATTGTACACAACAAACTTTTGCTAAAAAAAGAAAAACAATCATTTTTTTAGGATAACAAAGACACTTCAGAAGACCAAATGGATGAAAATGAAAAAGCTAGAATTTTTAAAGAAGAAACTAAATCTCTCGCTTTATATTATGATTGCATTGTCTGGCATGATGGGGATAAATGGCGAGCTTGTATTGATACTTCATATTCAGATGACCTTGAAAATGCTAAAGTTTTAACAAATTTCAACGATGAACATGAATTTGGATTTTTATGGGATAAAATTTCGTACTGTATTAAAATTCACAGTGATGGGGATCAGCTTGAAATTATATCTTCATATTATTATCCGAGGAAAGAAGTAGCATATGGTACTCGCGAACATGGAACAATTGTTTCACATGTTGCTGCAGCACATTTTCCATGTGAACAAGGTAAAGATGGAGTAGCACCTGGAGCACAAATTATTTCAATGTATTATGGTAGTTCAAGTGAAACGTTAAAAGCAGCAGTAAGCTAAAAAATTTGCGTATTGTAAAAGTAAATTATATATTAACATTTTTAGCTATTGAAATGTGTTGAGCTTGGTGTAGATATTATTAATTTTTCTGTTAAATTAAATCCAACATATGAAATTAACAAAATTATAAAAGAGATGTCTAATAAGCATGGTATTTGTTTTGTTTTGGGTGCAAGAAATGATGGTCCACTTTATACTTCAGTACAAGATGATTACTGTAGTTTTCATGATGATATGTATGTTATTGGTTCTGTGCTTACTGCAGAAATGACGAAGAAATTATATGATTATGTTGATGTGAATGTTGGTGGCCCACCAGTTGTATTTTATTATTCATCAAAAGGGATTTTAAGTACAGGTGAAAAAGGTATTTATTTATTATAAAAAAAGCAGTTCATATAATGTCCGAGTTGAGCAATAGGCGATATCATGCACATATGGACTCCGTATACTATTATAGGAAATATTTGAATTTTCCAGGACTTGACTTTACTGCTCCTGGAGCTGTAGTTACATCTGTCCCTCAATGGTCATCTGATGAAGCTCAATTTTACAAAGGAACGAGTGTTGCAGCACCAAACGTCGCCGGTTCAATTGCATGTTTACTTTCAGCTTTAAAAGCAAACACAATTCCCTATTCGCCAGAATTGCTGCGATTCGTTCTATCCAATACAGCATATTTACCCTTTAATGGTAGTAAATTAGATTTTGGAAATGGAATTATTCAAATTGATACCGCTTTTGAATATTTTAAGAAACATGGTAAAGCGCTGCCAGCAGTTGTTACAAATATTCCAGAATTTATCACATATGAAAAAAAGAAGAAATCATGGTTTAAATTGGATAACAAGGGAATACTATTGGTTAGAAAAGAATGTGATGTTATTAAAATTTATTCTGTTACGCTGAATAGTTCAGCTAAGAATAATATGGATGAAATACAGTGGCAGTTAAAAGCACGAGGTAGTTCATGTAAAATATTTTTTTGATTTTGCATTGCTTCATTTAAAACGACTATAATTAAAACATTTTATGAAAAAAGCTAAAAATTAGCGAAAATTACTCATTAATTTATCTATCGAATATTCATATCTTTTTTACTTGTTTCACTCATCAGTAAGGAGTGATGAATGATCCATGATACCTTACTGAGATCAAATTTAATTAAGCGCCGTTAATGCACCAAATGCCAAAAGTTTAGGCATAAAAAATTCGTTTATTAGTGATGACTCTTCCCAGAGATCAACAAAGCAAAAATGAGCAATTTGCTGTCAAAAAACAATTCTAACTTAATTTGTTTTATCTTTCAGATAATGAAAATTCTTTCATCGAACATCCTGAAACCGTCAAAAACAATACATTTACCTTCAAACTTGATACAAACGTTTTGCAAAAGGGAAGCATAAACTATGAGGAAATTCAGGGCTACGATCATTCGAATCCTTCCATCGGCCCGCTTTTTCATCTTCCAATTACCGTGATTACTCCGATTAATATGACAAAAAATCGACCAAAACTAAAAAAAGTTTTAACTCTTCCCCTTCTGATTCCATATAATCTCTTTGTCACTGCTCCTCCAGAATGCAACAGATGCATTATTAAATTTACGCATTTACATGAAAACAAACAAAATTGTATATTTCTTCAAGTTGCAGATATTGACAGATGCTATGTATCTGATCATCAAAGGCTAAACTTTACTCTAACCAAAAATGTTCAATATTTTGCTTTTCCTGTCAACATGAAGCAGCAACAAAAAGTGTTTGAAATATCTTTCTATCGACGTTGGTTCAAAGAATTGAAAATGTTTGATTTCGAAATTAGTTTTGATAAAACTTGTGAACAAAAAACTGCTACAAATAAAAAGAAAAGAAGAAATAGAAAATTTAAACATTATCGATAGATATAAATGATTGATTTTTTGTGCGAAAATGTTTATTTAAACTGCTTTTAAAAAGGTATAATAAATAAAAAGTTCATTTTTTCTCTTATTTTTTCTATTATTTTAATTAAGCGATTCCTAGAATACCAAATTACATCAAACTTTTAGAAAATGTGGGCCAGGGGAACAGATTTACATCACTTTTTAACCCCATATACCCTTCCCCATCTGGTACCCAAACAACTCCCCTGAAAAATGACAAAAAAGATGGAAAAAATGTTAAAAATTCGTGGAAAGTCGTGGAAAACCGTAGAAAATTGTGGTAAACTTTTCACGACTTTCCATGATTTTTTACGGGTTTCTACAATTTTCCACGAATTTTCTAAACTTTTTTCCGTCTTTTTTGTCATTTTTTGGGGTTTAGGGTGTATCTAGAAAAACGGAAAGAATAAGATAAAAAAGGGGTGAACATTTTGTTATCATTTGTTTGTTTGGATTACTACGTTTTTTTGATAGTAACACATTTTAGCAATATTTTTGAAGTTTGGGTTGTTGTCATTATTGATGTTAAACATTTATTAACAAATTTTTGAAAAATTGGATTATAAAAGTTTTTTATTTTGATTAGAACTTTATCGGGTATAACGAAAAACCCTAAGTTCTATCAATTTTTTAGGACGAATTCGTCCTTATTTTCAATGAAAAACAACTACCTTTTTTCAAAAAAGAAAGATGAGCTGGTCATTTGATAAAACTTGGTGAAAGATTGTCCAAAAAAAGTAAAGAGTACATTATGTGATGGACAGACCGTCATAACAACTGGATGAACAACAACAGTCACAGTGCCTAGTCGTTCATGCACAAAAATATATTCGTGGCGTCCAGTGATTAGTCCCTAAAATTTTTGTTGCTGTCTTTTATTAATGCTTTAAAATTTATTAAAGAAAATATTTTTGTAATCATTATTGATAATTTAAAGATGGCAGTTAACAAACCTTTAGCAGTAGAAACTGATAATGTTTTAAAAAATGCTCCTGTTAATAACACACAGAAAATGTATCTCTCTTCAAGCATCGAAAACTTCAAAATAGAAATTGGTCCAAAAGTTATCCAATCTTGTTCAATTTTAAGAA
Organism: Panagrolaimus sp. LJ2400; assembly: GCA_024447215.1. Lineage (NCBI taxonomy): Eukaryota > Metazoa > Nematoda > Chromadorea > Rhabditida > Panagrolaimidae > Panagrolaimus > Panagrolaimus sp. LJ2400. The sequence continues at coordinate 101,386 of JAMRYA010000042.1, read as the reverse complement.
ATGTTTCAACCTTCACCGCTGATAATGATCCAATTGAAGTTGATATGACTAAAAAACAACTTAAACAATTTGTTAGACTTCATGAACATTTTACAGAAGATGATCCATGGGATAAAGAAGATCCATATTGGATAGGAAAATTTTTTTATAAAATGTCAGATGAAGAATTTAAGCAGCTTTGTTGCAAAGCAGATTACCTTGATTCACAAAGATTTCTTTTTCATGCTGCAAATTATTTGTTGATAAAGCTTGAAGCTATGGAAGTTGAAGATATTCAAAAATATTTGAATATTGTTGATGATTATACTGAAGATGAAAGAAAAGCTATGGAGAATGAACCATTGAAATTTTTTATTAATGTTGCTGCTAATAAGGGTATGTTTAGAGATAATCAATGAGTTCTGTCTTAAAGCATTTTTTATCTGATTTTCCAGCAATTTATTAAAATTTATGCATTCCAGCGATTTTTGTTTTTTCTTCTCTAGAATGGCACTTTTATAGTATTAAAAACACTCTAAGGTACCATAAAAGTACCTCACCAAATTAAATTAGCCCGGTTAGGCGCTGTTGTTAAACGTCTTGTACATTTTTTATCAAAAAATTTGTGAAGATTTAAAAATTGGAGCGTTGTAAAAATATTTCGAAGCAAAAATGAAAGAGCACTTCCGAACTTTGTCTTTTGTAGAAAATCAAAGCTTCAAACTACATAGATCTCAAGATCGTGCTCATTGGATCAGTCCACATTACCCACCAAGATTGTATCCTCTTCAAGAACTCCCAGAAGCTACAGATTTTCTTTTTCATCAACAAAACTTTTCATTTCCATCATCATTCATAAATTTTGCATTTACAACTTTAAAAATTCCAGAAGATTTTTTCTTAAAAATTTACTCAACTTGTAAATATTTTTTTTCAAAACTTAAAGTAATTCCATGTGATACAGTTAATGCTGGAGTTTGGCAAACTGAAAATATACGGATATATTACGGACGTGAAACGATCGATCTTCCACCAGAGGCTATTACAAATATTAATGCGAATTTTTATCCATTTCATCGATTTGGTATAGATGATGAATTTCATGCACCTGAAAATTGTTACATCTTGTTGAAAAAAATTGTTGCTAATAAAATAAGCAAAGCGCATATATTTAACAAAAAATTAGTTTTAACAATTGAAGAATTCAAACTTCTATTTTATCGTGTTACTTCAGTATCTTTGTGTATGAAAATTGTTGATTCAAATGGAAGTATTGTACCAATGGAAGAAATTTTGAGTTATTTACCAAATGTTGATTGTTTTGAATAGTAAGTTATTTTTATTACATTTATGCAAAGCTACAAAATTTTTCCATTCCAATTTTTTTAGTCGACCAGTTGCTCCAGAATGTTATACCTCAAAATCAGCCAAAAAGATTGCAGAATTAAAAAGAAGTGTAAAATATAAAAGTTTCACATTATATTATCCTCCTCCAGAAGAATTTAATGCCGATCATTTTGCTCAATTTGTTAAGGTAAGGACGAAAAGTATTGAAGAAAATGCAAACATATCTCAATATAATCCATTCCAAAACTCTAAATATCGGATTTGGATTGGATTCCTATGGTACCGGATCAGATTGTCGGATATATTGTGGATACAAAATCTGTCGGATCGGATTGATGGATAGCTTTTCTACTATCCAATCCAATTGGATACTAAAAAAGCTGTATTTAAGAAAAATATCCAAGCCACCGACCCTGATAAAAGGCAGAACAGGCAGCTAAAATGCTGGCCAGACAAAAAAATAGTAGGTCAGAAATTGAAAAAAAAAGAATTCTTGTGTTTGGCTTCTTTAGTAACCTGGCCTACATTTTAATGGTTGACAACGGACTGTATTTTTAATAAAATTATTTCTTTTTTCAGAATCATTTTCATCCAACTTATATGGGAAACATTGAAATAATTTTTAATAATGACGTTGGTGGAGATATTATTGCTGTTTTTTATTCTGTCGTCCTTGAAGCCATTGATTCAAGGGAATATCCATCAAAAAAACCACGGCTTGTATGTAGAAATCATGCAGGAATTTCATTTAATTCTAAGCCATATTGACCTGTTTAAATATTACAATAAACTTGTAATATGCTGTTTTATCAAAAAAATTCTTGTTGCATCTTATGTTTTTAAAACTGGCTTTCAAATCTCGATTCTATTCTTTGAAATGTCCAAAAACGAGTTATTCAGTTATATTTATTATTTTATTTATATAAAAAAATAAAAATTATTTAAAATACAAATTCCTGGCAAACCAAAATTGTTACAATTTTAAAAATACAAAAAAGTTAAATTTAAAAAAGAGCTTTAATTCTCTTCTTCATCCCCGTATATATAAACAAACAAAAATAATTTCTAAATGGCTAAACATAATAATAATCAGTTAATCAATCGATAATTAATCAATAATAGTTATAATTCCAAAATTATCCCATCATTTTAACATTTGTTACAAATGGAGTTGGAGAAGAATTTGCAGAATCACGAATACCAGAATCTACGGAAGTATTTGATCGACGAGATGATTTTATTCCACCTCCACAAGATGATTCTTGAATATCATAAAGTGGGTGACGAGTTGATGAAGTTGTTGATGACAGGGTGGATATGGTGGATGCTGCACAGCTGTCATTAGCAATTTTTGGGGATGGTTGAAGGGGTGGAGTGGTGGAAGAATCAGATGAAGAAGAATGTCCAGAATCTTCTGACGAGAGAAGACGTGGAGGACATTGCTGGTTTTGTTGCTTCCGAAGAAGTAGAGATGGACGACGAAGCTGAAAAAATTTGCATAAATTAGTAAGAGTTAAAATTGAAACATAGAAAATGGGTTGCTTTCATTCCTACCTATAAATCGAGAGTGTAAAGTTTTCGTTTTTCGTTTTTCGTCCTCACTCCATTATTCTTCATTCGCAAAAAAAATAAAAATGAAAAGAAAAATGAAATTTGCATGAAACAAAAATATGATTGTAACATTGATTCAGGTAAGATTTGCATAAAGCATAATGAAGCTGTTAGCGAAAATGAAAGTTGCTTATTCATTGTTTTCAGGCTGTGTGGTGAACAGTGGCGTTTAGACTTTTTGCTGCAGGTTTTTGGAAAAAAAAGAATGGTGTGTACATTTTTAGAAAGTGGTTGTGGTATACAAGCGCTAAACAAAAACGGTAATTCGTCCCAGGACGACCCGAAGGGGAGTCTGGGACACTTTGGGTAATAATTCAAGTAACCCATACCTTGAAGTAACGCCTGTTACTTTGAGAATTACCTCCTCTGAAGCATTTATCATCTGATTTTATTAATCTTATAAATATTTTTTAAAAATCGTTATTACAACAGTAAATGTAGAGTATGCCAAGAAAAGCAGTTAAGCGAAGTGCTTCTCAGGAAGCCGCTCATCAAGCTGAGCTAAAAAGAAAAAAATCTGAAAGAGATGATCAAAAAGATGTTTAATGTCAGTGGAGAAAAAAGAGAATGAAATAGAAAGCCACAAAACCGAGCAAATCTTTCCGCGTCTGATAAAGCTGCCCAAAAAGAAAAAGCGCTTGAACGTATGGAAGATCCAAATGCAAATCTTTCTCAAGCTGAAATTGATAAAAGGAATGAATCACTGAAAAATAAGAGAGCTGGTTTGTCCGAAGCAGAAAAAGGTAAAGAACGTGAAATAATAAAGGAAGCAGTGAGAAAACATCGTAATCCAAATGATCTTATTGGTGCAGGTGGCAACGAGATTGATGACCTTTTAGAACCGCATTATCTTGGTCCAATGGATAAAATATGCACAAGTTGTCAAGCAAAACATTTTAAAAGTGAAAAGGTTCAAGGAAAGACATTTCATGATTGTTGCCAACATGGTAAAACTATTTTTCCAAAACAAAAACCAAGCATTAAAGAAATTATTGAATCTTCGGGAATTTAGAGATAACATTAGACCTTTTAATAATGTCCATACTTCTGCGTCTTTAAAAGCTGATACAGTAAATTTTGTGATACAAAGACCAGGTCCATACTCTTATGTAGTCCAAGGACAAATATCTAAATTTCTATTATTTACACGTAGTTTCTTATCAAGTGTTTGTAAAATGTGATATTAAATAATTAAATCTTAAGTTCAAATGGTGTATTTATTTATAGCAGTGGTAACATACAAGACGCGGCCCGAAGGGCCGCCCGTTGCCTAGTAATTACATAAGCTTAATCAAGTAGTTTATGCAAATTTTCTATAATTTTTAAAAAACTTGCGTAAACTACAGTAATCCACAAAAGTCTTTAAATAAATGTAAAAACTTACAGCTCTTTTAGAATTTCCAATCATTCGATTTGATGATCGTGGAGGAATAGGAATTCGAAGAACAGAATTTTTTCTTGAAAAATATTGTACATTTGGTTGAATTTCACCATCTTCATCGTCATCATCTCCATCAATAAATTTATTATTGTTATCAACATACAACCGTGTAATTGCTGACATTGATTGTGAAAAAGTTTCACCAGATTCGAGTGGATGAAAATCATCATCTTCTTCATCGGCATATGAAGAGGAAAGAGAAGTTTCACTTGAAGTTCGATGAAGAGATCGTGGACGGTAGGTTGTTGATGGACGGGTTGATGCTGTTGGCTTGTTATTGGGTGGAGATGTTTTTAGCTCTTGAATCGTTTCACCAAGGGCAACAAGCTTTTGCAAAAGTGATACATCATTTTCCATTAATGAAATCTGTAAATAATAAAATCCTTTAGTTTTAATGTCAAAGAGGTTCTTTTTGTGACCTCAAAATCACAGTTTTCTAATCCCTATTCATTTTTTTGTTTAAACATTTTTAACTCAAAAAAGATCCCTCGAAATTTGCATATTATTCTTATTGCCACCTTTTATTTACCGCTTTCGCAAAAATTTTTAAAATTTGTTTTTCCTTTCTTCTTTTTCTTTGTTTTCTGTCAGTCAGCTGTCACTACCAAAACAACAAACAACAAGATAATAATAATGCCAAATTTAGTTGTTGTAATTGTCATTGTTTGACCTTTTGCGCCGTTTTTAGACTACTTTTTTTGATTCCTTTTTTTATTTCAATCGGAGAAGGATGGAAGAAATGAGGTACAAGAAAGAGGTAAGAGAAGAAAGGAGGATAATAATAATGGTTAAGATTTTTATTAAAATTTGCAAATAATGACTACCTTTTTTTGTGTGCCAAAAAATTTGATGGAAACATCTGTCAAAAAATTGCGCAAAATTTATTTTCAAAAAGAATGTGTGCCATCGTTGTCTCATTCGAGTTATGTATGCCAAATATTTGATTGAATTGAAAAGAATTAGATCAAATTTAATTAATGCTATGTTGAATGACTCATGGCTTTTAAAGAATGTTTTAATAAATATTTTTCATTTTTGCAATTCTAAATTATAAATCAAAAACTACAATCTTTAATCCCCTAGAATCCAAATGCGTCCAATTTAAAGAACCAAAAAATGCTTTCAATTTTTCAAAATAAATTGGATTCAATTTATAAATCAAAAATCTTTTTCTACAGCCATAATTTTTGCTGAGCAATAAAGTGAATCAAAATCTTTTCAGTTATAAAAACAACATTTTTTCTAAATGAACTGACTAAAAACAGGTTTCATCCTTTCTCTCTCTATTTCTTTTTAAGTGAGTGCATGCAAAAAAAGAGATTTATGCAAATTGGCCTCTTCTTTCCCTCTCTATTTTTCTGCTTTGAAAAAGATAGCCGCTTCTTTTTGTATATGCGATTCCTTTTTGACAGATGTTTATTTAATTTGCATAAAATTGGATAGGATCATTTTGATTCCCGACCTTGAATGTTTTTTCTATGGATTAAATGAAAGTAGATAAAAATTATTTTTCGAAAAAAAGAGAAAAGAGGATAAAAGAGAAAATTTTAGAAATTTAAATTAGTTTTCAGATTTTTAGGCAAAAATAGAGTTACAATAATTGAAAGTTTTGAAAAAGAAAAAAGTTGAAAAATATAATTAGTAGTTTGTTTATAATTAATTTTAGGGTTAAAAATTGTTAGAATTAATTATATTTATTGCCTTGGGCTCAGAAAAATCTCGATTTCGATAGTTGACGAAATTAAAATATCGATTTCACAAATCTCTGACATCAACGCTTAAATTTTTGTGTTTTCATCAAAAGTATACCACCCTGCGTTTTTAAATTGCATCATTGGATGTCCATGCAAATTCCTTCATTGCTACTATTTCAGTTTTTTGTGCATTTTTGACCTTAACAATCGCTCACTTTTCATCTCTTTTTTTGGATTCATAAAATTTGAAATACAATATCCCTCTCTTTTTCACAAAAGAAAGACCCCAAACAGAGAGAGAAAAGAGTTGCGTGGGAATTGTGTTTGGTGATTTTTGATGATGTAATTTTATCCATAAAACTTTGAAAAGAAAAAAAACCGGATAAAGTAACTATCTTTTTTCATGGTCACTTTTTTGCACAGTTCAAAAAATGAAAAACAATCATTCATGTGACCTTAATCCAAAAAAAGGGTGTTAGAGGTATCATGTTTCACACCTTTATGACTAACAATAAAAAAGATCAAAGGGCGTTAAGCTGCTAATGGGAGGAAATGTTTAAAAGTTGGCAAAAGAATGTTGCAAAAATGTTAAATTTTTTACATGCCGCAAAGGATTAATTTTTGTGGTAAACAATGTGGTAGAATCATACTTTGTCCTTAGATCAAGCGAGCATGATAGAGACACAAAAAAAATTGAATTGAATTGTTATCAGCTGTAGAAAAAAGAAGGAAGGAAGAAAAAAACAGAGTGGTGCTATTTCTTAATCCACTTTTTTGGGGTAGACAGTAACCAAAAAAACTTATCAAACTTCTGAAAGGGGACTCTAGACTGATTGGGGTTTGAGTGAACTTGAAGAACAAAAAGTAGGTCATGTCAATTTCTTTCGATGACATTTTTGGGGTAGACAGGGACAAAGAATAGAAGTGATGTGAGTGATAAATTTTGAGCAATGAAAGGAGGGAAGTAAAAAAAGGTCAAAAGGTCAGATAGTGTCAGAGTTACGGTATGCAAAAAAAAACTAACCATTTTCTGTTTTAGTAGCTCAACTTGTGATTCAAACATTGATTGTCCAGCTGCACTTGAAGCTGGACGAGTATTAATCGACAACTGCTGATTTGAATCCTCTGTTGACGAATCTGACGATGAAAGAGTTGAACATGTTGAAGTTGAAGCTGAATGTAGGGGACTGCTTTCACTTGCAAGATGTGTTGTTGAAGTTGATGATTGTTGTGCAGCTGATAAATTTCCATAATGTGTTGAATCTTCACTATCAAGAGAACAAAAGCTTTTTGCTTTTTTGTAACGTTCTAACCGACGAATTCGTAGTTCACACAGATTCCGATATTCACCATATCCATCATCATGGGTTGATGATGAAGATGTTGATGAAGTGGTAGAAGGGTGGTGCCGAGCAATTCGTGCTGCGACAGATCCACCAATGTTGATGTTAGATGTTTCTGATAAATTTGTTGTTGATTGACTTACAATGGGTGGCATTGTAGATGTGAAGTGATCGAAGTTTTTGTATAATTTCTGAAATGGAAACAAAGGTTTATAGTTTCATTAGATTCAAAAATTAAATATGAATATTCACGAAAAAGTATAAGCACGAAGCGACACGAGACATTTAGGTCAAACACATAAAGACAGTCACAATAAATTGCCAAGGAATATAAAAATCAAGATTACTATCATTAATAAAAAACTAAATATTTCAATTTTACAAATGTCAACCAAAGACAAAATCTGTTACAGTAACCTTGGATCAATATTTAAAAACAATTTATGTAAAAGATTATATATTCCTCAAAAAATTTGTGTTATTAATTAAGATTACTGACAATTGTAACTCAAAAGTTCAATTCAAACAATAAAAAAACTAGCACCAAAAAGGGTATCATTTGAAGTTTAAAAAAAAGCAAATAAGACATTTCTTTTTTGCTTCTAAGTTTTTTACATTCTCTTAAAAACAAGAAAATGTCAATCACTGGTCATCACAGAACATTTAGAGTTAATTCATATACAAAAAAATAACACGAACAATGATACTCTGATAAATCAAAATCAAAGCTTAAAGTTGTTTTTCTCCCCAAAAAACAATCTTAAAAATGTTTATAAAAAATGATGACAGAGGAAGGAAGAAGAAGAACATTGAACTAACTGATTATGGTCCAAGAAAGCAACGACCTATGCCCTCTTTTATATAAAGGCATCACATCACATTTTTAACCCTCCCCCTTTCACCTCTCTTGAGAGATCGGTGTCTATCACCTACACTTCCTCAGTAGCCTTAAAGAAGAAAGAAGAAAATTCTTATCAGAAAAAAACATGTTAAAACACAAACATTGAATGAGAGGTTATATAATACTATCAAGAGGGGAAAGAGAGGAACAGAAAGGGTAGCAAACACATAAAAGATTATACAATCTATTTTGCTTCCGTCATAATAATATTCAAAAGCACATCATCATAAAAGAGAAGGGTATGACTTTTTGTAGAAAAAATATCAATGATTTTATGTGCTAAACTTGTGCTTCATCATCAAGAATGTGTATGTTTGAATCATATCAAAAAAAATGAAACTCGAAGATCAGGAAGCACGAAAAACAGATCACGCAAAAAAAAATGGTTGTAAAAAAATTGAAACAAACAATTTACTGTTCAAAAACATGGCAACATGGAAAAAAGGAATTAGCGTTGAGAAAAAGTGAGGCATTAAAATTAAACTTTGAAAGGGTATAGCAAAAAAAGCTCCAATGTAAAACAAAAACTTTTAAGCTAAAATAAACCTCACAATGTCATTGATACATCCTAAAATTTTCTTAAAAATTCATCTAAAATCAAAAAAGTTGAAACACTTCTAACATCATCCACTTCATCATTCACCTCACATAACCTTGTCAAACCAAAAAAAGTAAATAAGCTACCACACACGAACAAAAAAACCGCTTTCCTTAATTAATCAAAAAAAAGGTTTTAAGCCGGAAAGTAAGAAAAAAAATGTTGGTCCAAAATAAACTTGCTTTATTTTAACCAAAAAAGTATAATCAAATTCGATGATTTGATCAAAGCCAATTACGTACATATATTTATATTATATAACAGCAAAAATGTACTACTACTACTATTGCTAAAGCATTCATAGAAGGCTTTATTTATTTTCAAACATCATCAATTCTTTTTCTCTATCATCAATTTTCTATCACCCATAAAGGAAAAGAAGTTTTAAAAGGAGATAGGTGATAGAAGAGAGTCAAAAAGAAGAGATAGAGAGAGATAGCGGTTTTGCTTCCGTATGTTGTTTCTCCTTCTCCTCTCGCGCAGTAGCAGTTGAAGAAAAAAACAACAAAGATGTGGGGATACGAGTGTGTATTATTAATAAGAAAAAAAATTCAGGTTTTCTGATGGCGATTGAGCAGCGAAAATTTTTATTAACTAACTGCCCTAAGGGTGAGTTGATTAATGTAGCTTTTTTAGTGCTGCTGCTATATTGGTTTTGGTGGTGGTTTTTAATGGTGTTGGCAAAGAAATAAAAATAACAAATTATCTGTTTCCATAAAAATGATTTTTTAGGGTTTGATTAAGGTAATGAAAAAAGAGAGGAGGACAAAAAGGGCTACTGTAGCCTTTGATGTATTAAGAGTAATACAATTTTGCTGAAGAATTTAAAAATTAGATCTATTATCATTTTTAAAAAAACATTAAATGCAATTCTAGAAACGCTAACTAAACATAACAAATGATTACTATATCTTTAAACTAATATTTGCAACATTTTTAATTAAAAAAAATATAAAATTTAACATTTTATTCCTCAAAAAGCTGCCAACGAAAAAATAAATTACAGTAGCTTTAGATTAATGCTATAAAAAAGCACTTTAAAAAAAAAGATAGTAACACGAATTCATCGAGGAATATATAAATTGAGATTACTATCATTTGTTACACAAAAGTTCAAATTAGACAATAAAAAAACTGGCACCAAAAAAGGCCATCATTTTGAGGTTTGAAAAAGGGCAAATAAAACATTTCTCTCTTTTTTGCTTCTCAATTTTCCCTCCACCCTCTTTTTTTATTCCATTCATTGGGTCATAACAAAACACTCTTTATGCAAAACACAGAGTGAGCAGAAAAAGAAGAGGAATACAATAGAAAAACATTAACGAAATGAAAGAAAGGGCAGATGGCAAAAAAGCAAGGAAAAAAACTGACCGAGCATGACTGTCTCTTCTTTTTTTAATCGACATTTTATGATCGCTTTTATTTTTTCCATGCTTGCTGGACCCACTCGCTTAACACGCTTGGCCGTATATGCGCGGGAAAGCAGCAGCCGTCTGTCAATTTTTTTTGCCATGTTTTTTTCCAAAGCTGCGATTCTTTTTTTGCGATCGTTGCAAAAACGAAGAAAGGAATAAAAAAGAAAAGTCGTTTTGCAACATTTTTTTCTTCAAAGAAAAAGTGGAAAATCAAAAGAAGGGGAAGGGAAGCAGAAGATAATAACATTAAATAACGCTATTTTGCGCACCACCAATATCTTACTCCTTTTTTGAATGTTGATAATAATGAACTTTTTTCGTACGCAAAAATTATTAACTTGTTTTTATTTATAAATTAATTTTTAATTTTTTTATGACTTTCTCTTTTTCCGTTCACTTGAGATAAAAAAGAAAGTGTTTTCGAAAAATATTTGAAAAATAAGTATGTAAAAAAGCAACTTTTTTAAGAGAGAAAAAATTGATAAGATTTAATGAGCCGAATTGTTTACTCTCTTTCTAAAATGATAGTGATATGGAATTTCAAATAAAGTTTCGAAAGTTTACAATCAGCTTATTACTATTGAATTAAAAAATAAAGTTTTAAAATTTACAGCTTCATGATTGCTATCATTGCTGCTAACAAGCAAAGGTTATAAATGATTTCATTATTGTTCAACTATCATGTTTAAAACACGAAACCACCACCTCCTCTTAGTCATACTACATTGGCGCCATTTGTTTCAATTAACATAAAAGACTGATCTTATTATGGTCATTAAAACAGCTATTATCAGTTGTTCAATTGTCAATTGACACACGCTTCTTTTATTCTTTTTTTTATTATCAAAATACAGTCATTAATGAATAGAATGATCTCATAAAAATAAATGAGATCATTCTATTCTTTGTGGTGGTTTATAATATCTGATACACATATCATACATTGATGATGAAGCATGCATAGTTAAGTGCTACTTGATGGGCTCATTAACACTTATTTCTTACTGGACAATAGAAACACAAAGAAAGAGAAAAGCAGTGTTTACTTAAAAAAAGTAAAGAAAGAAGTGATTCGTATTAATAAGCTTACTTAGTTAGTCAATGTTTGATTAGCTTATTGAATGGCTGGACTCGACGACGTCAGTGAAGTGAGGGTGGAAAAAGGAAATGTTTGAATTAAAAGAAAAGATAGTAACAGAAATAGTGTAAAAAACTATTTTAGCAGCTACAGTAAATCTTTAACTGGCTATTTCTGAAACTAAAAATGTTAGAACTTCTTTTAAAAAAAACATGTTACAAGCTCCTTTTATACCCCCATCCAAAAGTGAACCACCCAAAAACAAAGAAAAGCCAAAGAAAGCAACAAATTTAATTACGCTTTTAACCTTTTCATTTGATTTTTCTCTTTCATCTTCCTCCCTTTTTTTCATTTCAATTTCCATTTCAAATCAACCCGATCTTTTATCAATTCAACCATAAAAAAAAGTTTAAAATCACGTTCTTTTTTTTGATTTTTCAGCAAACCGAAAATATAAATAAAAGTCCTGTAGAAAACATAAAAGAAAAAAGGTTGGGTCACTCTATTTATTCTCTGTACTCTTAATCACTCTCCTCAAAAAAATAAAAATAATATTATTTTTAATGGCCTTGACTTTAAACTTTAAAGCCTTTTTTGAGGACATAAAAACTGTATCTATTTTTATGGATTTTTTTCACTCTCAAAATGTTTTTCCCTCATCAATCATAAAAAACCACGTGTAAGTATCTGCAAGTACCAAAGAACAAAGTATTGTTTTTGCATTTATTTGATTGAGGCAAATTGGAAAATATTGTTTTTTGTCCTTCTTAAAAAAAGCTGGTAATAAAAAGAAATATTGAAAGAAAATTGGAATTAATGTGAGGCAATTAAAAGCATTTCAAGAGAGAGGGAGAGCAAAGTTGAAAGTGATCGCACGCGAGCATTTTTTTTTCGTGGAAGAAATGGAAGGCCGAGGTCAAGAAGGCTTTTTTTTGTGTTTAAAAAAAAGGAAATTAAAATTTTGAATAGGAATTATTAATTTTTATTGTAATGGACATTAGAGAGAGACAATGACACTCTCTTTAATTTGAAGGCTATTTTTTGTAAACAAAGCAAAAAAAGACAATATTGCGGTAAATTTTGATGACAATGAATTAAAGGAAGGGACAAAGGCTATCAGAATTTCTATCGTATTTTTTGTGGGGGCAGTTTTTATCAATGAAAATTTAACAAAATACAGTTGTTTGTAGTTTGTTTTTTAAAAGAAAACAAAATTAAGCGGATTATGGTAGATAAAAAAGGAGAGGAAGTATTATTTTTTTGCAGAGAAAAAGCGTGATAAAATAGCAAAAAAGAGGAGTAAGCATGATGGCGTGATGTAAGAGGAGTGTTCGTGGTGGAATTGGTTTTGTGGTGATGAGATGACTTCTACAAAAAGTTTCATTCAAAATTTTAAACATTAAATTTTTGAAAATGAAACAAAATTCCCTTTTATCTCTTGGGGTACTGTAGACCTCAGAGACATTGTTTAAATAAAAACATTCAAACCTACAAAGCAACTGTTTTCAAACAAGGGCCATTGTTCCATGAACATTACACTATTACTGCTTCCACCCTCAACGATAGGTCTTCCAGAAACAAACAATAACAAAAAAGAGTAGGTTCAAAAATTTACCTCTAAAAGCATCTGCAAAGAAAACAATAGTCCAAAAAGCCTCCGCCTTGCCTCCTTATTTGCATTTTTTGTAATTTTTATGCAAAAAACAAGCTTTCTTTCCCCCTCTTCTTTCAGAGGACAGTAGAAGAAAGCAAAAACGTGGGAATCTTCAATCGGAAAAAGAAGAGCATAATTTTTTAATTTATATCAAAAAATTTTTTTCGTTTTTACAAAAAAAATTGGCTAAAAAAAGTAAATCGCTGCTATTGAAAAAAGTTTAAGTGTCTTCTTCCTATTAAAATCCGGCTAAAGCAAGGATAGCAATGCAAGGAATAAAAAAAAGATTATGATAGATATATACTTTTTGTGAAAGTCCTTATTAATCAAAAAAGAAAAACTTGAAATTAGAACACTTCAAAGTTAAGTGGGATGACAAAAATATATCGTCAACAACAGCAGTAGCACCAAAAATCACTGTGAAACAGAAGGAAGAAAAGGGAAGAAAGGAAAAGGCAGAAGTGAAAAAACAGATCATCAAAAAGTTTAAAATCAACCTAAGATTCGACGAAAACGGAATCCAAATAGCCAAGAAATAGTTGTCTTGAATTGTGAACGAAATTAAAAAACTTTAATTTTGATATTCCCTGAAATCACAATAATTTCGATTTCAATCAATTAATTTTAGTTGCCTAAATTATGGCCAAAAATTGGTTAAACTTTTTATTTATAGAAATATATAAAGAAAACACAGCTAAAAGAGTTTAAACTTATCGCCTCTGCTTTTATTCATAAAAGAAAAAGCCACCGATCATTTTTTGAAAGCAAAAAAAGAGGCAAAACAGACGCGCAAGAAATGCAGATTAACCTCTTTCTTCCATTTCCTCTTTCGCCATCGTCTGCTTCTTTTATTTGTTTTTTCTTTTCTCTTGGCAGCAGCTTCTTTTTCTAGTGCCATTTAGATTAACAAATCGAGAGAGAAGTGATGAAGGAAGAAAAAATGGTATAAAGCTGCAATGACTTCAACAAAGCAAATGCTTGCTTGCGTTGGGTTTGAATTACTCGAGAAAATCATTTCGTTGAATGAATGAATGGGTATTGACCAGGTGTTGGATAAACAAATTTTTTTGTCAAGAGACAAATGAAGCAAAAAAGTGAGAAAAGACAAAAGTTAATAGATAGATTGTATAACAGCTGAAGGAATACGATTTTTTTAAACAGTGCTAGATTACAACTATAGCTGTAAAATAACATTGAAGAAGTTCTTTGTTGCTATAAGAAAACAACAAAAATCTATTTCCTTCAAATGCCTGATTTTCATGTTTTTAAAATAAGAAGACTTTTTAAAACTGTCTCAAAACAACCAAAAAACATAAAAGGGTTCAGCATTGTTGACCCCAAAATCCAAAAGTAGTTTTTTTATTAAGTGTCCCGACAGAACAATTGACTTCAAAGACAAAATCAAAAGTGCCGCTTTTAAGCTTTCTAATGCGTTTCCGTTTTTTTCTTCAACACCCACGAAGCTAGTATGCAAATAAGCTATCATTGATTCAAAAGTTATCAATTTAAAAATGAAGAAAGATTATTTGATTTTCGAGTTAAGTCGGATCGTCAAAAAAATCGGTAAATTTCTCGATAAAGGAAAATTGGCAGACCTAAGACTAAATATTGCAAACTATTAGTTTTCTCTAAAACATTTTTGAATTCTACTTCGATCATATGTTTTAACTACTCGCTGTTCAATGGCAATTGTAATGCATCATTTTTGTTGCCTGCCTTCTCATTGTTGTTGGTGCTGCTATGAAACTACAAACAAAAACTTGCAAATTCAAAACAACGCTTCTTACTTTTTTCTGACTTACGACCTTTAAAAGAAACATTAAAGCAAAAACAATTGCCATCAAACATCATAAAACAAAAAATGACAAAAAAACATGATTTTTTATGTTTCTTCCTGATAAAAAAGCTGATTATTTTGATACTTTTTAAAGTTTCAAAAAAATAACATGATAAATAGAAAAAACAAAACGATAAATTTTTCAGCTGACATTGCTCTTTTCTCTTTTATGTTTTTGTGGTGGTCATAAAAATCACCAAAAGAAAAAAAAAAGAAATAAAAAATAACAAAGATGTTTTATTACTCTCGCTTTAAAAAGATGCTTAGAAAACTTTGAGACTGTAAAACTGTGAAAAGTCAAAAGTCAATGTTAAAAACTGAACCCTAACCAAAAAAAGAAAGAAGGGGAGAAAGTTCAAGTTTTTTTCAATGACACCATTTTTATTTCCCGGGTCTCATAACATTGCTTATCATCATTACAAGGAAAGTAAAAAATGATAGCTAAAGAAAAACAACTATGAGGAATAAAAAACACTCCTTTTCTTCTTTTTTGGTTTTTATGTTCAATCAAAAAACACAAATAAAAAAAGGCGAACGTGTTTAAAGAAGCAAAGAAAGAGAAAAAGGAGTGCCGGTGCCATTGAATATGATTGCTCAAGTTCAATCACAGCAGGATAGCCAAGCAAAAAAGGTTAGGTAGTTTTTTTTTGCAGAAAGTTTAAAAAATGTCGGGAAATATGAAAAAAAAAGAAGGAAGGCTTATCGTGTTACGCGTTTGTAACCAAATCTTAACAACAGGGAGTCAGTCAAAGGTAAACAAGAAATATTTGAAAATGGAAGAATGTAAGAATATGAAAATGTTTCGAAAATTGGAATTTGAAGGAGCAACCATCACGGATAGTTATTTTACGAGACTAGTTTGAATTCAAAAAAAGATGGCTTTTGTTATGAGATGCCAGAAGAAATGCCGCAATAAATGCCTCTGATTTTCAAATTTGAACATAAAATTTTTTATTACCATAAAAATTTCCCTCCAAATCCCAAAAGGTTGCTCCCAAAATAATTACGAGAAAAATAATATAAAAATTCTCATTCAAAATCTAGACCTTCTGACGCCATACAGTAGCAAAAATAATGATGCTAGTTCAAAACCAATTTTTTTCTCAGAGCCCGATGTGGCTAAAGAAATGTTAAAGACTTCCAATAGAAAAAATGTTAATACGAGAAAAATGAAAGAGCTTGGTATAAATATAAATCAAAAGATCGTCACCACTTTCTGAACATCATACAACGTAAGCCGTTTTGATACCTGAAAATTATGGAAAAAATTAAAATGATGGCACGAAAAACGGCAGATTTCCACGGACAATGTGAAAAATAAATAAGTACGCGGCAATGATATTTTAAAAAGATCAAAAAAATTAATGACAAAGTAATTACAGAGAGATTCGAATACAAAAAATTTTTCGTCATTGAAAATCTAGACATTCTGGCGCCATACAACAACACCGAAAAGGATGATGCCATCACAAAAATATTTCACATTTTTAGAAAGAAAGAAAAAAGTGAAAACAAGCTTGTATGCGTCATCTATAAAAAATGACCATCATTTTTTGATTGTCAAAAATAACCAAAAAGCGAAAACAAGCTGGATCAAGATGTTTCTTTATTTTTTTATGAAAGCCTTAAAAAATTTAATAATATCGCAATTTTCGTGGATTTCTCTCTTCTTTTTTTTCAACAACATTAAAAGAAAAAAAATGATGCGCCTTTGATGGTCACTTCAGCCATCTAAACTATCCTAGTAGCCAGTCAGTCGGCCAGCAGAAGCTATTATATTAAAAAAATGAAAGTGAATCAAAAAAGAAAAAGAAAAAAAGCAACAACTGAAATGATAGAGATTGAAAGAGAGAGACTGTCAAAATTATGAAAAAAAAATACGTTGTATGTGTACTCAGGCGGTTTTTTTTTCAATCTTTGAAACAAGCAAAGAAAAAATGCTTTTAAGCTTGCTTGCTTTTCAGGCTGCTGCTGTTGTTGGTCATCATCATTCATCGTCATATCCACCATCATCTCCACCATCATCAAAATTTGATAGCTTGAGGATAGTAGTAGTAGTAATAAAATAATAATCTCATAAAAAGGATTGGTTGGTTATGACGAGAAAAGTATGCTTATAAAAATTTATGAAACAAAGAAGATAAACAAAAAATTTTAAGGATATTTTTTTCCAAAAAATGAATTTTTGTCATAAAAGCTATGAAAGCTGAGATGATGAAAATGACGAAAATTATTATTATCCTTATAAAAAGAGAAGGGTATCGAAAAAGATACAATTAATAAAAGTAAATTTTCACGTTTTTTAAGGAATGGATTTAGGTGATCTCATTTTACAGAGCCGTGTGAATAAGAAAAATGAGGTAAAAATTATTAGGTTGCGCAATGGATAAATTTCATTTATTCAAAGAATGAAAGTTGAGGTAGAAAATTTTTAAAATTATAATAACATTTTTCTTCTAAGTTCAAAAAATAAATTACTGTAATCCCCTAAAATCCTAATTTATCTTCTTCGATGAAGATAAAAGAAAACTGTTGAAAAAAACGGATAAAATTTTGCATAAATGAGATGTAGAAAGCAAAAAAATATTTTTGAAGGCCAGCTGGTTTCCTTTTCATCTGTTATTTCTGCTCATTATCGATGATCCATGGCAACCAAAATAAATGGGTAGAAAAAAAGTGTTCTCGCTTTTTTTCGTTGCTTCTCGAGTTTTGAGTCCACTCATGCTCTCTTTCCCTCGCTTTTGGACAGTTTTCGACAAGAGCTCTTTTCCTTCCTTTTTTTGCGATCAGTTTTTTTCCCACAAAAAAAAATACCACCCAGCTGCCCAAATTTCTTGCAGCTCATATATTTGCCGATTTTTCAAAGTCAAGAAAAGTTTATTAAAATGTGTATGCAAATTCCATTTAATAAGAATATTAATCTGACGCTTTGATGAAAAACTCAAAGATGCAAACTAAGAACTTTTTCGTTAATGAAAATCAGGACCACAGAGCCAAAAAAATGAATAAAAACATTTTTGCCATTTTTAAAGCTGACATTTTTGTGCAAATGTAAAAGAAGCAAAGGAAATGCTTTTAAAAAAGTGCAGTGATTCTTGGTTTTGTGGCAAATGACAGAGAGAAAAATAAAAAAGATCTGGAGCAATCTGAATTTACAAAACCATTAAAGTCAGCATTGATAGTATGAAGATACATATAAATAAATTAAATAAAAATTAAATGCGAATAATTTAAGAAAAATGTTACTGCCAAAAATGACAGTGACAAGAAGCCGACAGGGTTTTTTGCTTAGTGTTACTATCAGGGCTGTCCGGTGCGCCGGATCCGGTGCACCGGAACACCGGAAACCGGCCATTAATCCGGTGTTTTTTGCCCCGGACCGGAATCCCGGATTTTTGGCCGGATTCCGGTTTCCGGTGCATGCATTAATCATGCACTATTTTTTGCAAAATTGATGGTTTTTTTGTAAAATTTTGCTCAATCAGTTCCTCAACCATTATCCAAAAAGTGAAAACTTGATGAAAGTTCACTTGAAATCATTCCTGCACAAAATCCTGCATCTCCAGTTAAGTCAGATGATGATTTGTGGTTTATTTCCTTTTTTGTACCATAAATTAATTGACATTTTTTGATTTTTTCCTTTAAAATTTACAGTGCTTATAAAGAACCGGACACCGGAAACCGGAATCCCGGAAACCGGACAAATTTTCCGGTGCACCGGCAACCGGACCGGACCGGACAGAAAAGACAGCACCGGACAGCCCTGGTTACTATTAAACGAGAGACCTCAAGAAATAAAAATTCATATTTCACGCTTGTGACCCTATGTTACTCAAAATTTTCCAAGTTTAACAACTGGGAAAATGAAGGTATAATGGAAGTAAAAATTTCTTCTTTCATGACCCTCTTCTTTCTTACTTTGCGCAAAAATATATGTGTACTTTTTAGACTGACCATCATATTTCTGTATTTTTCACTTCATTACTTAAAGAAAGGCAAACATAACACACACATTAAAAACCCCTCATATTTCACAATAAGGATTGTTTTCCTCGATGCTCCATTCTTTTCTTTCTTCTATTTTCTTACTCTTTAAATATGTGTATTATTATTTTTGAGGAGTTAATAATTGGCAGGCGACAAATAACAACGTCGCAATGTGTTAGAGAGAAAAGGTGAAATGGCGCTGGTGCTAAAAGAAAGAAGTGTCAATGAAATATGAAATGCGCGAAATTTAATCTTTTTTTTCTTCTTCAATTATTATGGTTCCTTCAAGCCACAGAAATAACAAAAGCTAAGGGATGTCTAAAAACTGAAGAAGACAAAGAAGAAGAAGAAGATGATGTTGGAACATTGAAAAAAAAATCTTAAATTTTCACGCATATTTGTAAACTGATCAAAATTTTTTGTTAGGTGAGGTAAACATTAAAGTACACGAGAATGTAGACAATAAAAAATGGACAATGACTGAAAAAAGTTGTAAAAAGATATATGGACAAAAATTTTTGTGGAAAAGTTAAAAGTGCAAATTTTTTGAATTTGAGCAATGCAAAATCGAATCCCCAAAAGTCAAAATCAAAAAAATCATGTTTAATAGACATCCGATAAAGAAATTTTAGTTTTTTTTAAGCAATAGACATCAAACTTTACTTTAAATTTTAGCTTAAAAGCAATCGCAATAGAAAAGAAAAAAAGTTTTTAGTCAACGGAATTTTCAATATTTCTGAAGTCAAAATTGACAAGAATATATATAGTGTTATTTTCGAATTAACACTATATTTTAGATTTGAGTTAAAAGTTGTTAAAATAGCTAGTCCAATATATAAATTAGAAATTCCGATTTTGATGTTACACAAAATCATATTCAAAGTACCAACTATGCAAATCCCTAGTTTTACAAAACCAATAAATGATCGAACACTGTGCTAGAAACTTGAAAAAAACACTGATCCAAAGCTGTCACAAAACTTTAAAATTTATAACAAAAAAATATTACGTCAAAAAGAATGAGGAAGAAAAGTTAATTGTCATGTATTACATGACAGAATGCCTGCTTGCTAAACAGGAAAAGGAAACGAATGATAGATATTTTTTCTGGCCTTGTTTTACAAAGAGTCATAAATACATTTTTCTATAAAAGAAGCCTCTAATTTTGGGATCTCTCATTTCAAAGATCTTTTTTTTGTAAATAAAAATCGATCCAAAACTCGTCAGTCGTTTTAAAAAAATGATTGCTTTACTTGATAGATAGATAGTAAGAGAAAGTGTTAATCGGTTTTCACGAAAAAAAAAGTGAAAAGAAGACGTTTTTTAAGGTGATGGTAGAAAGAGTTTTAAGATGGGAGCAAACTAAATCTGATGGCGATTATCTCTTAAGCTCACAAAAATCATCATCATTGACACCACTACCCATAAGAAAGATGATGCAAAGAAAAGTGAAGAAAATGGATTCATACACAAAACAAAACGTAGCTTTGTTAGAAAATTTTATATTGCTAGAATATGCCAGTGACATTTTAAAAACAATGTTTAACCACAAAAATTCTTATTTTAGTGACGCATAGTCCCCTCTTTTGTTGCTGTGCCTTTGATCGTCTGGTAATTATCACCCTGTGTTTTCATGCCCTTTATGGTTGTTTTTCCTTCACATTAAAAAGCATTTCCGTCAAGGAGTTTCTAACAGTTTTAGATCAAAAGTATTCTTCCTTCTAGGAATATTTTTAATGTTTTTCAAGATTTAAAGCAGAAAACAAAATTAAAACAAGAATGACCTCCAAAGAAAAATTATTACATCTGTTGTCGGAAGAAAAAGAGGTAGCAAATGCCGCAATGAACATAAAGAAAGCAGCAGCAGTTGCGCAAAAAAATGACAATAGAGCTAAAGTGTGCCTTTTGGGGACAAAGATGGCAAACGGTTTTTATGGCAAAAATAGGAGCAAAAAATGTACAACAACTGTTAAAAAACGGCAAGAAAAACAGGAGGAGATTTTTCGGATCATACAAAGATTTGGAAAGTGTAGGAAAAATAGATAATGATTTTTTGAAGTGAAAATAGTCATTAGGAGGCGTCTGGTGGAGAGGGGTCAGACATTTCTAATAATAATTTTAGGAAAGAAAGTCAGTACAGAAATCCAAAAAATCTCGCGAAATCACAAACCCATTTCTATTTCTCAAAGCTATAGCTATAAAGTATTAGTTAAACCAGCATTTAAAACCATTGTTTATGGCTCATAGCCAAACTAACGCACTTTTACTTTCTCTTTTTACATCATTTTAAAAATGGAAACCGAAAATGCACGCTTTTTATAAGAGCAAAAAAGACACCGCAAAACATTAATAGAGCATCAACAACATAAACGTTTGCATATTAATTGACCAACAAAAACATATTTGTAACCAAAAGATTATAAACACAGTTTCGAAAAAAAAGCCATAAAAAGTATTGTTGCTAAAAAGTGATGTCTTCAAAAAGCTAAAAATAAACAAAATTTTAAAACAAATTTCAAAAAAAATTGTTTAGTTTCATTAGATTCCTTAAAAAAGATTCAGAGATTGTAGATTGTCTCTTTTCTGCCTTTCTAATAATAGACTAGAAATGAAATTATGCAAATGAGTTAATAATCAAAAAAGAGAGAATTTTTGAAGTTTGAGGAAAAATTTTTTTTCTATGAAAATAGACAGAAAACCGGAGAGAAAAAAAGAGGTGAGGAAACTGAGGGAAAAAAAGAGAGAATAGAAGATTACAATCTTGTTTGACCGAGTTTTTAGAAGAAATAATAATAATTTTTCTCTCAGATTTTTGGCTCAATAATTTGAGATTTTTTAAAGATTTCATAAAGCTTTTAATTCCTTTTACTGAGAGAAATCCTGAAGAAAAGAAGAAATTTTAATAATAAAAAATTTCGAATTTCTAAATTTTAAGGAAAAATGGAGGAAAACGTTTTATTGAAAAACGACGTCTAATGACAGATTGAATTTTAATTAAAAAAAGGGATATGCAAATTTCTGCAGCAGTTGCCTACTTGAGTTATCGAAATTAAAATTTAGGTCCTATTTTGAGGGATTATGAACTCCTTTTGTTATGCAGTTTCTTTTCTAAAACCTCACCAAATATTTGAAGAAAGTATGACATCATTGATTACAACAACCAAAAGCAACAATATGTAATCTTTAACATTCTTAGAAATTCATTAAAAATATTTTCCTTTGCCAATGTTGAAACTTTTTTGGTTCTTGAGGCAAAATAATAAACATGTCTGATAATCAAGCATCTGATTTTCCTTTCTTTGATGTTTTTGTAATGATTCATAAAAAGCATGATGGAAAAAAAGGAAAGCAAAAAACAACTTTTGTAAAAAAATATTTTTTTTGTAAAACAAAAAACAATGAACACAAAAATAGCAACACCAGAAAAAATGGAGATAAAAAAATTTGTTGAAAAAAAACACAGGAGGGGTGAACAGGGGAAAAATGATGGAGGAAAAATCAGGTTGATCGGATTAAAAGTAAGTAAAGGATTGGCCTAAATAATAAATACATGAATATTGGTGGGATGGATAAATGAAGAAATTGCCTGAAAATTAATGGGAATGACAACAGAGAGATAAACTGGTAAACAGCTATGTGATAAGCTACTTTTTTAAATTGCTTGATTATCGTTAATCATGAAAAAAATTTTGAAAATGATTGAAAAATGGCAATAATGAAATTATGGTGGTCATTTTTGGTAATACTAAATAGTTCATTGTCGAAAAATCCTGAAAACATCTCAGCAAACAAACTATTCTTATTATTATCACTATGCAAATATTTTTTTCAATATAAACAAAATTTAATTACTTTTTAATTACTTTTCAATAAAATTTAATTATGACTGAATTCTTCACTACAACTGTTATTTTAATTCAAATTTTATTCCAACAGTTCGATAACTTATGAAACAACAACCTCCCGCAACAAATACGTGTTGTTTAATAGCTAACGTCATCTTGACATGTCTCAAAAAAAATCATTTTTATAAAAATGTTGCGCAACATAAAATGACAATGCTTCAATAGTAATAATAAAACTGACGCCACTTTTTTGTTAATCACAGGTAAAATTCTACAGACTATTCTGCATTTTTAAAAAGCAGATATTTGCAAAAAAATGAAATTGCAAAGGTCAAATAAAGAAAAAGGTAAGTTATAATGTTTGAGTAGTCAAAAATATTAGGGTGAGAACAAATCAAAAGAAGAAAAAAAAATTGTAATCAAAAAGAAATTTACAGTATATTATGGACAAGAAATCCATTTTAAAAAATTAATGCGTTAGACACAAAATCAAAATTAAAAGCAAGCAAGATATGCACAAATAACTTAAAAGAAAATCCAACAAAAAAGATTAAAAGTCTTTTTTGTCTAAAAAAGTGTTTCAAAACTTCTATCACGTTGTTTTGGCATTTCCGACTAAAGACTATCTTAACGCCCATGGCAACAAACGAAAAACATACAAACACAACACAAAAAAGGGTGATTCAAAGAAAATGAAGAATGTAAAAAAGTTTACAAACTTCCGGCCACTACTAACATAAAGACTAACATAAGACTATCAAAAAATGTTTCTTCTACAATAACAAAACTCAAAACAATAAATCAAAACTTGTTAGTCTAAAATAGAAATCTTGTTAGATCATCTCTAAGAAAAAAAAGCAATCGAAAAAAAACAAACTTTAAAAAAAATGCTTTTCCGTTGTTGTTCAAAAAAAAGATTTCAAAAAAGCAAGCATTTTTAGAGAAAAAATTGAAATTTAAAACTTTCAATCGAATTCACAAAAAATATTGAACCAAAAAAATTCTCCCCTTTGAATCGGAAATAGAAAAAAAGTACTGAAAATAAACGGAGAACAGCTCAAGGAAAAACAGTGCTTCTTTTTTTACCTTTCCTTTCTTCGTATTTTAAAGCAGGAAGGAAGCGGATAAAAATATTTGAAAACATGGTGGTCAAGAATGCAGTCACTTCTTTTTGCAATTGCTTTTCATCAATTTTTTAAGAATTGAAAAAATGAATATAAAAAATCAAGTTTTACAAGAGCCTTATGGAAGCAGGGGAATAGAAAATGAGTGAAAGATTATATAGCTTGAAACTCAAATGAAAAAAAATGTGGTAAAATATTGTCAATCATTTTTTCTATTTTTATTTAATGACGCTTTTTCTGGATGCCACCCATGGAATTCATTTTGAACTCAGGTTTATTGAGCTAATTACACGTGTTTTTAGTGGTAAATTCCGCCAACACTCAAACCTGGGATCATCAGGTCGAATCACTTAATCGCATGAGTGGGTAATTATCAATTTCGTAAAAAACTCGAAAATAACATAAATTAAACTAATGTTAATGTAACTCTTTTTTTACGGAGCTCCCCTATTATAAACATTAGAACACAACTAAACTTTAAAAGTAGTATTAAAAACTTTTTTGACTTTTAAATAATGATTTACACATGTATTTTACTGTATAGTAATAAAACACAAACATTCAAAAACAAACAATGAGTTTTAGTCAATTTTATAAAAACACAAAAGCTCTTTCTTCCTTTTTCAAATAAAAACGTATAAGGAATTCATTTTTTTAAAGAAGAAGTGAAATAAAAGAAGTTTAAAAAGTTTTCCTCACTTGAAAAATCACCCTTTAGAAAAAAGGTAAGGGTGGTTTTTATTCTTTTATGCGAAATAATACAATACAACACCAAAAAAGGCGAGAGAAGAAGAAAAGAAAAGCGCAAAAACGTTGACACCTGTCAACAAATATTATAATAATAAAAATAATAAACAATCACTCACTCACTTAACTCCTTTTTTTTGTCATTCATTCTTCCATTCAAACATCAAAATTCAAGTTGAAGTATTTCAATGAGAGAAGAAAAGAGAGGGGACACCCATACTTTGCTTTTTTTAGTTAAGTAAGTACAAAAGAACTTTTAAGCAGTAAAAAAAGACAGGCTTAAAAAAGGTGCAAAAACTAGTGGTCAAAGAAATAAAAAGTATAAAAAAAGAAAATGTGAAATGTAAATTATAAAAAAGAAAATTAAAGCGCCCTTGGTTCCGCTCACAAAATGCTAATTACTTAACATAGGAAATAGCTTATTTTTGGATTTTTTGATTCGTAACTACAGATATTTTCCAAGCTATTTGAAGCAAATAGTTTATTCATGTTCTAAAAAGTACAAAAACATCAAATTTTTAGCTCAAAGAAGTAAATGAGTCAAATCGAATACGGCATATTTGCATAGAGGCTTCACAATTCCTATTGAACAGCTACGATCTATGTGATTAGATTAAATATTTGGCTAAACAAAACAGAAATCTTTTTAGTATTTGATATTTTAGCAAGCTTCAGGTGGCAAAGATTAACATATCAGGAACCCTTTAATATAAAAACCCAATCTTTCTCAAGCAAAGTAAGTGTCAACATTTGATGGGTCAAAAAAGGAAGAAGAAAATAAAAAACGATAAGATCTTTGAAAAAAAACTTTAAAATTGCGTTCCTTTTTTTCTTCTAATTTTACCTCTAAGAATTTTTTGGGGCTAGAAAAAAAGGCAATCATCAAAAAAGAAAAATGAAAATCAAATTTAGGTGAAAATTTGCATAAATTCTTGTTAAACTCATTGACAGATTATGCAATAGTGAAAATGGGAAAACGAAGAAAAAGTGAGGTGTCAATAGAGAAAGAGTTTAAAAAAATTTAAACCTCTAAAAAGGGTTAAAAATTTTTCTTGATAAAATCTTCAGTTATTTCTTTTTCACATTCCATTCTCCTTCATCTTTCTTACGTCGTTCAATTTTTGGCGCCGTTTTTTATAATTTAACTTTTTTTGAAAAAAGTTTAGGGGACAAATTTTGCAAATTCCATTAAAAAACTGACAGTAAAAAAATTATGACATTTTTGAGTTTTGAAGTTAGGGGCACTTCAAAGATGGGCTGTAATAAAAAAAAGAATGTGTTTTGAAGTTGAAACAGTTAACTATAATTATAAAAAAATGACTTTCGTGAATAAACCTAACCCAAGAATCTCCTCTTATTAAAAATAACTGAAAACCTTCATTGACACTGTTTCGGTAAAAAAACTATTGATTGAATAACTTCCTTCTTAAAAAAGTTACAACTGTTTCCAAAAATTGTTGCATTATGTTTTTCGTTTGATCTTAGATTGACCGCAACAACCAAAACAGTTCTTCTGTGATTTTGAGAAATGTTAAGCTTCAAAGAAGTAATCCTTTAACAAAAAGGAAAAGTAGCAAGGCGAATATTTTTTTATTGAATAAACGCAAATAAAAAAGGTAAAACGCTGACGAACAACTTCCGAAAAGGGAAGCAGCAAAAAAGTTGGTGTTTAATAATAGAATTTTTTTGAAGAAGAAATGGTTGAAAGCAATAAGCATTCTAACTCAAAAAAAAAGTAATAAAATAAAGCTCGATTTTAGAAAATGAATATTAGTTTTTTTCAAAATTTAAATATCGAAATTTCTTTTATATTTCGATCTGAAAAAACAGTCAAGGCAAGTTTGTTCGTTGACAGAAACCGTAAAGCCGAAGTTTCAGTTTCATAATTTCCCCTTTTTCGAAGTATTTTAATCAAGCAAATATGAATCAAAAAAAATTGCTTGTTTTATCTAAATCAAAAAAAAACAACTTGCCCAAAATTATTCGATTTCTTGGAATATAAAATCTCGAAATCTTTTTAAATATTGGCCCAAAAATGGCTGAACCTGAATTATTTTTTTAGCTAATTCATGAGAAATCATTGTTAGAGAAAAAAGCTGGCATTAACTTTTTTAAATTAATTATTTATTTGAAAATATTTAATTAGGTTTTTTTGTTGAAGACACTAAAAAACTTAATTTATTCAAAAGGTATTTTTTACACCACCCTATTTCGTCTCACTTTCTCAAACGGTTTATATATTTCCCAAAAAAATTGGTAAAAAAACATTTTCCTTTTTTGAAAATTTATGGTTTTGTTCATTCATTTCTTTTTTTTCTCGCGCCACCCTTCAAATCATCTTCTTTTTTTTCACTTTCACTTTCAATAATCTATTTTTTTGCCAAATTAAATCGTTTAAACGTTTTTATTTTTTTTCAAACATTTTTTTCAAATGTAATCGAGACCGGAAAAACTTTTGCGTCGTCCTTGGGAGCATAAGATTCTCGCAGGAAATAAAACATGCAAAAAAATATCGTAAAAAACAACTTTTTATAATAAAAAAAGATATCAAAGAAAAAGAAGAAAATGACCATGTTTAACATTTTACTCTTTATTTTTTTGATGTGCAAAAAAAAAGTTGATTGAATAAGAGAAAGAAGTTTTTTGGGTACTTATTGAAAAAAAAGAATGAAAAAAAAGAAGAAGATGCGTTAAAAACCAATGATGTTCCACGCAATAAAAAATAAAAAAAATAAACTATAATTGCTTATAGCGGTTTTTGCATTTTCTTTTCTAGGATTGTAGATATCTTATTTTTTTTTTTTTTTTTTGGAAGAAGAAGGTTGCAAAATAAGTTAAGGAAAAAGAAAAAGGATGTGTGCAAAAACGGCCATTATTATAAATCAAAAAACTCTACGGATAATAATGTGATGGAGTAATGCTTGCAAACAGATGTTTTCAGGGTTTGCAACCTCAAATTTAAGGGGCGCTGGCCAAAAAGTTGGCCAGGAGTTTTATCAACTCTATAAAGATTTTTTGTAAAAACGATTAATTGCATCATTATCTTCAACATCATTTGTGAATCACATTTATCAACGGGATACAGAGGAGTTACATAAAAACTAGTTTTATTTTCTTGATCAGGACAAAAAGTTGGCTAGCGCGCCTCAAATTGAAGGAGTTTTATCAACTCTATAAAGATTTTTTGTAAAAACGATTTATTGCTTCATTATCTTCAACATCATTTGTGAATCACATTTATCAACGGGATACAGATGAGTTACATAAAAACTAGTTTTATTTTCTTGATCAGGACAAAAAGTTGGCTAGCGCGCCTCAAATTCAAGGAGTTTTATCAACTCTATAAAGATTTTTTGTAAAAACGATTTATTGCTTCATTATCTTCAACATCATTTGTGAATCACATTTATCAACGGGATACAGAGGAGTTACATAAAAACTAGTTTTATTTTCTTGATCAGGACAAAAAGTTGGCTAGCGCGCCTCAAATTGAAGGAGTTTTATCAACTCTATAAAGATTTTTTGTAAAAACGATTTATTGCTTCATTATCTTCAACATCATTTGTGAATCACATTTATCAACGGGATACAGATGAGTTACATAAAAACTAGTTTTATTTTCTTGATCAGGACAAAAAGTTGGCTAGCGCGCCTCAAATTGAAGGAGTTTTATCAACTCTATAAAGATTTTTTGTAAAAACGATTTATTGCTTCATTATCTTCAACATCATTTGTGAATCACATTTATCAAAGGGATACAGATGAGTTACATAAAAACTAGTTTTATTTTCTTGATCAGGACGAAAAGTTGGCTAGCGCGCCTAAAATTGAAGGAGTTTTATCAACTCTATAAAGATTTTTTGTAAAAACGATTTATTGCTTCATTATCTTCAACATCATTTGTGAATCACATTTATCAAAGGGATACAGATGAGTTACATAAAAACTAGTTTTATTTTCTTGATCAGGACGAAAAGTTGGCTAGCGCGCCTCAAATTGAAGGAGTTTTATCAACTCTATAAAGATTTTTTGTAAAAACGATTTATTGCTTCATTATCTTCAACATCATTTGTGAATCACATTTATCAAAGGGATACAGATGAGTTACATAAAAACTAGTTTTATTTTCTTGATCAGGACAAAAAGTTGGCTAGCGCGCCTAAAATTGAAGGAGTTTTATCAACTCTATAAAGATTTTTTGTAAAAACGAATAATTGCATCATTATCTTCAACATCATTTGTGAATCACATTTATCAACGGGATACAGAGGAGTTACATAAAAACTAGTTTTATTTTCTTGATCAGGACAAAAAGTTGGCTAGCGCGCCTCAAATTCAAAGAGTTTTATCAACTCTATAAAGATTTTTTGTAAAAACGAATAATTGCATCATTATCTTCAACATCATTTGTGAATCACATTTATCAACGGGATACAGAGGAGTTACATAAAAACTAGTTTTATTTTCTTGATCAG
Source organism: Panagrolaimus sp. LJ2400 (assembly GCA_024447215.1). Taxonomy (NCBI): domain Eukaryota; kingdom Metazoa; phylum Nematoda; class Chromadorea; order Rhabditida; family Panagrolaimidae; genus Panagrolaimus; species Panagrolaimus sp. LJ2400. The sequence goes on along the minus strand of JAMRYA010000042.1, from coordinate 72,310 downwards.
GACAAAAAGTTGGCTAGCGCGCCTAAAATTGAAGGAGTTTTATCAACTCTATAAAGATTTTTTGTAAAAACGAATAATTGCATCATTATCTTCAACATCATTTGTGAATCACATTTATCAACGGGATACAGAGGAGTTACATAAAAACTAGTTTTATTTTCTTGATCAGGACAAAAAGTTGGCTAGCGCGCCTAAAATTGAAGGAGTTTTATCAACTCTATAAAGATTTTTTGTAAAAACGAATAATTGCATCATTATCTTCAACATCATTTGTGAATCACATTTATCAACGGGATACAGAGGAGTTACATAAAAACTAGTTTTATTTTCTTGATCAGGACAAAAAGTTGGCTAGCGCGCCTCAAATTCAAGGAGTTTTATCAACTCTATAAAGATTTTTTGTAAAAACGAATAATTGCATCATTATCTTCAACATCATTTGTGAATCACATTTATCAACGGGATACAGAGGAGTTACATAAAAACTAGTTTTATTTTCTGGATCAGGACAAAAAGTTGGCTAGCGCGCCTCAAATTCAAAGAGTTTTATCAACTCTATAAAGATTTTTTGTAAAAACGAATAATTGCATCATTATCTTCAACATCATTTGTGAATCACATTTATCAACGGGATACAGAGGAGTTACATAAAAACTAGTTTTATTTTCTTGATCAGGACAAAAAGTTGGCTAGCGCGCCTAAAATTGAAGGAGTTTTATCAACTCTATAAAGATTTTTTGTAAAAACGAATAATTGCATCATTATCTTCAACATCATTTGTGAATCACATTTATCAACGGGATACAGAGGAGTTACATAAAAACTAGTTTTATTTTCTTGATCAGGACGAAAAGTTGGCTAGCGCGCCTCAAATTCAAGGAGTTTTATCAACTCTATAAAGATTTTTTGTAAAAACGAATAATTGCATCATTATCTTCAACATCATTTGTGAATCACATTTATCAACGGGATACAGAGGAGTTACATAAAAACTAGTTTTATTTTCTTGATCAGGACAAAAAGTTGGCTAGCGCGCCTCAAATTCAAGGAGTTTTATCAACTCTATAAAGATTTTTTGTAAAAACGAATAATTGCATCATTATCTTCAACATCATTTGTGAATCACATTTATCAACGGGATACAGAGGAGTTACATAAAAACTAGTTTTATTTTCTTGATCAGGACAAAAAGTTGGCTAGCGCGCCTCAAATTCAAGGAGTTTTATCAACTCTATAAAGATTTTTTGTAAAAACGAATAATTGCATCATTATCTTCAACATCATTTGTGAATCACATTTATCAACGGGATACAGAGGAGTTACATAAAAACTAGTTTTATTTTCTTGATCAGGACAAAAAGTTGGCTAGCGCGCCTCAAATTCAAGGAGTTTTATCAACTCTATAAAGATTTTTTGTAAAAACGAATAATTGCATCATTATCTTCAACATCATTTGTGAATCACATTTATCAACGGGATACAGAGGAGTTACATAAAAACTAGTTTTATTTTCTTGATCAGGACAAAAAGTTGGCTAGCGCGCCTCAAATTCAAGGAGTTTTATCAACTCTATAAAGATTTTTTGTAAAAACGAATAATTGCATCATTATCTTCAACATCATTTGTGAATCACATTTATCAACGGGATACAGAGGAGTTACATAAAAACTAGTTTTATTTTCTTGATCAGGACAAAAAGTTGGCTAGCGCGCCTCAAATTCAAGGAGTTTTATCAACTCTATAAAGATTTTTTGTAAAAACGAATAATTGCATCATTATCTTCAACATCATTTGTGAATCACATTTATCAACGGGATACAGAGGAGTTACATAAAAACTAGTTTTATTTTCTTGATCAGGACAAAAAGTTGGCTAGCGCGCCTCAAATTCAAGGAGTTTTATCAACTCTATAAAGATTTTTTGTAAAAACGAATAATTGCATCATTATCTTCAACATCATTTGTGAATCACATTTATCAACGGGATACAGAGGAGTTACATAAAAACTAGTTTTATTTTCTTGATCAGGACAAAAAGTTGGCTAGCGCGCCTCAAATTCAAGGAGTTTTATCAACTCTATAAAGATTTTTTGTAAAAACGATTAATTGCATCATTATCTTCAACATCATTTGTGAATCACATTTATCAACGGGATACAGAGGAGTTACATAAAAACTAGTTTTATTTTCTTGATCAGGACAAAAAGTTGGCTAGCGCGCCTCAAATTCAAGGAGTTTTATCAACTCTATAAAGATTTTTTGTAAAAACGAATAATTGCATCATTATCTTCAACATCATTTGTGAATCACATTTATCAACGGGATACAGAGGAGTTACATAAAAACTAGTTTTATTTTCTTGATCAGGACAAAAAGTTGGCTAGCGCGCCTCAAATTCAAGGAGTTTTATCAACTCTATAAAGATTTTTTGTAAAAACGAATAATTGCATCATTATCTTCAACATCATTTGTGAATCACATTTATCAACGGGATACAGAGGAGTTACATAAAAACTAGTTTTATTTTCTTGATCAGGACAAAAAGTTGGCTAGCGCGCCTCAAATTCAAGGAGTTTTATCAACTCTATAAAGATTTTTTGTAAAAACGAATAATTGCATCATTATCTTCAACATCATTTGTGAATCACATTTATCAACGGGATACAGAGGAGTTACATAAAAACTAGTTTTATTTTCTTGATCAGGACAAAAAGTTGGCTAGCGCGCCTCAAATTCAAGGAGTTTTATCAACTCTATAAAGATTTTTTGTAAAAACGAATAATTGCATCATTATCTTCAACATCATTTGTGAATCACATTTATCAACGGGATACAGAGGAGTTACATAAAAACTAGTTTTATTTTCTTGATCAGGACAAAAAGTTGGCTAGCGCGCCTCAAATTCAAGGAGTTTTATCAACTCTATAAAGATTTTTTGTAAAAACGAATAATTGCATCATTATCTTCAACATCATTTGTGAATCACATTTATCAACGGGATACAGAGGAGTTACATAAAAACTAGTTTTATTTTCTTGATCAGGACAAAAAGTTGGCTAGCGCGCCTCAAATTCAAGGAGTTTTATCAACTCTATAAAGATTTTTTGTAAAAACGAATAATTGCATCATTATCTTCAACATCATTTGTGAATCACATTTATCAACGGGATACAGAGGAGTTACATAAAAACTAGTTTTATTTTCTTGATCAGGACAAAAAGTTGGCTAGCGCGCCTCAAATTCAAGGAGTTTTATCAACTCTATAAAGATTTTTTGTAAAAACGAATAATTGCATCATTATCTTCAACATCATTTGTGAATCACATTTATCAACGGGATACAGAGGAGTTACATAAAAACTAGTTTTATTTTCTTGATCAGGACAAAAAGTTGGCTAGCGCGCCTCAAATTCAAGGAGTTTTATCAACTCTATAAAGATTTTTTGTAAAAACGAATAATTGCATCATTATCTTCAACATCATTTGTGAATCACATTTATCAACGGGATACAGAGGAGTTACATAAAAACTAGTTTTATTTTCTTGATCAGGACAAAAAGTTGGCTAGCGCGCCTCAAATTCAAGGAGTTTTATCAACTCTATAAAGATTTTTTGTAAAAACGAATAATTGCATCATTATCTTCAGCATCATTTGTGAATCACATTTATCAACGGGATACAGAGGAGTTACATAAAAACTAGTTTTATTTTCTTGATCAGGACAAAAAGTTGGCTAGCGCGCCTCAAATTCAAGGAGTTTTATCAACTCTATAAAGATTTTTTGTAAAAACGAATAATTGCATCATTATCTTCAACATCATTTGTGAATCACATTTATCAACGGGATACAGAGGAGTTACATAAAAACTAGTTTTATTTTCTTGATCAGGACAAAAAGTTGGCTAGCGCGCCTCAAATTCAAGGAGTTTTATCAACTCTATAAAGATTTTTTGTAAAAACGAATAATTGCATCATTATCTTCAACATCATTTGTGAATCACATTTATCAACGGGATACAGAGGAGTTACATAAAAACTAGTTTTATTTTCTTGATCAGGACAAAAAGTTGGCTAGCGCGCCTCAAATTCAAGGAGTTTTATCAACTCTATAAAGATTTTTTGTAAAAACGATTAATTGCATCATTATCTTCAACATCATTTGTGAATTACATTTATCAACGGGATACAGAGGAGTTACATAAAAACTAGTTTTATTTTCTTGATCAGGACAAAAAGTTGGCTAGCGCGCCTCAAATTGAAGGAGTTTTATCAACTCTATAAAGATTTTTTGTAAAAACGATTAATTGCATCATTATCTTCAACATCATTTGTGAATCACATTTATCAAAGGGATACAGATCAGTTACATAAAAACTAGTTTTATTTTCTTGATCAGGACAAAAAGTTGGTCAGCGCGCCTCAAATTCAAGGAGTATTATCAACTCTATTAAGATTTTTTGTAAAAACGATTAATTGCATCATTATCTTCAACATCATTTGTGAATCACATTTATCAAAGGGATACAGATCAGTTACATAAAAACTAGTTTTATTTTCTAGATCAGGACAAAAAGTTGGTCAGCGCGCCTCAAATTCAAGGAGTATTATCAACTCTATTAAGATTTTTTGTAAAAACGATTAATTGCATCATTATCTTCAACATCATTTGTGAATTACATTTATCAACGGGATACAGAGGAGTTACATAAAAACTAGTTTTATTTTCTAGATCAGGACAAAAAGTTGGTCAGCGCGCCTCAAATTCAAGGAGTTTTATCAACTCTATAAAGATTTTTTGTAAAAACGATTAATTGCATCATTATCTTCAACATCATTTGTGAATCACATTTATCAAAGGGATACAGATCAGTTACATAAAAACTAGTTTTATTTTCTTGATCAGGACAAAAAGTTGGTCAGCGCGCCTCAAATTGAAGGAGTTTTATCAACTCTATTAAGATTTTTTGTAAAAACGATTAATTGCATCATTATCTTCAACATAATTTTTGAATCACATTTATCAAAGGGATACAGATCAGTTACATAAAAACTAGTTTTATTTTCTTGATCAGGACAAAAAGTTGGTCAGCGCGCCTCAAATTCAAGGAGTATTATCAACTCTATTAAGATTTTTTGTAAAAACGATTAATTGCATCATTATCTTCAACATAATTTTTGAATCACATTTATCAAAGGGATACAGATCAGTTACATAAAAACTAGTTTTATTTTCTTGATCAGGACAAAAAGTTGGTCAGCGCGCCTCAAATTCAAGGAGTATTATCAACTCTATTAAGATTTTTTGTAAAAACGCTTAATTGCATCATTATCTTCAACATAATTTTTGAATCACATTTATCAAAGGGATACAGATCAGTTACATAAAAACTAGTTTTATTTTCTTGATCAGGACAAAAAGTTGGTCAGCGCGCCTCAAATTCAAGGAGTATTATCAACTCTATTAAGATTTTTTGTAAAAACGATTAATTGCATCATTATCTTCAACATCAATTTTGAATCACATTTATCAAAGGGATACAGATCAGTTACATAAAAACTAGTTTTATTTTCTTGATCAGGACAAAAAGTTGGTCAGCGCGCCTCAAATTGAAGGAGTATTATCAACTCTAGAAAGATTTTTTGTAAAAACGATTAATTGCATCATTATCTTCAACATCATTTTTGAATCACATTTATCAAAGGGATACAGAACAGTTACATAAAAACTAGTTTTATTTTCTTGATCAGGACAAAAAGTTGGTCAGCGCGCCTCAAATTCAAGGAGTATTATCAACTCTATTAAGATTTTTTGTAAAAACGATTAATTGCATCATTATCTTCAACATCATTTTTGAATCACATTTATCAAAGGGATACAGATCAGTTACATAAAAACTAGTTTTATTTTCTTGATCAGGACAAAAAGTTGGTCAGCGCGCCTCAAATTGAAGGAGTATTATCAACTCTAGAAAGATTTTTTGTAAAAACGATTAATTGCATCATTATCTTCAACATCAATTTTGAATCACATTTATCAAAGGGATACAGATCAGTTACATAAAAACTAGTTTTATTTTCTTGATCAGGACAAAAAGTTGGCTAGCGCGCCTCAAATTGAAGGAGTTTTATCAACTCTATAAAGATTTTTTGTAAAAACGATTAATTGCATCATTATCTTCAACATCATTTGTGAATCACATTTATCAAAGGGATACAGATCAGTTACATAAAAACTAGTTATATTTTCTAGATCAGGACAAAAAGTTGGCTAGCGCGCCTCAAATTGAAGGAGTTTTATCAACTCTATAAAGATTTTTTGTAAAAACGATTAATTGAATCATTATCTTCAACATCATTTGTGAATCACATTTATCAAAGGGATACAGATCAGTTACATAAAAACTAGTTATATTTTCTAGATCAGGACAAAAAGTTGGCTAGCGCGCCTCAAATTGAAGGAGTTTTATCAACTCTATAAAGATTTTTTGTAAAAACGATTAATTGCATCATTATCTTCAACATCATTTGTGAATCACATTTATCAAAGGGATACAGATCAGTTACATAAAAACTAGTTATATTTTCTTGATCAGGACAAAAAGTTGGCTAGCGCGCCTCAAATTGAAGGAGTTTTATCAACTCTATAAAGATTTTTTGTAAAAACGATTAATTGAATCATTATCTTCAACATCAATTTTGAATCACATTTATCAATGGGATACAGATCAGTTACATAAAAACTAGTTTTATTTTCTTGATCAGGACAAAAAGTTGGCTAGCGCGCCTCAAATTGAAGGAGTATTATCAACTCTATAAAGATTTTTTGTAAAAACGATTAATTGCATCATTATCTTCAACATCAATTTTGAATCACATTTATCAATGGGATACAGATCAGTTACATAAAAACTAGTTTTATTTTCTTGATCAGGACAAAAAGTTGGCTAGCGCGCCTCAAATTGAAGGAGTATTATCAACTCTATAAAGATTTTTTGTAAAAACGATTAATTGCATCATTATCTTCAACATCAATTTTGAATCACATTTATCAATGGGATACAGATCAGTTACATAAAAACTAGTTTTATTTTCTTGATCAGGACAAAAAGTTGGCTAGCGCGCCTCAAATTGAAGGAGTATTATCAACTCTATAAAGATTTTTTGTAAAAACGATTAATTGCATCATTATCTTCAACATCAATTTTGAATCACATTTATCAATGGGATACAGATCAGTTACATAAAAACTAGTTTTATTTTCTTGATCAGGACAAAAAGTTGGCTAGCGCGCCTCAAATTGAAGGAGTATTATCAACTCTATAAAGATTTTTTGTAAAAACGATTAATTGCATCATTATCTTCAACATCAATTTTGAATCACATTTATCAATGGGATACAGATCAGTTACATAAAAACTAGTTTTATTTTCTTGATCAGGACAAAAAGTTGGCCAGCGCGCCTCATATTCAAGGAGTATTATCAACTCTATAAAGATTTTTTGTAAAAACGATTAATTGCATCATTATCTTCAACATCAATTTTGAATCACATTTATCAATGGGATACAGATCAGTTACATAAAAACTAGTTTTATTTTCTTGATCAGGACAAAAAGTTGGCCAGCGCGCCTCATATTCAAGGAGTATTATCAACTCTATAAAGATTTTTTGTAAAAACGATTAATTGCATCATTATCTTCAACATCAATTTTGAATCACATTTATCAATGGGATACAGATCAGTTACATAAAAACTAGTTTTATTTTCTTGATCAGGACAAAAAGTTGGCTAGCGCGCCTCAAATTGAAGGAGTATTATCAACTCTATAAAGATTTTTTGTAAAAACGATTAATTGCATCATTATCTTCAACATCAATTTTGAATCACATTTATCAATGGGATACAGATCAGTTACATAAAAACTAGTTTTATTTTCTTGATCAGGACAAAAAGTTGGCCAGCGCGCCTCATATTCAAGGAGTATTATCAACTCTATAAAGATTTTTTGTAAAAACGATTAATTGCATCATTATCTTCAACATCAATTTTGAATCACATTTATCAATGGGATACAGATCAGTTACATAAAAACTAGTTTTATTTTCTTGATCAGGACAAAAAGTTGGCCAGCGCGCCTCATATTCAAGGAGTATTATCAACTCTATAAAGATTTTTTGTAAAAACGATTAATTGCATCATTATCTTCAACATCAATTTTGAATCACATTTATCAATGGGATACAGATCAGTTACATAAAAACTAGTTTTATTTTCTTGATCAGGACAAAAAGTTGGCCAGCGCGCCTCAAATTCAAGGAGTTTTATCAACTCTATAAAGATTTTTTGTAAAAACGAATAATTGCATCATTATCTTCAACATCATTTTTGAATCACATTTATCAAAGGGATACAGATGAGTTACATAAAAACTAGTTTTATTTTCTTGATCAGGACAAAAAGTTGGCTAGCGCGCCTCAAATTGAAGGAGTATTATCGACTCTATAAAGATTTTTTGTAAAAACGATTAATTGCATCATTATCTTCAACATCATTTGTGAATCACATTTATCAAAGGGATACAGATCAGTTACATAAAAACTAGTTTTATTTTCTTGATCAGGACAAAAAGTTGGTCAGCGCGCCTCAAATTCAAGGAGTATTATCAACTCTATTAAGATTTTTTGTAAAAACGATTAATTGCATCATTATCTTCAACATCATTTGTGAATCACATTTATCAAAGGGATACAGATCAGTTACATAAAAACTAGTTTTATTTTCTAGATCAGGACAAAAAGTTGGTCAGCGCGCCTCAAATTCAAGGAGTATTATCAACTCTATTAAGATTTTTTGTAAAAACGATTAATTGCATCATTATCTTCAACATCATTTGTGAATCACATTTATCAAAGGGATACAGATCAGTTACATAAAAACTAGTTTTATTTTCTTGATCAGGACAAAAAGTTGGTCAGCGCGCCTCAAATTCAAGGAGTATTATCAACTCTATTAAGATTTTTTGTAAAAACGCTTAATTGCATCATTATCTTCAACATCATTTTTGAATCACATTTATCAAAGGGATACAGATCAGTTACATAAAAACTAGTTTTATTTTCTTGATCAGGACAAAAAGTTGGTCAGCGCGCCTCAAATTCAAGGAGTATTATCAACTCTATTAAGATTTTTTGTAAAAACGCTTAATTGCATCATTATCTTCAACATCATTTTTGAATCACATTTATCAAAGGGATACAGATCAGTTACATAAAAACTAGTTTTATTTTCTTGATCAGGACAAAAAGTTGGTCAGCGCGCCTCAAATTCAAGGAGTATTATCAACTCTATTAAGATTTTTTGTAAAAACGCTTAATTGCATCATTATCTTCAACATCATTTTTGAATCACATTTATCAAAGGGATACAGATCAGTTACATAAAAACTAGTTTTATTTTCTTGATCAGGACAAAAAGTTGGTCAGCGCGCCTCAAATTCAAGGAGTATTATCAACTCTATTAAGATTTTTTGTAAAAACGATTAATTGCATCATTATCTTCAACATCATTTTTGAATCACATTTATCAAAGGGATACAGATCAGTTACATAAAAACTAGTTTTATTTTCTTGATCAGGACAAAAAGTTGGTCAGCGCGCCTCAAATTCAAGGAGTATTATCAACTCTAGAAAGATTTTTTGTAAAAACGATTAATTGCATCATTATCTTCAACATCATTTGTGAATCACATTTATCAAAGGGATACAGATCAGTTACATAAAAACTAGTTATATTTTCTAGATCAGGACAAAAAGTTGGCTAGCGCGCCTCAAATTGAAGGAGTTTTATCAACTCTATAAAGATTTTTTGTAAAAACGATTAATTGAATCATTATCTTCAACATCATTTGTGAATCACATTTATCAAAGGGATACAGATCAGTTACATAAAAACTAGTTATATTTTCTTGATCAGGACAAAAAGTTGGCTAGCGCGCCTCAAATTGAAGGAGTTTTATCAACTCTATAAAGATTTTTTGTAAAAACGATTAATTGAATCATTATCTTCAACATCATTTGTGAATCACATTTATCAAAGGGATACAGATCAGTTACATAAAAACTAGTTATATTTTCTTGATCAGGACAAAAAGTTGGCTAGCGCGCCTCAAATTGAAGGAGTTTTATCAACTCTATAAAGATTTTTTGTAAAAACGATTAATTGCATCATTATCTTCAACATCAATTTTGAATCACATTTATCAAAGGGATACAGATCAGTTACATAAAAACTAGTTTTATTTTCTAGATCAGGACAAAAAGTTGGCTAGCGCGCCTCAAATTGAAGGAGTTTTATCAACTCTATAAAGATTTTTTGTAAAAACGATTAATTGAATCATTATCTTCAACATCATTTGTGAATCACATTTATCAAAGGGATACAGATCAGTTACATAAAAACTAGTTATATTTTCTTGATCAGGACAAAAAGTTGGCTAGCGCGCCTCAAATTGAAGGAGTTTTATCAACTCTATAAAGATTTTTTGTAAAAACGATTAATTGAATCATTATCTTCAACATCATTTGTGATTCACATTTATCAAAGGGATACAGATCAGTTACATAAAAACTAGTTATATTTTCTTGATCAGGACAAAAAGTTGGCTAGCGCGCCTCAAATTGAAGGAGTTTTATCAACTCTATAAAGATTTTTTGTAAAAACGATTAATTGCATCATTATCTTCAACATCATTTGTGAATCACATTTATCAACGGGATACAGAGGAGTTACATAAAAACTAGTTTTATTTTCTTGATTAGGACAAAAAGTTGGCTAGCGCGCCTCAAATTCAAGGAGTTTTATCAACTCTATAAAGATTTTTTGTAAAAACGAATAATTGCATCATTATCTTCAACATCATTTGTGAATCACATTTATCAACGGGATACAGAGGAGTTACATAAAAACTAGTTTTATTTTCTTGATCAGGACAAAAAGTTGGCTAGCGCGCCTCAAATTCAAGGAGTTTTATCAACTCTATAAAGATTTTTTGTAAAAACGATTAATTGCATCATTATCTTCAACATCATTTGTGAATTACATTTATCAACGGGATACAGAGGAGTTACATAAAAACTAGTTTTATTTTCTTGATCAGGACAAAAAGTAGGCTAGCGCGCCTCAAATTGAAGGAGTTTTATCAACTCTATAAAGATTTTTTGTAAAAACGATTAATTGCATCATTATCTTCAACATCATTTGTGAATCACATTTATCAACGGGATACAGAGGAGTTACATAAAAACTAGTTTTATTTTCTTGATCAGGACAAAAAGTTGGTCAGCGCGCCTCAAATTCAAGGAGTATTATCAACTCTATTAAGATTTTTTGTAAAAACGCTTAATTGCATCATTATCTTCAACATCATTTTTGAATCACATTTATCAAAGGGATACAGATCAGTTACATAAAAACTAGTTTTATTTTCTTGATCAGGACAAAAAGTTGGTCAGCGCGCCTCAAATTCAAGGAGTATTATCAACTCTATTATGATTTTTTGTAAAAACGATTAATTGCATCATTATCTTCAACATCATTTGTGAATCACATTTATCAAAGGGATACAGATCAGTTACATAAAAACTAGTTTTATTTTCTAGATCAGGACAAAAAGTTGGTCAGCGCGCCTCAAATTCAAGGAGTATTATCAACTCTATTAAGATTTTTTGTAAAAACGATTAATTGCATCATTATCTTCAACATCATTTGTGAATCACATTTATCAAAGGGATACAGATCAGTTACATAAAAACTAGTTTTATTTTCTTGATCAGGACAAAAAGTTGGTCAGCGCGCCTCAAATTCAAGGAGTATTATCAACTCTATTAAGATTTTTTGTAAAAACGCTTAATTGCATCATTATCTTCAACATCATTTTTGAATCACATTTATCAAAGGGATACAGATCAGTTACATAAAAACTAGTTTTATTTTCTTGATCAGGACAAAAAGTTGGTCAGCGCGCCTCAAATTCAAGGAGTATTATCAACTCTATTAAGATTTTTTGTAAAAACGCTTAATTGCATCATTATCTTCAACATCATTTTTGAATCACATTTATCAAAGGGATACAGATCAGTTACATAAAAACTAGTTTTATTTTCTTGATCAGGACAAAAAGTTGGTCAGCGCGCCTCAAATTCAAGGAGTATTATCAACTCTATTAAGATTTTTTGTAAAAAACGCTTAATTGCATCATTATCTTCAACATCATTTTTGAATCACATTTATCAAAGGGATACAGATCAGTTACATAAAAACTAGTTTTATTTTCTTGATCAGGACAAAAAGTTGGTCAGCGCGCCTCAAATTCAAGGAGTATTATCAACTCTATCAAGATTTTTTGTAAAAACGATTAATTGCATCATTATCTTCAACATCATTTTTGAATCACATTTATCAAAGGGATACAGATCAGTTACATAAAAACTAGTTTTATTTTCTTGATCAGGACAAAAAGTTGGTCAGCGCGCCTCAAATTCAAGGAGTATTATCAACTCTAGAAAGATTTTTTGTAAAAACGATTAATTGCATCATTATCTTCAACATCATTTGTGAATCACATTTATCAAAGGGATACAGATCAGTTACATAAAAACTAGTTATATTTTCTAGATCAGGACAAAAAGTTGGCTAGCGCGCCTCAAATTGAAGGAGTTTTATCAACTCTATAAAGATTTTTTGTAAAAACGATTAATTGCATCATTATCTTCAACATCATTTGTGAATCACATTTATCAAAGGGATACAGATCAGTTACATAAAAACTAGTTATATTTTCTTGATCAGGACAAAAAGTTGGCTAGCGCGCCTCAAATTGAAGGAGTTTTATCAACTCTATAAAGATTTTTTGTAAAAACGATTAATTGAATCATTATCTTCAACATCATTTGTGAATCACATTTATCAAAGGGATACAGATCAGTTACATAAAAACTAGTTATATTTTCTAGATCAGGACAAAAAGTTGGCTAGCGCGCCTCAAATTGAAGTAGTTTTATCAACTCTATAAAGATTTTTTGTAAAAACGATTAATTGCATCATTATCTTCAACATCAATTTTGAATCACATTTCTCAAAGGGATACAGATCAGTTACATAAAAACTAGTTTTATTTTCTTGATCAGGACAAAAAGTTGGCTAGCGCGCCTCAAATTGAAGGAGTTTTATCAACTCTATAAAGATTTTTTGTAAAAACGATTAATTGCATCATTATCTTCAACATCATTTGTGAATCACATTTATCAAAGGGATACAGATCAGTTACATAAAAACTAGTTTTATTTTCTTGATCAGGACAAAAAGTTGGCTAGCGCGCCTCAAATTGAAGGAGTTTTATCAACTCTATAAAGATTTTTTGTAAAAACGATTAATTGCATCATTATCTTCAACATCATTTTGTGAATCACATTTCTCAAAGGGATACAGATCAGTTACATAAAAACTAGTTTTATTTTCTTGATCAGGACAAAAAGTTGGCTAGCGCGCCTCAAATTGAAGGAGTTTTATCAACTCTATAAAGATTTTTTGTAAAAACGATTAATTGCATCATTATCTTCAACATCAATTTTGAATCACATTTCTCAAAGGGATACAGATCAGTTACATAAAAACTAGTTTTATTTTCTTGATCAGGACAAAAAGTTGGCTAGCGCGCCTCAAATTGAAGGAGTTTTATCAACTCTATAAAGATTTTTTGTAAAAACGATTAATTGCATCATTATCTTCAACATCAATTTTGAATCACATTTATCAAAGGGATACAGATCAGTTACATAAAAAACTAGTTATATTTTCTAGATCAGGACAAAAAGTTGGCTAGCGCGCCTCAAATTGAAGGAGTTTTATCAACTCTATAAAGATTTTTTGTAAAAACGATTAATTGCATCATTATCTTCAACATCATTTGTGAATCACATTTATCAAAGGGATACAGATCAGTTACATAAAAACTAGTTATATTTTCTAGATCAGGACAAAAAGTTGGCTAGCGCGCCTCAAATTGAAGGAGTTTTATCAACTCTATAAAGATTTTTTGTAAAAACGATTAATTGAATCATTATCTTCAACATCATTTGTGAATCACATTTATCAAAGGGATACAGATCAGTTACATAAAAACTAGTTATATTTTCTAGATCAGGACAAAAAGTTGGCTAGCGCGCCTCAAATTGAAGGAGTTTTATCAACTCTATAAAGATTTTTTGTAAAAACGATTAATTGAATCATTATCTTCAACATCATTTGTGAATCACATTTATCAAAGGGATACAGATCAGTTACATAAAAACTAGTTATATTTTCTAGATCAGGACAAAAAGTTGGCTAGCGCGCCTCAAATTGAAGGAGTTTTATCAACTCTATAAAGATTTTTTGTAAAAACGATTAATTGAATCATTATCTTCAACATCAATTTTGAATCACATTTCTCAAAGGGATACAGATCAGTTACATAAAAACTAGTTTTATTTTCTAGATCAGGACAAAAAGTTGGCTAGCGCGCCTCAAATTGAAGGAGTTTTATCAACTCTATAAAGATTTTTTGTAAAAACGATTAATTGCATCATTATCTTCAACATCAATTTTGAATCACATTTATCAAAGGGATACAGATCAGTTACATAAAAACTAGTTATATTTTCTTGATCAGGACAAAAAGTTGGCTAGCGCGCCTCAAATTGAAGGAGTTTTATCAACTCTATAAAGATTTTTTGTAAAAACGATTAATTGAATCATTATCTTCAACATCATTTGTGAATCACATTTATCAAAGGGATACAGATCAGTTACATAAAAACTAGTTATATTTTCTTGATCAGGACAAAAAGTTGGCTAGCGCGCCTCAAATTGAAGGAGTTTTATCAACTCTATAAAGATTTTTTGTAAAAACGATTAATTGAATCATTATCTTCAACATCATTTGTGAATCACATTTATCAAAGGGATACAGATCAGTTACATAAAAACTAGTTATATTTTCTAGATCAGGACAAAAAGTTGGCTAGCGCGCCTCAAATTGAAGGAGTTTTATCAACTCTATAAAGATTTTTTGTAAAAACGATTAATTGAATCATTATCTTCAACATCATTTGTGAATCACATTTATCAAAGGGATACAGATCAGTTACATAAAAACTAGTTATATTTTCTTGATCAGGACAAAAAGTTGGCTAGCGCGCCTCAAATTGAAGGAGTTTTATCAACTCTATAAAGATTTTTTGTAAAAACGATTAATTGCATCATTATCTTCAACATCAATTTTGAATCACATTTATCAAAGGGATACAGATCAGTTACATAAAAACTAGTTTTATTTTCTAGATCAGGACAAAAAGTTGGCTAGCGCGCCTCAAATTGAAGGAGTTTTATCAACTCTATAAAGATTTTTTGTAAAAACGATTAATTGAATCATTATCTTCAACATCATTTGTGAATCACATTTATCAAAGGGATACAGATCAGTTACATAAAAACTAGTTATATTTTCTTGATCAGGACAAAAGGTTGGCTAGCGCGCCTCAAATTGAAGGAGTTTTATCAACTCTATAAAGATTTTTTGTAAAAACGATTAATTGAATCATTATCTTCAACATCATTTGTGATTCACATTTATCAAAGGGATACAGATCAGTTACATAAAAACTAGTTATATTTTCTTGATCAGGACAAAAAGTTGGCTAGCGCGCCTCAAATTGAAGGAGTTTTATCAACTCTATAAAGATTTTTTGTAAAAACGATTAATTGAATCATTATCTTCAACATCATTTGTGATTCACATTTATCAAAGGGATACAGATCAGTTACATAAAAACTAGTTATATTTTCTTGATCAGGACAAAAAGTTGGCTAGCGCGCCTCAAATTGAAGGAGTTTTATCAACTCTATAAAGATTTTTTGTAAAAACGATTAATTGAATCATTATCTTCAACATCATTTGTGAATCACATTTATCAAAGGGATACAGATCAGTTACATAAAAACTAGTTATATTTTCTAGATCAGGACAAAAAGTTGGCTAGCGCGCCTCAAATTGAAGGAGTTTTATCAACTCTATAAAGATTTTTTGTAAAAACGATTAATTGAATCATTATCTTCAACATCATTTGTGATTCACATTTATCAAAGGGATACAGATCAGTTACATAAAAACTAGTTATATTTTCTTGATCAGGACAAAAAGTTGGCTAGCGCGCCTCAAATTGAAGGAGTTTTATCAACTCTATAAAGATTTTTTGTAAAAACGATTAATTGAATCATTATCTTCAACATCATTTGTGAATCACATTTATCAAAGGGATGCAGATCAGTTACATAAAAACTAGTTATATTTTCTAGATCAGGACAAAAAGTTGGCTAGCGCGCCTCAAATTGAAGTAGTTTTATCAACTCTATAAAGATTTTTTGTAAAAACGATTAATTGCATCATTATCTTCAACATCAATTTTGAATCACATTTCTCAAAGGGATACAGATCAGTTACATAAAAACTAGTTTTATTTTCTTGATCAGGACAAAAAGTTGGCTAGCGCGCCTCAAATTGAAGGAGTTTTATCAACTCTATAAAGATTTTTTGTAAAAACGATTAATTGAATCATTATCTTCAACATCATTTGTGAATCACATTTATCAAAGGGATACAGATCAGTTACATAAAAACTAGTTATATTTTCTAGATCAGGACAAAAAGTTGGCTAGCGCGCCTCAAATTGAAGGAGTTTTATCAACTCTATAAAGATTTTTTGTAAAAAACGATTAATTGCATCATTATCTTCAACATCATTTGTGAATCACATTTATCAAAGGGATACAGATCAGTTACATAAAAACTAGTTTTATTTTCCTGATCAGGGCAAAAAGTTGGCTAGCGCGCCTCAAATTGAAGGAGTTTTATCAACTCTATAAAGATTTTTTGTAAAAACGATTAATTGAATCATTATCTTCAACATCATTTGTGAATCACATTTATCAAAGGGATACAGATCAGTTACATAAAAACTAGTTATATTTTCTTGATCAGGACAAAAAGTTGGCTAGCGCGCCTCAAATTGAAGGAGTTTTATCAACTCTATAAAGATTTTTTGTAAAAACGATTAATTGAATCATTATCTTCAACATCATTTGTGAATCACATTTATCAAAGGGATACAGATCAGTTACATAAAAACTAGTTATATTTTCTAGATCAGGACAAAAAGTTGGCTAGCGCGCCTCAAATTGAAGGAGTTTTATCAACTCTATAAAGATTTTTTGTAAAAACGATTAATTGCATCATTATCTTCAACATCATTTGTGAATCACATTTATCAAAGGGATACAGATCAGTTACATAAAAACTAGTTTTATTTTCCTGATCAGGGCAAAAAGTTGGCTAGCGCGCCTCAAATTGAAGGAGTTTTATCAACTCTATAAAGATTTTTTGTAAAAACGATTAATTGAATCATTATCTTCAACATCATTTGTGATTCACATTTATCAAAGGGATACAGATCAGTTACATAAAAACTAGTTATATTTTCTTGATCAGGACAAAAAGTTGGCTAGCGCGCCTCAAATTGAAGGAGTTTTATCAACTCTATAAAGATTTTTTGTAAAAACGATTAATTGAATCATTATCTTCAACATCATTTGTGAATCACATTTATCAAAGGGATACAGATCAGTTACATAAAAACTAGTTATATTTTCTAGATCAGGACAAAAAGTTGGCTAGCGCGCCTCAAATTGAAGGAGTTTTATCAACTCTATAAAGATTTTTTGTAAAAACGATTAATTGAATCATTATCTTCAACATCATTTGTGATTCACATTTATCAAAGGGATACAGATCAGTTACATAAAAACTAGTTATATTTTCTAGATCAGGACAAAAAGTTGGCTAGCGCGCCTCAAATTGAAGGAGTTTTATCAACTCTATAAAGATTTTTTGTAAAAACGATTAATTGAATCATTATCTTCAACATCATTTGTGATTCACATTTATCAAAGGGATATAGATCAGTTACATAAAAACTAGTTTTATTTTCTTGATCAGGACAAAAAGTTGGCTAGCGCGCCTCAAATTGAAGGAGTTTTATCAACTCTATAAAGATTTTTTGTAAAAACGATTAATTGAATCATTATCTTCAACATCATTTGTGATTCACATTTATCAAAGGGATACAGATCAGTTACATAAAAACTAGTTATATTTTCTAGATCAGGACAAAAAGTTGGCTAGCGCGCCTCAAATTGAAGGAGTTTTATCAACTCTATAAAGATTTTTTGTAAAAACGATTAATTGAATCATTATCTTCAACATCATTTGTGATTCACATTTATCAAAGGGATACAGATCAGTTACATAAAAACTAGTTATATTTTCTAGATCAGGACAAAAAGTTGGCTAGCGCGCCTCAAATTGAAGGAGTTTTATCAACTCTATAAAGATTTTTTGTAAAAACGATTAATTGAATCATTATCTTCAACATCATTTGTGATTCACATTTATCAAAGGGATACAGATCAGTTACATAAAAACTAGTTATATTTTCTTGATCAGGACAAAAAGTTGGCTAGCGCGCCTCAAATTGAAGGAGTTTTATCAACTCTATAAAGATTTTTTGTAAAAACGATTAATTGAATCATTATCTTCAACATCATTTGTGATTCACATTTATCAAAGGGATACAGATCAGTTACATAAAAACTAGTTATATTTTCTAGATCAGGACAAAAAGTTGGCTAGCGCGCCTCAAATTGAAGGAGTTTTATCAACTCTATAAAGATTTTTTGTAAAAACGATTAATTGAATCATTATCTTCAACATCATTTGTGATTCACATTTATCAAAGGGATACAGATCAGTTACATAAAAACTAGTTATATTTTCTAGATCAGGACAAAAAGTTGGCTAGCGCGCCTCAAATTGAAGGAGTTTTATCAACTCTATAAAGATTTTTTGTAAAAACGATTAATTGAATCATTATCTTCAACATCATTTGTGATTCACATTTATCCAAGGGATACAGATCAGTTACATAAAAACTAGTTATATTTTCTAGATCAGGACAAAAAGTTGGCTAGCGCGCCTCAAATTGAAGGAGTTTTATCAACTCTATAAAGATTTTTTGTAAAAACGATTAATTGAATCATTATCTTCAACATCATTTGTGATTCACATTTATCAAAGGGATACAGATCAGTTACATAAAAACTAGTTATATTTTCTTGATCAGGACAAAAAGTTGGCTAGCGCGCCTCAAATTGAAGGAGTTTTATCAACTCTATAAAGATTTTTTGTAAAAACGATTAATTGAATCATTATCTTCAACATCATTTGTGATTCACATTTATCAAAGGGATACAGATCAGTTACATAAAAACTAGTTATATTTTCTTGATCAGGACAAAAAGTTGGCTAGCGCGCCTCAAATTGAAGGAGTTTTATCAACTCTATAAAGATTTTTTGTAAAAACGATTAATTGAATCATTATCTTCAACATCATTTGTGATTCACATTTATCAAAGGGATATAGATCAGTTACATAAAAACTAGTTATATTTTCTTGATTAGGACAAAAAGTTGGCTAGCGCGCCTCAAATTGAAGGAGTTTTATCAACTCTATAAAGATTTTTTGTAAAAACGATTAATTGAATCATTATCTTCAACATCATTTGTGAATCACATTTATCAAAGGGATACAGATCAGTTACATAAAAACTAGTTATATTTTCTAGATCAGGACAAAAAGTTGGCTAGCGCGCCTCAAATTGAAGGAGTTTTATCAACTCTATAAAGATTTTTTGTAAAAACGATTAATTGCATATTTATCTTCAACATCAATTTTGAATCACATTTATCAAAGGGATACAGATCAGTTACATAAAAACTAGTTTTATTTTCTTGATCAGGACAAAAAGTTGGCTAGCGCGCCTCAAATTGAAGGAGTTTTATCAACTCTATAAAGATTTTTTGTAAAAACGATTAATTGCATCATTATCTTCAACATCATTTGTGAATCACATTTATCAAAGGGATACAGATCAGTTACATAAAAACTAGTTATATTTTCTAGATCAGGACAAAAAGTTGGCTAGCGCGCCTCAAATTGAAGGAGTTTTATCAACTCTATAAAGATTTTTTGTAAAAACGATTAATTGCATCATTATCTTCAACATCATTTGTGAATCACATTTATCAAAGGGATACAGATGAGTTACATAAAAACTAGTTATATTTTCTTGATCAGGACAAAAAGTTGGCTAGCGCGCCTCAAATTGAAGGAGTTTTATCAACTCTATAAAGATTTTTTGTAAAAACGATTAATTGCATCATTATCTTCAACATCATTTGTGAATCACATTTATCAAAGGGATACAGATGAGTTACATAAAAACTAGTTATATTTTCTTGATCAGGACAAAAAGTTGGCTAGCGCGCCTCAAATTGAAGGAGTTTTATCAACTCTATAAAGATTTTTTGTAAAAACGATTAATTGCATCATTATCTTCAACATCATTTGTGAATCACATTTATCAAAGGGATACAGATGAGTTACATAAAAACTAGTTTTATTTTCCTGATCAGGACAAAAAGTTGGCTAGCGCGCCTCAAATTGAAGGAGTTTTATCAACTCTATAAAGATTTTTTGTAAAAACGATTAATTGCATCATTATCTTCAACATCATTTGTGAATCACATTTATCAAAGGGATACAGATCAGTTACATAAAAACTAGTTTTATTTTCCTGATCAGGACAAAAAGTTGGCTAGCGCGCCTCAAATTGAAGGAGTTTTATCAACTCTATAAAGATTTTTTGTAAAAACGAATAATTGCATCATTATCTTCAACATCATTTATGAATCACATTTATCAAAGGGATACAGATGAGTTACATAAAAACTAGTTTTATTTTCTTGATCAGGACAAAAAGTTGGCTACCGCGCCTCAAATTCAAGGAGTTTTATCAACTCTATAAAGATTTTTTGTAAAAACGAATAATTGCATCATTATCTTCAACATCATTTGTGAATCACATTTATCAACGGGATACAGAGGAGTTACATAAAAACTAGTTTTATTTTCTTGATCAGGACAAAAAGTTGGCTACCGCGCCTCAAATTCAAGGAGTTTTATCAACTCTATAAAGATTTTTTGTAAAAACGAATAATTGCATCATTATCTTCAACATCATTTGTGAATCACATTTATCAACGGGATACAGAGGAGTTACATAAAAACTAGTTTTATTTTCTTGATCAGGACAAAAAGTTGGCTACCGCGCCTCAAATTCAAGGAGTTTTATCAACTCTATAAAGATTTTTTGTAAAAACGAATAATTGCATCATTATCTTCAACATCATTTGTGAATCACATTTATCAACGGGATACAGAGGAGTTACATAAAAACTAGTTTTTTTTTCTTGATCAGGACAAAAAGTTGGCTAGCGCGCCTCAAATAGAAGGAGTTTTATCAACTCTATAAAGATTTTTTGTAAAAACGATTAATTGCATCATTATCTTCAACATCATTTATGAATCACATTTATCAAAGGGATACAGATGAGTTACATAAAAACTAGTTTTATTTTCTTGATCAGGACAAAAAGTTGGCTAGCGCGCCTCAAATTCAAGGAGTTTTATCAACTCTATAAAGATTTTTTGTAAAAACGAATAATTGCATCATTATCTTCAACATCATTTGTGAATCACATTTATCAACGGGATACAGAGGAGTTACATAAAAACTAGTTTTATTTTCTTGATCAGGACAAAAAGTTGGCTAGCGCGCCTCAAATTCAAGGAGTTTTATCAACTCTATAAAGATTTTTTGTAAAAACGAATAATTGCATCATTATCTTCAACATCATTTGTGAATCACATTTATCAACGGGATACAGAGGAGTTACATAAAAACTAGTTTTATTTTCTTGATCAGGACAAAAAGTTGGTTAGCGCGCCTCAAATTCAAGGAGTTTTATCAACTCTATAAAGATTTTTTGTAAAAACGAATAATTGCATCATTATCTTCAACATCATTTGTGAATCACATTTATCAACGGGATACAGAGGAGTTACATAAAAACTAGTTTTATTTTCTTGATCAGGACAAAAAGTTGGCTAGCGCGCCTCAAATTCAAGGAGTTTTATCAACTCTATAAAGATTTTTTGTAAAAACGAATAATTGCATCATTATCTTCAACATCATTTGTGAATCACATTTATCAACGGGATACAGAGGAGTTACATAAAAACTAGTTTTATTTTCTTGATCAGGACAAAAAGTTGGCTAGCGCGCCTCAAATTCAAGGAGTTTTATCAACTCTATAAAGATTTTTTGTAAAAACGAATAATTGCATCATTATCTTCAACATCATTTGTGAATCACATTTATCAACGGGATACAGAGGAGTTACATAAAAACTAGTTTTATTTTCTTGATCAGGACAAAAAGTTGGCTAGCGCGCCTCAAATTCAAGGAGTTTTATCAACTCTATAAAGATTTTTTGTAAAAACGAATAATTGCATCATTATCTTCAACATCATTTGTGAATCACATTTATCAACGGGATACAGAGGAGTTACATAAAAACTAGTTTTATTTTCTTGATCAGGACAAAAAGTTGGCTAGCGCGCCTCAAATTCAAGGAGTTTTATCAACTCTATAAAGATTTTTTGTAAAAACGAATAATTGCATCATTATCTTCAACATCATTTGTGAATCACATTTATCAACGGGATACAGAGGAGTTACATAAAAACTAGTTTTATTTTCTTGATCAGGACAAAAAGTTGGCTAGCGCGCCTCAAATTCAAGGAGTTTTATCAACTCTATAAAGATTTTTTGTAAAAACGAATAATTGCATCATTATCTTCAACATCATTTGTGAATCACATTTATCAACGGGATACAGAGGAGTTACATAAAAACTAGTTTTATTTTCTTGATCAGGACAAAAAGTTGGCTAGCGCGCCTCAAATTCAAGGAGTTTTATCAACTCTATAAAGATTTTTTGTAAAAACGAATAATTGCATCATTATCTTCAGCATCATTTGTGAATCACATTTATCAACGGGATACAGAGGAGTTACATAAAAACTAGTTTTATTTTCTTGATCAGGACAAAAAGTTGGCTAGCGCGCCTCAAATTCAAGGAGTTTTATCAACTCTATAAAGATTTTTTGTAAAAACGAATAATTGCATCATTATCTTCAACATCATTTGTGAATCACATTTATCAACGGGATACAGAGGAGTTACATAAAAACTAGTTTTATTTTCTTGATCAGGACAAAAAGTTGGCTAGCGCGCCTCAAATTCAAGGAGTTTTATCAACTCTATAAAGATTTTTTGTAAAAACGAATAATTGCATCATTATCTTCAACATCATTTGTGAATCACATTTATCAACGGGATACAGAGGAGTTACATAAAAACTAGTTTTATTTTCTTGATCAGGACAAAAAGTTGGCTACCGCGCCTCAAATTGAAGGAGTTTTATCAACTCTATAAAGATTTTTTGTAAAAACGAATAATTGCATCATTATCTTCAACATCATTTGTGAATCACATTTATCAACGGGATACAGAGGAGTTACATAAAAACTAGTTTTATTTTCTTGATCAGGACAAAAAGTTGGCTAGCGCGCCTCAAATTGAAGGAGTTTTATCAACTCTATAAAGATTTTTTGTAAAAACGAATAATTGCATCATTATCTTCAACATCATTTGTGAATCACATTTATCAACGGGATACAGAGGAGTTACATAAAAACTAGTTTTATTTTCTTGATCAGGACAAAAAGTTGGCTAGCGCGCCTCAAATTGAAGGAGTTTTATCAACTCTATAAAGATTTTTTGTAAAAACGATTAATTGCATCATTATCTTCAACATCATTTATGAATCACATTTATCAAAGGGATACAGATGAGTTACATAAAAACTAGTTTTATTTTCTTGATCAGGACAAAAAGTTGGCTACCGCGCCTCAAATTCAAGGAGTTTTATCAACTCTATAAAGATTTTTTGTAAAAACGAATAATTGCATCATTATCTTCAACATCATTTGTGAATCACATTTATCAACGGGATACAGAGGAGTTACATAAAAACTAGTTTTATTTTCTTGATCAGGACAAAAAGTTGGCTAGCGCGCCTCAAATTGAAGGAGTTTTATCAACTCTATAAAGATTTTTTGTAAAAACGATTAATTGCATCATTATCTTCAACATCATTTGTGAATCACATTTATCAACGGGATACAGAGGAGTTACATAAAAACTAGTTTTATTTTCTTGATCAGGACAAAAAGTTGGCTACCGCGCCTCAAATTCAAGGAGTTTTATCAACTCTATAAAGATTTTTTGTAAAAACGAATAATTGCATCATTATCTTCAACATCATTTGTGAATCACATTTATCAACGGGATACAGAGGAGTTACATAAAAACTAGTTTTATTTTCTTGATCAGGACAAAAAGTTGGCTAGCGCGCCTCAAATTGAAGGAGTTTTATCAACTCTATAAAGATTTTTTGTAAAAACGATTAATTGCATCATTATCTTCAACATCATTTATGAATCACATTTATCAAAGGGATACAGATGAGTTACATAAAAACTAGTTTTATTTTCTTGATCAGGACAAAAAGTTGGCTAGCGCGCCTCAAATTCAAGGAGTTTTATCAACTCTATAAAGATTTTTTGTAAAAACGAATAATTGCATCATTATCTTCAACATCATTTGTGAATCACATTTATCAACGGGATACAGAGGAGTTACATAAAAACTAGTTTTATTTTCTTGATCAGGACAAAAAGTTGGCTACCGCGCCTCAAATTCAAGGAGTTTTATCAACTCTATAAAGATTTTTTGTAAAAACGAATAATTGCATCATTATCTTCAACATCATTTGTGAATCACATTTATCAACGGGATACAGAGGAGTTACATAAAAACTAGTTTTATTTTCTTGATCAGGACAAAAAGTTGGCTAGCGCGCCTCAAATTGAAGGAGTTTTATCAACTCTATAAAGATTTTTTGTAAAAACGATTAATTGCATCATTATCTTCAACATCATTTATGAATCACATTTATCAAAGGGATACAGATGAGTTACATAAAAACTAGTTTTATTTTCTTGATCAGGACAAAAAGTTGGCTAGCGCGCCTCAAATTCAAGGAGTTTTGTCAACTCTATAAAGATTTTTTGTAAAAACGAATAATTGCATCATTATCTTCAACATCATTTGTGAATCACATTTATCAACGGGATACAGAGGAGTTACATAAAAACTAGTTTTATTTTCTTGATCAGGACAAAAAGTTGGCTAGCGCGCCTCAAATTCAAGGAGTTTTATCAACTCTATAAAGATTTTTTGTAAAAACGAATAATTGCATCATTATCTTCAACATCATTTGTGAATCACATTTATCAACGGGATACAGATCAGTTACATAAAAACTAGTTTTATTTTCTAGATCAGGACAAAAAGTTGGTCAGCGCGCCTCAAATTCAAGGAGTTTTATCAACTCTATAAAGATTTTTTGTAAAAACGAATAATTGCATCATTATCTTCAACATCATTTGTGAATCACATTTATCAACGGGATACAGAGGAGTTACATAAAAACTAGTTTTATTTTCTTGATCAGGACAAAAAGTTGGCTAGCGCGCCTCAAATTCAAGGAGTTTTATCAACTCTATAAAGATTTTTTGTAAAAACGAATAATTGCATCATTATCTTCAACATCATTTGTGAATCACATTTATCAACGGGATACAGAGGAGTTACATAAAAACTAGTTTTATTTTCTTGATCAGGACAAAAAGTTGGCTAGCGCGCCTCAAATTCAAGGAGTTTTATCAACTCTATAAAGATTTTTTGTAAAAACGAATAATTGCATCATTATCTTCAACATCATTTGTGAATCACATTTATCAACGGGATACAGAGGAGTTACATAAAAACTAGTTTTATTTTCTTGATCAGGACAAAAAGTTGGCTAGCGCGCCTCAAATTCAAGGAGTTTTATCAACTCTATAAAGATTTTTTGTAAAAACGAATAATTGCATCATTATCTTCAACATCATTTGTGAATCACATTTATCAAAGGGATACAGATCAGTTACATAAAAACTAGTTTTATTTTCTAGATCAGGACAAAAAGTTGGTCAGCGCGCCTCAAATTCAAGGAGTATTATCAACTCTATTAAGATTTTTTGTAAAAACGATTAATTGCATCATTATCTTCAACATCATTTATGAATCACATTTATCAAAGGGATACAGATGAGTTACATAAAAACTAGTTTTATTTTCTTGATCAGGACAAAAAGTTGGCTAGCGCGCCTCAAATTCAAGGAGTTTTATCAACTCTATAAAGATTTTTTGTAAAAACGAATAATTGCATCATTATCTTCAACATCATTTGTGAATCACATTTATCAAAGGGATACAGATCAGTTACATAAAAACTAGTTTTATTTTCTAGATCAGGACAAAAAGTTGGTCAGCGCGCCTCAAATTCAAGGAGTATTATCAACTCTATTAAGATTTTTTGTAAAAACGATTAATTGCATCATTATCTTCAACATCATTTATGAATCACATTTATCAAAGGGATACAGATGAGTTACATAAAAACTAGTTTTATTTTCTTGATCAGGACAAAAAGTTGGCTAGCGCGCCTCAAATTCAAGGAGTTTTATCAACTCTATAAAGATTTTTTGTAAAAACGAATAATTGCATCATTATCTTCAACATCATTTGTGAATCACATTTATCAACGGGATACAGAGGAGTTACATAAAAACTAGTTTTATTTTCTTGATCAGGACAAAAAGTTGGCTACCGCGCCTCAAATTCAAGGAGTTTTATCAACTCTATAAAGATTTTTTGTAAAAACGAATAATTGCATCATTATCTTCAACATCATTTGTGAATCACATTTATCAACGGGATACAGAGGAGTTACATAAAAACTAGTTTTTTTTTCTTGATCAGGACAAAAAGTTGGCTAGCGCGCCTCAAATAGAAGGAGTTTTATCAACTCTATAAAGATTTTTTGTAAAAACGAATAATTGCATCATTATCTTCAACATCATTTGTGAATCACATTTATCAACGGGATACAGATGAGTTACATAAAAACTAGTTTTATTTTCTTGATCAGGACAAAAAGTTGGCTAGCGCGCCTCAAATAGAAGGAGTTTTATCAACTCTATAAAGATTTTTTGTAAAAACGAATAATTGCATCATTATCTTCAACATCATTTGTGAATCACATTTATCAACGGGATACAGAGGAGTTACATAAAAACTAGTTTTATTTTCTTGATCAGGACAAAAAGTTGGCTAGCGCGCCTCAAATTCAAGGAGTTTTATCAACTCTATAAAGATTTTTTGTAAAAACGAATAATTGCATCATTATCTTCAACATCATTTGTGAATCACATTTATCAACGGGATACAGAGGAGTTACATAAAAACTAGTTTTATTTTCTTGATCAGGACAAAAAGTTGGCTAGCGCGCCTCAAATTCAAGGAGTTTTATCAACTCTATAAAGATTTTTTGTAAAAACGAATAATTGCATCATTATCTTCAACATCATTTGTGAATCACATTTATCAACGGGATACAGAGGAGTTACATAAAAACTAGTTTTATTTTCTTGATCAGGACAAAAAGTTGGCTAGCGCGCCTCAAATTCAAGGAGTTTTATCAACTCTATAAAGATTTTTTGTAAAAACGAATAATTGCATCATTATCTTCAACATCATTTGTGAATCACATTTATCAACGGGATACAGAGGAGTTACATAAAAACTAGTTTTATTTTCTTGATCAGGACAAAAAGTTGGCTACCGCGCCTCAAATTGAAGGAGTTTTATCAACTCTATAAAGATTTTTTGTAAAAACGAATAATTGCATCATTATCTTCAACATCATTTGTGAATCACATTTATCAACGGGATACAGAGGAGTTACATAAAAACTAGTTTTATTTTCTTGATCAGGACAAAAAGTTGGCTAGCGCGCCTCAAATTGAAGGAGTTTTATCAACTCTATAAAGATTTTTTGTAAAAACGAATAATTGCATCATTATCTTCAACATCATTTGTGAATCACATTTATCAACGGGATACAGAGGAGTTACATAAAAACTAGTTTTATTTTCTTGATCAGGACAAAAAGTTGGCTAGCGCGCCTCAAATTGAAGGAGTTTTATCAACTCTATAAAGATTTTTTGTAAAAACGATTAATTGCATCATTATCTTCAACATCATTTATGAATCACATTTATCAAAGGGATACAGATGAGTTACATAAAAACTAGTTTTATTTTCTTGATCAGGACAAAAAGTTGGCTACCGCGCCTCAAATTCAAGGAGTTTTATCAACTCTATAAAGATTTTTTGTAAAAACGAATAATTGCATCATTATCTTCAACATCATTTGTGAATCACATTTATCAACGGGATACAGAGGAGTTACATAAAAACTAGTTTTATTTTCTTGATCAGGACAAAAAGTTGGCTAGCGCGCCTCAAATTGAAGGAGTTTTATCAACTCTATAAAGATTTTTTGTAAAAACGATTAATTGCATCATTATCTTCAACATCATTTGTGAATCACATTTATCAACGGGATACAGAGGAGTTACATAAAAACTAGTTTTATTTTCTTGATCAGGACAAAAAGTTGGCTACCGCGCCTCAAATTCAAGGAGTTTTATCAACTCTATAAAGATTTTTTGTAAAAACGAATAATTGCATCATTATCTTCAACATCATTTGTGAATCACATTTATCAACGGGATACAGAGGAGTTACATAAAAACTAGTTTTATTTTCTTGATCAGGACAAAAAGTTGGCTACCGCGCCTCAAATTCAAGGAGTTTTATCAACTCTATAAAGATTTTTTGTAAAAACGAATAATTGCATCATTATCTTCAACATCATTTATGAATCACATTTATCAAAGGGATACAGATGAGTTACATAAAAACTAGTTTTATTTTCTTGATCAGGACAAAAAGTTGGCTAGCGCGCCTCAAATTGAAGGAGTTTTATCAACTCTATAAAGATTTTTTGTAAAAACGAATAATTGCATCATTATCTTCAACATCATTTGTGAATCACATTTATCAACGGGATACAGAGGAGTTACATAAAAACTAGTTTTATTTTCTTGATCAGGACAAAAAGTTGGCTAGCGCGCCTCAAATTGAAGGAGTTTTATCAACTCTATAAAGATTTTTTGTAAAAACGATTAATTGCATCATTATCTTCAACATCATTTATGAATCACATTTATCAAAGGGATACAGATGAGTTACATAAAAACTAGTTTTATTTTCTTGATCAGGACAAAAAGTTGGCTACCGCGCCTCAAATTCAAGGAGTTTTATCAACTCTATAAAGATTTTTTGTAAAAACGAATAATTGCATCATTATCTTCAACATCATTTGTGAATCACATTTATCAACGGGATACAGAGGAGTTACATAAAAACTAGTTTTATTTTCTTGATCAGGACAAAAAGTTGGCTAGCGCGCCTCAAATTGAAGGAGTTTTATCAACTCTATAAAGATTTTTTGTAAAAACGAATAATTGCATCATTATCTTCAACATCATTTATGAATCACATTTATCAAAGGGATACAGATGAGTTACATAAAAACTAGTTTTATTTTCTTGATCAGGACAAAAAGTTGGCTAGCGCGCCTCAAATTCAAGGAGTTTTATCAACTCTATAAAGATTTTTTGTAAAAACGAATAATTGCATCATTATCTTCAACATCATTTGTGAATCACATTTATCAACGGGATACAGAGGAGTTACATAAAAACTAGTTTTATTTTCTTGATCAGGACAAAAAGTTGGCTAGCGCGCCTCAAATTCAAGGAGTTTTATCAACTCTATAAAGATTTTTTGTAAAAACGAATAATTGCATCATTATCTTCAACATCATTTGTGAATCACATTTATCAACGGGATACAGATCAGTTACATAAAAACTAGTTTTATTTTCTAGATCAGGACAAAAAGTTGGTCAGCGCGCCTCAAATTCAAGGAGTTTTATCAACTCTATAAAGATTTTTTGTAAAAACGAATAATTGCATCATTATCTTCAACATCATTTGTGAATCACATTTATCAACGGGATACAGAGGAGTTACATAAAAACTAGTTTTATTTTCTTGATCAGGACAAAAAGTTGGCTAGCGCGCCTCAAATTCAAGGAGTTTTATCAACTCTATAAAGATTTTTTGTAAAAACGAATAATTGCATCATTATCTTCAACATCATTTGTGAATCACATTTATCAACGGGATACAGAGGAGTTACATAAAAACTAGTTTTATTTTCTTGATCAGGACAAAAAGTTGGCTAGCGCGCCTCAAATTCAAGGAGTTTTATCAACTCTATAAAGATTTTTTGTAAAAACGAATAATTGCATCATTATCTTCAACATCATTTGTGAATCACATTTATCAACGGGATACAGAGGAGTTACATAAAAACTAGTTTTATTTTCTTGATCAGGACAAAAAGTTGGCTAGCGCGCCTCAAATTCAAGGAGTTTTATCAACTCTATAAAGATTTTTTGTAAAAACGAATAATTGCATCATTATCTTCAACATCATTTGTGAATCACATTTATCAACGGGATACAGAGGAGTTACATAAAAACTAGTTTTATTTTCTTGATCAGGACAAAAAGTTGGCTAGCGCGCCTCAAATTCAAGGAGTTTTATCAACTCTATAAAGATTTTTTGTAAAAACGAATAATTGCATCATTATCTTCAACATCATTTGTGAATCACATTTATCAACGGGATACAGAGGAGTTACATAAAAACTAGTTTTATTTTCTTGATCAGGACAAAAAGTTGGCTAGCGCGCCTCAAATTCAAGGAGTTTTATCAACTCTATAAAGATTTTTTGTAAAAACGAATAATTGCATCATTATCTTCAACATCATTTGTGAATCACATTTATCAAAGGGATACAGATCAGTTACATAAAAACTAGTTTTATTTTCTAGATCAGGACAAAAAGTTGGTCAGCGCGCCTCAAATTCAAGGAGTATTATCAACTCTATTAAGATTTTTTGTAAAAACGATTAATTGCATCATTATCTTCAACATCATTTTTGAATCACATTTATCAACGGGATACAGAGGAGTAACATAAAAACTAGTTTTATTTTCTTGATCAGGACAAAAAGTTGGTCAGCGCGCCTCAAATTCAAGGAGTATTATCAACTCTATTAAGATTTTTTGTAAAAACGATTAATTGCATCATTATCTTCAACATCATTTTTGAATCACATTTATCAAAGGGATACAGATCAGTTACATAAAAACTAGTTTTATTTTCTAGATCAGGACAAAAAGTTGGTCAGCGCGCCTCCAATTCAAGGAGTATTATCAACTCTATTAAGATTTTTTGTAAAAACGATTAATTGCATCATTATCTTCAACATCATTTTTGAATCACATTTATCAAAGGGATACAGAGGAGTAACATAAAAACTAGTTTTATTTTCTTGATCAGGACAAAAAGTTGGTCAGCGCGCCTCAAATTCAAGGAGTATTATCAACTCTATTAAGATTTTTTGTAAAAACGATTAATTGCATCATTATCTTCAACATCATTTGTGAATCACATTTATCAAAGGGATACAGATCAGTTACATAAAAACTAGTTTTATTTTCTTGATCAGGACAAAAAGTTGGTCAGCGCGCCTCAAATTCAAGGAGTATTATCAACTCTATTAAGATTTTTTGTAAAAACGATTAATTGCATCATTATCTTCAACATCATTTTTGAATCACATTTATCAAAGGGATACAGATCAGTTACATAAAAACTAGTTTTATTTTCTAGATCAGGACAAAAAGTTGGCTAGCGCGCCTCAAATTGAAGGAGTTTTATCAACTCTATAAAGATTTTTTGTAAAAACGATTAATTGCATCATTATCTTCAACATCATTTGTGAATCACATTTATCAAAGGGATACAGATGAGTTACATAAAAACTAGTTATATTTTCTTGATCAGGACAAAAAGTTGGCTAGCGCGCCTCAAATTGAAGGAGTTTTATCAACTCTATAAAGATTTTTTGTAAAAACGATTAATTGCATCATTATCTTCAACATCATTTGTGAATCACATTTATCAAAGGGATACAGAGGAGTAACATAAAAACTAGTTTTATTTTCTTGATCAGGACAAAAAGTTGGTCAGCGCGCCTCAAATTCAAGGAGTATTATCAACTCTATTAAGATTTTTTGTAAAAACGATTAATTGCATCATTATCTTCAACATCATTTTTGAATCACATTTATCAAAGGGATACAGATCAGTTACATAAAAACTAGTTTTATTTTCTAGATCAGGACAAAAAGTTGGTCAGCGCGCCTCCAATTCAAGGAGTATTATCAACTCTATTAAGATTTTTTGTAAAAACGATTAATTGCATCATTATCTTCAACATCATTTTTGAATCACATTTATCAAAGGGATACAGAGGAGTAACATAAAAACTAGTTTTATTTTCTTGATCAGGACAAAAAGTTGGTCAGCGCGCCTCAAATTCAAGGAGTATTATCAACTCTATTAAGATTTTTTGTAAAAACGATTAATTGCATCATTATCTTCAACATCATTTGTGAATCACATTTATCAAAGGGATACAGATCAGTTACATAAAAACTAGTTTTATTTTCTTGATCAGGACAAAAAGTTGGTCAGCGCGCCTCAAATTCAAGGAGTATTATCAACTCTATTAAGATTTTTTGTAAAAACGATTAATTGCATCATTATCTTCAACATCATTTTTGAATCACATTTATCAAAGGGATACAGATCAGTTACATAAAAACTAGTTTTATTTTCTAGATCAGGACAAAAAGTTGGCTAGCGCGCCTCAAATTGAAGGAGTTTTATCAACTCTATAAAGATTTTTTGTAAAAACGATTAATTGCATCATTATCTTCAACATCATTTGTGAATCACATTTATCAAAGGGATACAGATGAGTTACATAAAAACTAGTTATATTTTCTTGATCAGGACAAAAAGTTGGCTAGCGCGCCTCAAATTGAAGGAGTTTTATCAACTCTATAAAGATTTTTTGTAAAAACGATTAATTGCATCATTATCTTCAACATCATTTGTGAATCACATTTATCAAAGGGATACAGATCAGTTACATAAAAACTAGTTTTATTTTCCTGATCAGGACAAAAAGTTGGCTAGCGCGCCTCAAATTGAAGGAGTTTTATCAACTCTATAAAGATTTTTTGTAAAAACGATTAATTGCATCATTATCTTCAACATCATTTGTGAATCACATTTTTCAAAGGGATACAGATCAGTTACATAAAAACTAGTTTTATTTTCCTGATCAGGACAAAAAGTTGGCTAGCGCGCCTCAAATTGAAGGAGTTTTATCAACTCTAGAAAGATTTTTTGTAAAAACGATTAATTGCATCATTATCTTCAACATCATTTGTGAATCACATTTATCAAAGGGATACAGATCAGTTACATAAAAACTAGTTTTATTTTCTTGATCAGGACAAAAAGTTGGCTAGCGCGCCTCAAATTGAAGGAGTTTTATCAACTCTAGAAAGATTTTTTGTAAAAACGATTAATTGCATCATTATCTTCAACATCATTTGTGAATCACATTTATCAAAGGGATACAGATCAGTTACATAAAAACTAGTTTTATTTTCCTGATCAGGACAAAAAGTTGGCTAGCGCGCCTCAAATTGAAGGAGTTTTATCAACTCTATAAAGATTTTTTGTAAAAACGATTAATTGCATCATTATCTTCAACATCAATTTTGAATCACATTTATCAAAGGGATACAGATGAGTTACATAAAAACTAGTTATATTTTCTTGATCAGGACAAAAAGTTGGCTAGCGCGCCTCAAATTGAAGGAGTTTTATCAACTCTATAAAGATTTTTTGTAAAAACGATTAATTGCATCATTTTCTTCAACATCATTTGTGAATCACATTTATCAAAGGGATACAGATCAGTTACATAAAAACTAGTTTTATTTTCCTGATCAGGGCAAAAAGTTGGCTAGCGCGCCTCAAATTGAAGGAGTTTTATCAACTCTATAAAGATTTTTTGTAAAAACGATTAATTGCATCATTATCTTCAACATCTTTTGTGAATCACATTTATCAAAGGGATACAGATGAGTTACATAAAAACTAGTTATATTTTCTTGATCAGGACAAAAAGTTGGCTAGCGCGCCTCAAATTGAAGGAGTTTTATCAACTCTATAAAGATTTTTTGTAAAAACGATTTATTGCATCATTATCTTCAACATCATTTGTGAATCACATTTATCAAAGGGATACAGATGTGTTACATAAAAACTAGTTATATTTTCTTGATCAGGACAAAAAGTTGGCTAGCGC
The DNA here is from genome assembly GCA_024447215.1 of Panagrolaimus sp. LJ2400. NCBI lineage: Eukaryota > Metazoa > Nematoda > Chromadorea > Rhabditida > Panagrolaimidae > Panagrolaimus > Panagrolaimus sp. LJ2400. The sequence goes on along the minus strand of JAMRYA010000042.1, from coordinate 37,810 downwards.
GCCTCAAATTGAAGGAGTTTTATCAACTCTATAAAGATTTTTTGTAAAAACGATTAATTGCATCATTATCTTCAACATCTTTTGTGAATCACATTTATCAAAGGGATACAGATGAGTTACATAAAAACTAGTTATATTTTCTTGATCAGGACAAAAAGTTGGCTAGCGCGCCTCAAATTGAAGGAGTTTTATCAACTCTATAAAGATTTTTTGTAAAAACGATTAATTGCATCATTATCTTCAACATCTTTTGTGAATCACATTTATCAAAGGGATACAGATCAGTTACATAAAAACTAGTTTTATTTTCTTGATCAGGACAAAAAGTTGGCTAGCGCGCCTCAAATTGAAGGAGTATTATCAACTCTATAAAGATTTTTTGTAAAAACGATTAATTGCATCATTATCTTCAACATCTTTTGTGAATCACATTTATCAAAGGGATACAGATGAGTTACATAAAAACTAGTTATATTTTCTTGATCAGGACAAAAAGTTGGCTAGCGCGCCTCAAATTGAAGGAGTTTTATCAACTCTATAAAGATTTTTTGTAAAAACGATTAATTGCATCATTATCTTCAACATCTTTTGTGAATCACATTTATCAAAGGGATACAGATCAGTTACATAAAAACTAGTTATATTTTCTTGATCAGGACAAAAAGTTGGCTAGCGCGCCTCAAATTGAAGGAGTATTATCAACTCTATAAAGATTTTTTGTAAAAACGATTAATTGCATCATTATCTTCAACATCAATTTTGAATCACGTTTATCAAAGGGATACAGATGAGTTACATAAAAACTAGTTTTATTTTCTTGATCAGGACAAAAAGTTGGCTAGCGCGCCTCAAATTGAAGGAGTATTATCAACTCTATAAAGATTTTTTGTAAAAACGATTAATTGCATCATTATCTTCAACATCATTTTTGAATCACATTTATCAAAGGGATACAGATCAGTTACATAAAAACTAGTTATATTTTCTTGATCAGGACAAAAAGTTGGCTAGCGCGCCTCAAATTGAAGGAGTATTATCAACTCTATAAAGATTTTTTGTAAAAACGATTAATTGCATCATTATCTTCAACATCATTTGTGAATCACATTTATCAAAGGGATACAGATCAGTTACATAAAAACTAGTTTTATTTTCCTGATCAGGGCAAAAAGTTGGCTAGCGCGCCTCAAATTGAAGGAGTTTTATCAACTCTATAAAGATTTTTTGTAAAAACGATTAATTGCATCATTATCTTCAACATCATTTGTGAATCACATTTATCAAAGGGATACAGATGAGTTACATAAAAACTAGTTATATTTTCTAGATCAGGACAAAAAGTTGGCTAGCGCGGCTCAAATTGAAGGAGTTTTATCAACTCTATAAAGATTTTTTGTAAAAACGATTAATTGCATCATTATCTTCAACATCATTTGTGAATCACATTTATCAAAGGGATACAGATGAGTTACATAAAAACTAGTTTTATTTTCTTGATCAGGACAAAAAGTTGGCTAGCGCGCCTCAAATTGAAGGAGTATTATCAACTCTATAAAGATTTTTTGTAAAAACGATTAATTGCATCATTATCTTCAACATCATTTTTGAATCACATTTATCAAAGGGATACAGATCAGTTACATAAAAACTAGTTATATTTTCTTGATCAGGACAAAAAGTTGGCTAGCGCGCCTCAAATTGAAGGAGTATTATCAACTCTATAAAGATTTTTTGTAAAAACGATTAATTGCATCATTATCTTCAACATCATTTGTGAATCACATTTATCAAAGGGATACAGATCAGTTACATAAAAACTAGTTTTATTTTCCTGATCAGGGCAAAAAGTTGGCTAGCGCGCCTCAAATTGAAGGAGTTTTATCAACTCTATAAAGATTTTTTGTAAAAACGATTAATTGCATCATTATCTTCAACATCATTTGTGAATCACATTTATCAAAGGGATACAGATGAGTTACATAAAAACTAGTTATATTTTCTAGATCAGGACAAAAAGTTGGCTAGCGCGCCTCAAATTGAAGGAGTTTTATCAACTCTATAAAGATTTTTTGTAAAAACGATTAATTGCATCATTATCTTCAACATCATTTGTGAATCACATTTATCAAAGGGATACAGATGAGTTACATAAAAACTAGTTTTATTTTCTTGATCAGGACAAAAAGTTGGCTAGCGCGCCTCAAATTGAAGGAGTATTATCAACTCTATAAAGATTTTTTGTAAAAACGATTAATTGCATCATTATCTTCAACATCATTTTTGAATCACATTTATCAAAGGGATACAGATGAGTTACATAAAAACTAGTTATATTTTCTAGATCAGGACAAAAAGTTGGCTAGCGCGCCTCAAATTGAAGGAGTTTTATCAACTCTATAAAGATTTTTTGTAAAAACGATTAATTGCATCATTATCTTCAACATCATTTGTGAATCACATTTATCAAAGGGATACAGATGAGTTACATAAAAACTAGTTTTATTTTCTTGATCAGGACAAAAAGTTGGCTAGCGCGCCTCAAATTGAAGGAGTATTATCAACTCTATAAAGATTTTTTGTAAAAACGATTAATTGCATCATTATCTTCAACATCATTTTTGAATCACATTTATCAAAGGGATACAGATCAGTTACATAAAAACTAGTTATATTTTCTTGATCAGGACAAAAAGTTGGCTAGCGCGCCTCAAATTGAAGGAGTATTATCAACTCTATAAAGATTTTTTGTAAAAACGATTAATTGCATCATTATCTTCAACATCATTTGTGAATCACATTTATCAAAGGGATACAGATCAGTTACATAAAAACTAGTTTTATTTTCCTGATCAGGGCAAAAAGTTGGCTAGCGCGCCTCAAATTGAAGGAGTTTTATCAACTCTATAAAGATTTTTTGTAAAAACGATTAATTGCATCATTATCTTCAACATCATTTGTGAATCACATTTATCAAAGGGATACAGATGAGTTACATAAAAACTAGTTATATTTTCTAGATCAGGACAAAAAGTTGGCTAGCGCGGCTCAAATTGAAGGAGTTTTATCAACTCTATAAAGATTTTTTGTAAAAACGATTAATTGCATCATTATCTTCAACATCATTTGTGAATCACATTTATCAAAGGGATACAGATGAGTTACATAAAAACTAGTTTTATTTTCTTGATCAGGACAAAAAGTTGGCTAGCGCGCCTCAAATTGAAGGAGTATTATCAACTCTATAAAGATTTTTTGTAAAAACGATTAATTGCATCATTATCTTCAACATCATTTTTGAATCACATTTATCAAAGGGATACAGATCAGTTACATAAAAACTAGTTATATTTTCTTGATCAGGACAAAAAGTTGGCTAGCGCGCCTCAAATTGAAGGAGTATTATCAACTCTATAAAGATTTTTTGTAAAAACGATTAATTGCATCATTATCTTCAACATCATTTGTGAATCACATTTATCAAAGGGATACAGATCAGTTACATAAAAACTAGTTTTATTTTCTTGATCAGGACAAAAAGTTGGCTAGCGCGCCTCAAATTGAAGGAGTTTTATCAACTCTATAAAGATTTTTTGTAAAAACGATTAATTGCATCATTATCTTCAACATCTTTTGTGAATCACATTTATCAAAGGGATACAGATGAGTTACATAAAAACTAGTTATATTTTCTAGATCAGGACAAAAAGTTGGCTAGCGCGCCTCAAATTGAAGGAGTTTTATCAACTCTATAAAGATTTTTTGTAAAAACGATTAATTGCATCATTATCTTCAACATCATTTGTGAATCACATTTATCAAAGGGATACAGATGAGTTACATAAAAACTAGTTATATTTTCTAGATCAGGACAAAAAGTTGGCTAGCGCGCCTCAAATTGAAGGAGTTTTATCAACTCTATAAAGATTTTTTGTAAAAACGATTAATTGCATCATTATCTTCAACATCAATTTTGAATCACATTTATCAAAGGGATACAGATGAGTTACATAAAAACTAGTTATATTTTCTTGATCAGGACAAAAAGTTGGCTAGCGCGCCTCAAATTGAAGGAGTTTTATCAACTCTATAAAGATTTTTTGTAAAAACGATTAATTGCATCATTATCTTCAACATCATTTGTGAATCACATTTATCAAAGGGATACAGATCAGTTACATAAAAACTAGTTTTATTTTCTTGATCAGGACAAAAAGTTGGCTAGCGCGCCTCAAATTGAAGGAGTTTTATCAACTCTATAAAGATTTTTTGTAAAAACGAATAATTGCATCATTATCTTCAACATCAATTTTGAATCACATTTATCAAAGGGATACAGATGAGTTACATAAAAACTAGTTTTATTTTCTTGATCAGGACAAAAAGTTGGCCAGCGCGCCTCAAATTCAAGGAGTATTATCAACTCTATAAAGATTTTTTGTAAAAACGATTAATTGCATCATTATCTTCAACATCAATTTTGAATCACATTTATCAAAGGGATACAGATGAGTTACATAAAAACTAGTTTTATTTTCTTGATCAGGACAAAAAGTTGGCCAGCGCGCCTCAAATTCAAGGAGTATTATCAACTCTATAAAGATTTTTTGTAAAAACGATTAATTGCATCATTATCTTCAACATCAATTTTGAATCACATTTATCAAAGGGATACAGATGAGTTACATAAAAACTAGTTTTATTTTCTTGATCAGGACAAAAAGTTGGCCAGCGCGCCTCAAATTCAAGGAGTATTATCAACTCTATAAAGATTTTTTGTAAAAACGATTAATTGCATCATTATCTTCAACATCAATTTTGAATCACATTTATCAAAGGGATACAGATGAGTTACATAAAAACTAGTTATATTTTCTTGATCAGGACAAAAAGTTGGCTAGCGCGCCTCAAATTGAAGGAGTTTTATCAACTCTATAAAGATTTTTTGTAAAAACGATTAATTGCATCATTATCTTCAACATCAATTTTGAATCACATTTATCAAAGGGATACAGATGAGTTACATAAAAACTAGTTATATTTTCTTGATCAGGACAAAAAGTTGGCTAGCGCGCCTGCAATTGAAGGAGTTTTATCAACTCTATAAAGATTTTTTGTAAAAACGATTAATTGCATCATTATCTTCAACATCATTTTTGAATCACATTTATCAAAGGGATACAGATGAGTTACATAAAAACTAGTTTTATTTTCTTGATCAGGACAAAAAGTTGACTAGCGCGCCTCAAATTGAAGGAGTTTTATCAACTCTATAAAGATTTTTTGTAAAAATGATTAATTGCATCATTATCTTCAACATCATTTTTGAATCACATTTATCAAAGGGATACAGATGAGTTACATAAAAACTAGTTATATTTTCTTGATCAGGACAAAAAGTTGGCTAGCGCGCCTGCAATTGAAGGAGTTTTATCAACTCTATAAAGATTTTTTGTAAAAACGATTAATTGCATCATTATCTTCAACATCATTTGTGAATCACATTTATCAAAGGGATACAGATGAGTTACATAAAAACTAGTTATATTTTCTTGATCAGGACAAAAAGTTGGCTAGCGCGCCTGCAATTGAAGGAGTATTATCAACTCTATAAAGATTTTTTGTAAAAACGAATAATTGCATCATTATCTTCAACATCATTTTTGAATCACATTTATCAAAGGGATACAGATGAGTTACATAAAAACTAGTTTTATTTTCCTGATCAGGACAAAAAGTTGGCTAGCGCGCCTCAAATTGAAGGAGTTTTATCAACTCTATAAAGATTTTTTGTAAAAACGATTAATTGCATCATTATCTTCAACATCAATTTTGAATCACATTTATCAAAGGGATACAGATGAGTTACATAAAAACTAGTTTTATTTTCCTGATCAGGACAAAAAGTTGGCTAGCGCGCCTCAAATTGAAGGAGTTTTATCAACTCTGTAAAGATTTTTTGTAAAAACGATTAATTGCATCATTATCTTCAACATCAATTTTGAATCACATTTATCAAAGGGATACAGATGAGTTACATAAAAACTAGTTTTATTTTCCTGATCAGGGCAAAAAGTTGGCTAGCGCGCCTCAAATTGAAGGAGTTTTATCAACTCTGTAAAGATTTTTTGTATAAACGATTAATTGCATCATTTTCTTCAACATCATTTGTGAATCACATTTATCAAAGGGATACAGATCAGTTACATAAAAACTAGTTTTATTTTCTTGATCAGGACAAAAAGTTGGCTAGCGCGCCTCAAATTGAAGGAGTATTATCAACTCTATAAAGATTTTTTGTAAAAACGATTAATTGCATCATTATCTTCAACATCAATTTTGAATCACATTTATCAAAGGGATACAGATCAGTTACATAAAAACTAGTTTTATTTTCCTGATCAGGGCAAAAAGTTGGCTAGCGCGCCTCAAATTGAAGGAGTATTATCAACTCTATAAAGATTTTTTGTAAAAACGATTAATTGCATCATTATCTTCAACATCAATTTTGAATCACATTTATCAAAGGGATACAGATCAGTTACATAAAAACTAGTTTTATTTTCTTGATCAGGACAAAAAGTTGGCTAGCGCGCCTCAAATTGAAGGAGTATTATCAACTCTATAAAGATTTTTTGTAAAAACGATTAATTGCATCATTATCTTCAACATCAATTTTGAATCACATTTATCAAAGGGATACAGATCAGTTACATAAAAACTAGTTTTATTTTCCTGATCAGGGCAAAAAGTTGGCTAGCGCGCCTCAAATTGAAGGAGTTTTATCAACTCTATAAAGATTTTTTGTAAAAACGATTAATTGCATCATTATCTTCAACATCAATTTTGAATCACATTTATCAAAGGGATACAGATGAGTTACATAAAAACTAGTTTTATTTTCCTGATCAGGACAAAAAGTTGGCTAGCGCGCCTCAAACTGAAGGAGTTTTATCAACTCTATAAAGATTTTTTGTAAAAACGAATAATTGCATCATTATCTTCAACATTAATTTTGAATCACATTTATCAAAGGGATACAGATGAGTTACATAAAAACTAGTTTTATTTTCTTGATCAGGACAAAAAGTTGGCTAGCGCGCCTCAAATTGAAGGAGTTTTATCAACTCTATAAAGATTTTTTGTATAAACGATTAATTGCATCATTTTCTTCAACATTAATTTTGAATCACATTTATCAAAGGGATACAGATGAGTTACATAAAAACTAGTTTTATTTTCCTGATCAGGGCAAAAAGTTGGCTAGCGCGCCTCAAATTGAAGGAGTTTTATCAACTCTATAAAGATTTTTTGTAAAAACGAATAATTGCATCATTATCTTCAACATTAATTTTGAATCACATTTATCAAAGGGATACAGATGAGTTACATAAAAACTAGTTTTATTTTCTTGATCAGGACAAAAAGTTGGCTAGCGCGCCTCAAATTGAAGGAGTTTTATCAACTCTATAAAGATTTTTTGTATAAACGATTAATTGCATCATTTTCTTCAACATTAATTTTGAATCACATTTATCAAAGGGATACAGATGAGTTACATAAAAACTAGTTTTATTTTCCTGATCAGGGCAAAAAGTTGGCTAGCGCGCCTCAAATTGAAGGAGTTTTATCAACTCTGTAAAGATTTTTTGTAAAAACGAATAATTGCATCATTATCTTCAACATTAATTTTGAATCACATTTATCAAAGGGATACAGATCAGTTACATAAAAACTAGTTTTATTTTCTTGATCAGGACAAAAAGTTGGCTAGCGCGCCTCAAATTGAAGGAGTATTATCAACTCTATAAAGATTTTTTGTAAAAACGAATAATTGCATCATTATCTTCAACATTAATTTTGAATCACATTTATCAAAGGGATACAGATGAGTTACATAAAAACTAGTTTTATTTTCCTGATCAGGGCAAAAAGTTGGCTAGCGCGCCTCAAATTGAAGGAGTTTTATCAACTCTGTAAAGATTTTTTGTAAAAACGAATAATTGCATCATTATCTTCAACATTAATTTTGAATCACATTTATCAAAGGGATACAGATCAGTTACATAAAAACTAGTTTTATTTTCTTGATCAGGACAAAAAGTTGGTCAGCGCGCCTCAAATTCAAGGAGTATTATCAACTCTATTAAGATTTTTTGTAAAAACGCTTAATTGCATCATTATCTTCAACATCATTTGTGAATCACATTTATCAAAGGGATACAGATGAGTTACATAAAAACTAGTTATATTTTCTTGATCAGGACAAAAAGTTGGCTAGCGCGCCTGCAATTGAAGGAGTATTATCAACTCTATAAAGATTTTTTGTAAAAACGAATAATTGCATCATTATCTTCAACATCATTTTTGAATCACATTTATCAAAGGGATACAGATGAGTTACATAAAAACTAGTTTTATTTTCCTGATCAGGACAAAAAGTTGGCTAGCGCGCCTCAAATTGAAGGAGTTTTATCAACTCTATAAAGATTTTTTGTAAAAACGATTAATTGCATCATTATCTTCAACATCAATTTTGAATCACATTTATCAAAGGGATACAGATGAGTTACATAAAAACTAGTTTTATTTTCCTGATCAGGACAAAAAGTTGGCTAGCGCGCCTCAAATTGAAGGAGTTTTATCAACTCTGTAAAGATTTTTTGTAAAAACGATTAATTGCATCATTATCTTCAACATCAATTTTGAATCACATTTATCAAAGGGATACAGATGAGTTACATAAAAACTAGTTTTATTTTCCTGATCAGGGCAAAAAGTTGGCTAGCGCGCCTCAAATTGAAGGAGTTTTATCAACTCTGTAAAGATTTTTTGTATAAACGATTAATTGCATCATTTTCTTCAACATCATTTGTGAATCACATTTATCAAAGGGATACAGATCAGTTACATAAAAACTAGTTTTATTTTCTTGATCAGGACAAAAAGTTGGCTAGCGCGCCTCAAATTGAAGGAGTATTATCAACTCTATAAAGATTTTTTGTAAAAACGATTAATTGCATCATTATCTTCAACATCAATTTTGAATCACATTTATCAAAGGGATACAGATCAGTTACATAAAAACTAGTTTTATTTTCCTGATCAGGGCAAAAAGTTGGCTAGCGCGCCTCAAATTGAAGGAGTATTATCAACTCTATAAAGATTTTTTGTAAAAACGATTAATTGCATCATTATCTTCAACATCAATTTTGAATCACATTTATCAAAGGGATACAGATCAGTTACATAAAAACTAGTTTTATTTTCTTGATCAGGACAAAAAGTTGGCTAGCGCGCCTCAAATTGAAGGAGTATTATCAACTCTATAAAGATTTTTTGTAAAAACGATTAATTGCATCATTATCTTCAACATCAATTTTGAATCACATTTATCAAAGGGATACAGATCAGTTACATAAAAACTAGTTTTATTTTCCTGATCAGGGCAAAAAGTTGGCTAGCGCGCCTCAAATTGAAGGAGTTTTATCAACTCTATAAAGATTTTTTGTAAAAACGATTAATTGCATCATTATCTTCAACATCAATTTTGAATCACATTTATCAAAGGGATACAGATGAGTTACATAAAAACTAGTTTTATTTTCCTGATCAGGACAAAAAGTTGGCTAGCGCGCCTCAAACTGAAGGAGTTTTATCAACTCTATAAAGATTTTTTGTAAAAACGAATAATTGCATCATTATCTTCAACATTAATTTTGAATCACATTTATCAAAGGGATACAGATGAGTTACATAAAAACTAGTTTTATTTTCTTGATCAGGACAAAAAGTTGGCTAGCGCGCCTCAAATTGAAGGAGTTTTATCAACTCTATAAAGATTTTTTGTATAAACGATTAATTGCATCATTTTCTTCAACATTAATTTTGAATCACATTTATCAAAGGGATACAGATGAGTTACATAAAAACTAGTTTTATTTTCCTGATCAGGGCAAAAAGTTGGCTAGCGCGCCTCAAATTGAAGGAGTTTTATCAACTCTATAAAGATTTTTTGTAAAAACGAATAATTGCATCATTATCTTCAACATTAATTTTGAATCACATTTATCAAAGGGATACAGATGAGTTACATAAAAACTAGTTTTATTTTCTTGATCAGGACAAAAAGTTGGCTAGCGCGCCTCAAATTGAAGGAGTTTTATCAACTCTATAAAGATTTTTTGTATAAACGATTAATTGCATCATTTTCTTCAACATTAATTTTGAATCACATTTATCAAAGGGATACAGATGAGTTACATAAAAACTAGTTTTATTTTCCTGATCAGGGCAAAAAGTTGGCTAGCGCGCCTCAAATTGAAGGAGTTTTATCAACTCTGTAAAGATTTTTTGTAAAAACGAATAATTGCATCATTATCTTCAACATTAATTTTGAATCACATTTATCAAAGGGATACAGATCAGTTACATAAAAACTAGTTTTATTTTCTTGATCAGGACAAAAAGTTGGCTAGCGCGCCTCAAATTGAAGGAGTATTATCAACTCTATAAAGATTTTTTGTAAAAACGAATAATTGCATCATTATCTTCAACATTAATTTTGAATCACATTTATCAAAGGGATACAGATGAGTTACATAAAAACTAGTTTTATTTTCCTGATCAGGGCAAAAAGTTGGCTAGCGCGCCTCAAATTGAAGGAGTTTTATCAACTCTGTAAAGATTTTTTGTAAAAACGATTAATTGCATCATTATCTTCAACATCATTTATGAATCACATTTATCAAAGGGATACAGATCAGTTACATAAAAACTAGTTTTATTTTCTTAATCAGGACAAAAAGTTGGCTAGCGCGCCTCAAATTGAAGGAGTATTATCAACTCTATAAAGATTTTTTGTAAAAACGATTAATTGCATCATTATCTTCAACATTAATTTTGAATCACATTTATCAAAGGGATACAGATCAGTTCCATAAAAACTAGTTTTATTTTCCTGATCAGGGCAAAAAGTTGGCTAGCGCGCCTCAAATTGAAGGAGTTTTATCAACTCTGTAAAGATTTTTTGTAAAAACGAATAATTGCATCATTATCTTCAACATTAATTTTGAATCACATTTATCAAAGGGATACAGATCAGTTACATAAAAACTAGTTTTATTTTCTTGATCAGGACAAAAAGTTGGCTAGCGCGCCTCAAATTGAAGGAGTATTATCAACTCTATAAAGATTTTTTGTAAAAACGAATAATTGCATCATTATCTTCAACATTAATTTTGAATCACATTTATCAAAGGGATACAGATCAGTTACATAAAAACTAGTTTTATTTTCCTGATCAGGGCAAAAAGTTGGCTAGCGCGCCTCAAATTGAAGGAGTTTTATCAACTCTGTAAAGATTTTTTGTAAAAACGAATAATTGCATCATTATCTTCAACATTAATTTTGAATCACATTTATCAAAGGGATACAGATGAGTTACATAAAAACTAGTTTTATTTTCCTGATCAGGGCAAAAAGTTGGCTAGCGCGCCTCAAATTGAAGGAGTTTTATCAACTCTGTAAAGATTTTTTGTAAAAACGAATAATTGCATCATTATCTTCAACATTAATTTTGAATCACATTTATCAAAGGGATACAGATCAGTTACATAAAAACTAGTTTTATTTTCTTGATCAGGACAAAAAGTTGGCTAGCGCGCCTCAAATTGAAGGAGTATTATCAACTCTATAAAGATTTTTTGTAAAAACGATTAATTGCATCATTATCTTCAACATCAATTTTGAATCACATTTATCAAAGGGATACAGATCAGTTACATAAAAACTAGTTTTATTTTCCTGATCAGGGCAAAAAGTTGGCTAGCGCGCCTCAAATTGAAGGAGTATTATCAACTCTATAAAGATTTTTTGTAAAAACGATTAATTGCATCATTATCTTCAACATCAATTTTGAATCACATTTATCAAAGGGATACAGATCAGTTACATAAAAACTAGTTTTATTTTCTTGATCAGGACAAAAAGTTGGCTAGCGCGCCTCAAATTGAAGGAGTATTATCAACTCTATAAAGATTTTTTGTAAAAACGATTAATTGCATCATTATCTTCAACATCAATTTTGAATCACATTTATCAAAGGGATACAGATCAGTTACATAAAAACTAGTTTTATTTTCTTGATCAGGACAAAAAGTTGGCTAGCGCGCCTCAAATTGAAGGAGTTTTATCAACTCTATAAAGATTTTTTGTAAAAACGAATAATTGCATCATTATCTTCAACATTAATTTTGAATCACATTTATCAAAGGGATACAGATGAGTTACATAAAAACTAGTTTTATTTTCTTGATCAGGACAAAAAGTTGGCCAGCGCGCCTCAAATTCAAGGAGTATTATCAACTCTATAAAGATTTTTTGTATAAACGATTAATTGCATCATTTTCTTCAACATCATTTGTGAATCACATTTATCAAAGGGATACAGGTGAGTTACATAAAAACTAGTTTTATTTTCTTGATCAGGACAAAAAGTTGGCTAGCGCGCCTCAAATTGAAGGAGTTTTATCAACTCTATAAAGATTTTTTGTATAAACGATTAATTGCATCATTTTCTTCAACATCATTTGTGAATCACATTTATCAAAGGGATACAGGTGAGTTACATAAAAACTAGTTTTATTTTCTTGATCAGGACAAAAAGTTGGCTAGCGCGCCTCAAATTGAAGGAGTTTTATCAACTCTATAAAGATTTTTTGTATAAACGATTAATTGCATCATTTTCTTCAACATCATTTGTGAATCACATTTATCAAAGGGATACAGGTGAGTTACATAAAAACTAGTTTTATTTTCTTGATCAGGACAAAAAGTTGGCTAGCGCGCCTCAAATTGAAGGAGTTTTATCAACTCTATAAAGATTTTTTGTATAAACGATTAATTGCATCATTTTCTTCAACATCATTTTTGAATCACATTTATCAAAGGGATACAGGTGAGTTACATAAAAACTAGTTTTATTTTCTTGATCAGGACAAAAAGTTGGCTAGCGCGCCTCAAATTGAAGGAGTTTTATCAACTCTATAAAGATTTTTTGTAAAAACGAATAATTGCATCATTATCTTCAACATCAATTTTGAATCACATTTATCAAAGGGATACAGATGAGTTACATAAAAACTAGTTTTATTTTCCTGATCAGGACAAAAAGTTGGCTAGCGCGCCTAAAATTGAAGGAGTATTATCAACTCTATAAAGATTTTTTGTAAAAACGAAAAATTGCATCATTATTTTCAACATAATTTGTGAATCACATTTATCAAAGGGATACAGATGAGTTACATAAAAACTAGTTTTATTTTCCTGATCAGGACAAAAAGTTGGCTAGCGCGCCTCAAATTGAAGGAGTTTTATCAACTCTATAAAGATTTTTTGTAAAAACGATTAATTGCATCATTATCTTCAACATCAATTTTGAATCACATTTATCAAAGGGATACAGATGAGTTACATAAAAACTAGTTTTATTTTCCTGATCAGGACAAAAAGTTGGCTAGCGCGCCTCAAATTGAAGGAGTTTTATCAACTCTATAAAGATTTTTTGTAAAAACGAATAATTGCATCATTATCTTCAACATTAATTTTGAATCACATTTATCAAAGGGATACAGATGAGTTACATAAAAACTAGTTTTATTTTCTTGATCAGGACAAAAAGTTGGCTAGCGCGCCTCAAATTGAAGGAGTTTTATCAACTCTATAAAGATTTTTTGTATAAACGATTAATTGCATCATTTTCTTCAACATCATTTGTGAATCACATTTATCAAAGGGATACAGGTGAGTTACATAAAAACTAGTTTTATTTTCTTGATCAGGACAAAAAGTTGGCTAGCGCGCCTAAAATTGAAGGAGTATTATCAACTCTATAAAGATTTTTTGTAAAAACGAAAAATTGCATCATTATTTTCAACATAATTTGTGAATCACATTTATCAAAGGGATACAGATGAGTTACATAAAAACTAGTTTTATTTTCCTGATCAGGACAAAAAGTTGGCCAGCGCGCCTAAAATTGAAGGAGTATTATCAACTCTATAAAAATTTTTTGTAAAAACGATTAATTGCATCATTATCTTCAACATAATTTGTGAATCACATTTATCAAAGGGATACAGATGAGTTACATAAAAACTAGTTTTATTTTCCTGATCAGGACAAAAAGTTGGCTAGCGCGCCTCAAATTGAAGGAGTATTATCAACTCTATAAAGATTTTTTGTAAAAACGAATAATTGCATCATTATCTTCAACATCATTTTTGAATCACATTTATCAAAGGGATACAGATGAGTTACATAAAAACTAGTTATATTTTCTTGATCAGGACAAAAAGTTGGCTAGCGCGCCTCAAATTGAAGGAGTATTATCAACTCTATAAAGATTTTTTGTAAAAACGAATAATTGCATAATTATCTTCAACATCAATTTTGAATCACATTTATCAAAGGGATACAGATGAGTTACATAAAAACTAGTTTTATTTTCCTGATCAGGACAAAAAGTTGGCTAGCGCGCCTCAAATTGAAGGAGTATTATCAACTCTATAAAGATTTTTTGTAAAAACGATTAATTGCATCATTATCTTCAACATCAATTTTGAATCACATTTATCAAAGGGATACAGATGAGTTACATAAAAACTAGTTTTATTTTCCTGATCAGGACAAAAAGTTGGCTAGCGCGCCTCAAATTGAAGGAGTATTATCAACTCTATAAAGATTTTTTGTAAAAACGATTAATTGCATCATTATCTTCAACATCAATTTTGAATCACATTTATCAAAGGGATACAGATGAGTTACATAAAAACTAGTTTTATTTTCCTGATCAGGACAAAAAGTTGGCTAGCGCGCCTGCAATTGAAGGAGTATTATCAACTCTATAAAGATTTTTTGTAAAAACGATTAATTGCATAATTATCTTCAACATCAATTTTGAATCACATTTATCAAAGGGATACAGATGAGTTACATAAAAACTAGTTTTATTTTCCTGATCAGGACAAAAAGTTGGCTAGCGCGCCTCAAATTGAAGGAGTATTATCAACTCTATAAAGATTTTTTGTAAAAACGAATAATTGCATAATTATCTTCAACATCAGTTTTGAATCACATTTATCAAAGGGATACAGATGAGTTACATAAAAACTAGTTTTATTTTCTTGATCAGGACAAAAAGTTGGCTAGCGCGCCTCAAATTGAAGGAGTATTATCAACTCTATAAAGATTTTTTGTAAAAACGAATAATTGCATCATTATCTTCAACATCAATTTTGAATCACATTTATCAAAGGGATACAGATGAGTTACATAAAAACTAGTTATATTTTCTTGATCAGGACAAAAAGTTGGCTAGCGCGCCTGCAATTGAAGGAGTATTATCAACTCTATAAAGATTTTTTGTAAAAACGATTAATTGCATAATTATCTTCAACATCAATTTTGAATCACATTTATCAAAGGGATACAGATGAGTTACATAAAAACTAGTTTTATTTTCCTGATCAGGACAAAAAGTTGGCTAGCGCGCCTCAAATTGAAGGAGTTTTATCAACTCTATAAAGATTTTTTGTAAAAACGATTAATTGCATCATTATCTTCAACATCAATTTTGAATCACATTTATCAAAGGGATACAGATGAGTTACATAAAAACTAGTTTTATTTTCCTGATCAGGACAAAAAGTTGGCTAGCGCGCCTCAAATTGAAGGAGTATTATCAACTCTATAAAGATTTTTTGTAAAAACGATTAATTGCATCATTATCTTCAACATCAATTTTGAATCACATTTATCAAAGGGATACAGATGAGTTACATAAAAACTAGTTTTATTTTCCTGATCAGGACAAAAAGTTGGCTAGCGCGCCTGCAATTGAAGGAGTATTATCAACTCTATAAAGATTTTTTGTAAAAACGATTAATTGCATAATTATCTTCAACATCAATTTTGAATCACATTTATCAAAGGGATACAGATGAGTTACATAAAAACTAGTTTTATTTTCTTGATCAGGACAAAAAGTTGGCTAGCGCGCCTCAAATTGAAGGAGTTTTATCAACTCTATAAAGATTTTTTGTAAAAACGAATAATTGCATCATTATCTTCAACATCAATTTTGAATCACATTTATCAAAGGGATACAGATGAGTTACATAAAAACTAGTTTTATTTTCCTGATCAGGACAAAAAGTTGGCTAGCGCGCCTAAAATTGAAGGAGTATTATCAACTCTATAAAGATTTTTTGTAAAAACGAAAAATTGCATCATTATTTTCAACATAATTTGTGAATCACATTTATCAAAGGGATACAGATGAGTTACATAAAAACTAGTTTTATTTTCCTGATCAGGACAAAAAGTTGGCCAGCGCGCCTAAAATTGAAGGAGTATTATCAACTCTATAAAAATTTTTTGTAAAAACGATTAATTGCATCATTATCTTCAACATTAATTTTGAATCACATTTATCAAAGGGATACAGATGAGTTACATAAAAACTAGTTTTATTTTCCTGATCAGGACAAAAAGTTGGCTAGCGCGCCTCAAATTGAAGGAGTTTTATCAACTCTATAAAAATTTTTTGTAAAAACGATTAATTGCATCATTATCTTCAACATAATTTGTGAATCACATTTATCAAAGGGATACAGATGAGTTACATAAAAACTAGTTTTATTTTCCTGATCAGGACAAAAAGTTGGCTAGCGCGCCTCAAATTGAAGGAGTATTATCAACTCTATAAAGATTTTTTGTAAAAACGATTAATTGCATCATTATCTTCAACATCAATTTTGAATCACATTTATCAAAGGGATACAGATGAGTTACATAAAAACTAGTTTTATTTTCCTGATCAGGACAAAAAGTTGGCTAGCGCGCCTCAAATTGAAGGAGTTTTATCAACTCTATAAAGATTTTTTGTAAAAACGAATAATTGCATCATTATCTTCAACATTAATTTTGAATCACATTTATCAAAGGGATACAGATGAGTTACATAAAAACTAGTTTTATTTTCCTGATCAGGACAAAAAGTTGGCTAGCGCGCCTAAAATTGAAGGAGTATTATCAACTCTATAAAAATTTTTTGTAAAAACGAAAAATTGCATCATTATTTTCAACATAATTTGTGAATCACATTTATCAAAGGGATACAGATGAGTTACATAAAAACTAGTTTTATTTTCCTGATCAGGACAAAAAGTTGGCTAGCGCGCCTCAAATTGAAGGAGTATTATCAACTCTATAAAAATTTTTTGTAAAAACGATTAATTGCATCATTATCTTCAACATCAATTTTGAATCACATTTATCAAAGGGATACAGATCAGTTACATAAAAACTAGTTATATTTTCTTGATCAGGACAAAAAGTTGGCTAGCGCGCCTGCAATTGAAGGAGTATTATCAACTCTATAAAGATTTTTTGTAAAAACGATTAATTGCATCATTATCTTCAACATCAATTTTGAATCACATTTATCAAAGGGATACAGATCAGTTACATAAAAACTAGTTTTATTTTCCTGATCAGGACAAAAAGTTGGCCAGCGCGCCTCAAATTGAAGGAGTATTATCAACTCTATAAAAATTTTTTGTAAAAACGATTAATTGCATCATTATCTTCAACATCAATTTTGAATCACATTTATCAAAGGGATACAGATCAGTTACATAAAAACTAGTTTTATTTTCCTGATCAGGACAAAAAGTTGGCCAGCGCGCCTAAAATTGAAGGAGTATTATCAACTCTATAAAAATTTTTTGTAAAAACGATTAATTGCATCATTATCTTCAACATAATTTGTGAATCACATTTATCAAAGGGATACAGATGAGTTACATAAAAACTAGTTTTATTTTCCTGATCAGGACAAAAAGTTGGCTAGCGCGCCTCAAATTGAAGGAGTATTATCAACTCTATAAAGATTTTTTGTAAAAACGAATAATTGCATCATTATCTTCAACATCAATTTTGAATCACATTTATCAAAGGGATACAGATCAGTTACATAAAAACTAGTTATATTTTCTTGATCAGGACAAAAAGTTGGCTAGCGCGCCTGCAATTGAAGGAGTATTATCAACTCTATAAAGATTTTTTGTAAAAACGATTAATTGCATCATTATCTTCAACATCAATTTTGAATCACATTTATCAAAGGGATACAGATCAGTTACATAAAAACTAGTTATATTTTCTTGATCAGGACAAAAAGTTGGCTAGCGCGCCTGCAATTGAAGGAGTATTATCAACTCTATAAAGATTTTTTGTAAAAACGATTAATTGCATCATTATCTTCAACATCAATTTTGAATCACATTTATCAAAGGGATACAGATCAGTTACATAAAAACTAGTTTTATTTTCCTGATCAGGACAAAAAGTTGGCTAGCGCGCCTCAAATTGAAGGAGTTTTATCAACTCTATAAAGATTTTTTGTAAAAACGAATAATTGCATCATTATCTTCAACATTAATTTTGAATCACATTTATCAAAGGGATACAGATGAGTTACATAAAAACTAGTTTTATTTTCTTGATCAGGACAAAAAGTTGGCTAGCGCGCCTCAAATTGAAGGAGTTTTATCAACTCTATAAAGATTTTTTGTAAAAACGAATAATTGCATCATTATCTTCAACATCAATTTTGAATCACATTTATCAAAGGGATACAGATGAGTTACATAAAAACTAGTTTTATTTTCCTGATCAGGACAAAAAGTTGGCTAGCGCGCCTAAAATTGAAGGAGTATTATCAACTCTATAAAGATTTTTTGTAAAAACGAAAAATTGCATCATTATTTTCAACATAATTTGTGAATCACATTTATCAAAGGGATACAGATGAGTTACATAAAAACTAGTTTTATTTTCCTGATCAGGACAAAAAGTTGGCCAGCGCGCCTAAAATTGAAGGAGTATTATCAACTCTATAAAAATTTTTTGTAAAAACGATTAATTGCATAATTATCTTCAACATCAATTTTGAATCACATTTATCAAAGGGATACAGATGAGTTACATAAAAACTAGTTATATTTTCTTGATCAGGACAAAAAGTTGGCTAGCGCGCCTGCAATTGAAGGAGTATTATCAACTCTATAAAGATTTTTTGTAAAAACGATTAATTGCATAATTATCTTCAACATCAATTTTGAATCACATTTATCAAAGGGATACAGATGAGTTACATAAAAACTAGTTTTATTTTCTTGATCAGGACAAAAAGTTGGCTAGCGCGCCTCAAATTGAAGGAGTATTATCAACTCTATAAAGATTTTTTGTAAAAACGATTAATTGCATAATTATCTTCAACATCAATTTTGAATCACATTTATCAAAGGGATACAGATGAGTTACATAAAAACTAGTAATATTTTCTTGATCAGGACAAAAAGTTGGCTAGCGCGCCTCAAATTGAAGGAGTATTATCAACTCTATAAAGATTTTTTGTAAAAACGATTAATTGCATAATTATCTTCAACATCAATCTTGAATCACATTTATCAAAGGGATACAGATGAGTTACATAAAAACTAGTTTTATTTTCTTGATCAGGACAAAAAGTTGGCTAGCGCGCCTCAAATTGAAGGAGTATTATCAACTCTATAAAGATTTTTTGTAAAAACGATTAATTGCATAATTATCTTCAACATCAATTTTGAATCACATTTATCAAAGGGATACAGATGAGTTACATAAAAACTAGTTTTATTTTCTTGATCAGGACAAAAAGTTTGCTAGCGCGCCTCAAATTGAAGGAGTATTATCAACTCTATAAAGATTTTTTGTAAAAACGAAAAATTGCATCATTATCTTCAACATCATTTTTGAATCACATTTATCAAAGGGATACAGAGGAGTTACATAAAAACTAGTTTTATTTTCTTGATCAGGACAAAAAGTTGGCTAGCGCGCCTCAAATTGAAGGAGTATTATCAACTCTATAAAGATTTTTTGTAAAAACGAATAATTGCATCATTATCTTCAACATCATTTGTGAATCACATTTATCAAAGGGATACAGATGAGTTACATAAAAACTAGTTTTATTTTCTTGATCAGGACAAAAAGTTGGCTAGCGCGCCTCAAATTGAAGGAGTATTATCAACTCTATAAAGATTTTTTGTAAAAACGATTAATTGCATAATTATCTTCAACATCAATTTTGAATCACATTTATCAAAGGGATACAGATGAGTTACATAAAAACTAGTTATATTTTCTTGATCAGGACAAAAAGTTGGCTAGCGCGCCTCAAATTGAAGGAGTATTATCAACTCTATAAAGATTTTTTGTAAAAACGAATAATTGCATCATTATCTTCAACATCAATTTTGAATCACATTTATCAAAGGGATACAGATGAGTTACATAAAAACTAGTTTTATTTTCTTGATCAGGACAAAAAGTTGGCTAGCGCGCCTCAAATTGAAGGAGTATTATCAACTCTATAAAGATTTTTTGTAAAAACGAATAATTGCATAATTATCTTCAACATCAATTTTGAATCACATTTATCAAAGGGATACAGATGAGTTACATAAAAACTAGTTTTATTTTCTTGATCAGGACAAAAAGTTGGCTAGCGCGCCTCAAATTGAAGGAGTATTATCAACTCTATAAAGATTTTTTGTAAAAACGAAAAATTGCATCATTATCTTCAACATCATTTTTGAATCACATTTATCAAAGGGATACAGAGGAGTTACATAAAAACTAGTTTTATTTTCTTGATCAGGACAAAAAGTTGGCTAGCGCGCCTCAAATTGAAGGAGTATTATCAACTCTATAAAGATTTTTTGTAAAAACGAAAAATTGCATCATTATCTTCAACATCATTTTTGAATCACATTTATCAAAGGGATACAGAGGAGTTACATAAAAACTAGTTTTATTTTCTTGATCAGGACAAAAAGTTGGCTAGCGCGCCTCAAATTGAAGGAGTTTTATCAACTCTATAAAGATTTTTTGTAAAAACGAATAATTGCATCATTATCTTCAACATCATTTTTGAATCACATTTATCAAAGGGATACAGATGAGTTACATAAAAACTAGTTTTATTTTCTTGATCAGGACAAAAAGTTGGCTAGCGCGCCTCAAATTGAAGGAGTATTATCAACTCTATAAAGATTTTTTGTAAAAACGAAAAATTGCATCATTATCTTCAACATCATTTTTGAATCACATTTATCAAAGGGATACAGATGAGTTACATAAAAACTAGTTTTATTTTCTTGATCAGGACAAAAAGTTGGCTAGCGCGCCTCAAATTGAAGGAGTATTATCAACTCTATAAAGATTTTTTGTAAAAACGAAAAATTGCATCATTATCTTCAACATCATTTTTGAATCACATTTATCAAAGGGATACAGAGGAGTTACATAAAAACTAGTTTTATTTTCTTGATCAGGACAAAAAGTTGGCTAGCGCGCCTCAAATTGAAGGAGTATTATCAACTCTATAAAGATTTTTTGTAAAAACGAATAATTGCATCATTATCTTCAACATCATTTGTGAATCACATTTATCAAAGGGATACAGATGAGTTACATAAAAACTAGTTTTATTTTCTTGATCAGGACAAAAAGTTGGCTAGCGCGCCTCAAATTGAAGGAGTATTATCAACTCTATAAAGATTTTTTGTAAAAACGATTAATTGCATAATTATCTTCAACATCAATTTTGAATCACATTTATCAAAGGGATACAGATGAGTTACATAAAAACTAGTTATATTTTCTTGATCAGGACAAAAAGTTGGCTAGCGCGCCTCAAATTGAAGGAGTATTATCAACTCTATAAAGATTTTTTGTAAAAACGAATAATTGCATCATTATCTTCAACATCATTTGTGAATCACATTTATCAAAGGGATACAGATGAGTTACATAAAAACTAGTTTTATTTTCTTGATCAGGACAAAAAGTTGGCTAGCGCGCCTCAAATTGAAGGAGTATTATCAACTCTATAAAGATTTTTTGTAAAAACGATTAATTGCATAATTATCTTCAACATCAATTTTGAATCACATTTATCAAAGGGATACAGATGAGTTACATAAAAACTAGTTATATTTTCTTGATCAGGACAAAAAGTTGGCTAGCGCGCCTCAAATTGAAGGAGTATTATCAACTCTATAAAGATTTTTTGTAAAAACGATTAATTGCATAATTATCTTCAACATCAATTTTGAATCACATTTATCAAAGGGATACAGATGAGTTACATAAAAACTAGTTTTATTTTCTTGATCAGGACAAAAAGTTGGCTAGCGCGCCTCAAATTGAAGGAGTATTATCAACTCTATAAAGATTTTTTGTAAAAACGATTAATTGCATCATTATCTTCAACATCAATTTTGAATCACATTTATCAAAGGGATACAGATGAGTTACATAAAAACTAGTTTTATTTTCTTGATCAGGACAAAAAGTTGGCTAGCGCGCCTCAAATTGAAGGAGTATTATCAACTCTATAAAGATTTTTTGTAAAAACGAAAAATTGCATCATTATCTTCAACATCATTTTTGAATCACATTTATCAAAGGGATACAGAGGAGTTACATAAAAACTAGTTTTATTTTCTTGATCAGGACAAAAAGTTGGCTAGCGCGCCTCAAATTGAAGGAGTATTATCAACTCTATAAAGATTTTTTGTAAAAACGAATAATTGCATCATTATCTTCAACATCATTTGTGAATCACATTTATCAAAGGGATACAGATGAGTTACATAAAAACTAGTTTTATTTTCTTGATCAGGACAAAAAGTTGGCTAGCGCGCCTCAAATTGAAGGAGTATTATCAACTCTATAAAGATTTTTTGTAAAAACGATTAATTGCATAATTATCTTCAACATCAATTTTGAATCACATTTATCAAAGGGATACAGATGAGTTACATAAAAACTAGTTTTATTTTCTTGATCAGGACAAAAAGTTGGCTAGCGCGCCTCAAATTGAAGGAGTATTATCAACTCTATAAAGATTTTTTGTAAAAACGAATAATTGCATCATTATCTTCAACATCATTTTTGAATCACATTTATCAAAGGGATACAGATGAGTTACATAAAAACTAGTTATATTTTCTTGATCAGGACAAAAAGTTGGCTAGCGCGCCTGCAATTGAAGGAGTATTATCAACTCTATAAAGATTTTTTGTAAAAACGATTAATTGCATAATTATCTTCAACATCAATTTTGAATCACATTTATCAAAGGGATACAGATGAGTTACATAAAAACTAGTTATATTTTCTTGATCAGGACAAAAAGTTGGCTAGCGCGCCTGCAATTGAAGGAGTATTATCAACTCTATAAAGATTTTTTGTAAAAACGATTAATTGCATCATTATCTTCAACATCAATTTTGAATCACATTTATCAAAGGGATACAGATGAGTTACATAAAAACTAGTTTTATTTTCCTGATCAGGACAAAAAGTTGGCTAGCGCGCCTCAAATTGAAGGAGTTTTATCAACTCTATAAAGATTTTTTGTAAAAACGAATAATTGCATCATTATCTTCAACATTAATTTTGAATCACATTTATCAATGGGATACAGATCAGTTACATAAAAACTAGTTTTATTTTCTTGATCAGGACAAAAAGTTGGCTAGCGCGCCTCAAATTGAAGGAGTATTATCAACTCTATAAAGATTTTTTGTAAAAACGAATAATTGCATCATTATCTTCAACATCAATTTTGAATCACATTTATCAAAGGGATACAGATGAGTTACATAAAAACTAGTTTTATTTTCCTGATCAGGACAAAAAGTTGGCTAGCGCGCCTCAAATTGAAGGAGTTTTATCAACTCTATAAAGATTTTTTGTAAAAACGAATAATTGCATCATTATCTTCAACATTAATTTTGAATCACATTTATCAAAGGGATACAGATGAGTTACATAAAAACTAGTTTTATTTTCTTGATCAGGACAAAAAGTTGGCTAGCGCGCCTCAAATTGAAGGAGTTTTATCAATTCTATAAAGATTTTTTGTAAAAACGAATAATTGCATCATTATCTTCAACATCAATTTTGAATCACATTTATCAAAGGGATACAGATGAGTTACATAAAAACTAGTTTTATTTTCTTGATCAGGACAAAAAGTTGGCTAGCGCGCCTCAAATTGAAGGAGTATTATCAACTCTATAAAGATTTTTTGTAAAAACGATTAATTGCATCATTATCTTCAACATCATTTGTGAATCACATTTATCAAAGGGATACAGATGAGTTACATAAAAACTAGTTTTATTTTCTTGATCAGGACAAAAAGTTGGCTAGCGCGCCTCAAATTGAAGGAGTATTATCAACTCTATAAAGATTTTTTGTAAAAACGATTAATTGCATCATTATCTTCAACATCATTTGTGAATCACATTTATCAAAGGGATACAGATGAGTTACATAAAAACTAGTTTTATTTTCCTGATCAGGACAAAAAGTTGGCTAGCGCGCCTCAAATTGAAGGAGTTTTATCAACTCTATAAAGATTTTTTGTAAAAACGATTAATTGCATCATTATCTTCAACATCATTTGTGAATCACATTTATCAAAGGGATACAGATGAGTTACATAAAAACTAGTTTTATTTTCCTGATCAGGACAAAAAGTTGGCTAGCGCGCCTCAAATTGAAGGAGTTTTATCAACTCTATAAAGATTTTTTGTAAAAACGATTAATTGCATCATTATCTTCAACATCATTTGTGAATCACATTTATCAAAGGGATACAGATGAGTTACATAAAAACTAGTTTTATTTTCTTGATCAGGACAAAAAGTTGGCTAGCGCGCCTCAAATTGAAGGAGTATTATCAACTCTATAAAGATTTTTTGTAAAAACGATTAATTGCATCATTATCTTCAACATCATTTGTGAATCACATTTATCAAAGGGATACAGATGAGTTACATAAAAACTAGTTTTATTTTCCTGATCAGGACAAAAAGTTGGCTAGCGCGCCTCAAATTGAAGGAGTTTTATCAACTCTATAAAGATTTTTTGTAAAAACGAATAATTGCATCATTATCTTCAACATCATTTTTGAATCACATTTATCAAAGGGATACAGATGAGTTACATAAAAACTAGTTATATTTTCTTGATCAGGACAAAAAGTTGGCTAGCGCGCCTGCAATTGAAGGAGTATTATCAACTCTATAAAGATTTTTTGTAAAAACGATTAATTGCATCATTATCTTCAACATCATTTGTGAATCACATTTATCAAAGGGATACAGATGAGTTACATAAAAACTAGTTTTATTTTCTTGATCAGGACAAAAAGTTGGCTAGCGCGCCTCAAATTGAAGGAGTATTATCAACTCTATAAAGATTTTTTGTAAAAACGATTAATTGCATCATTATCTTCAACATCATTTGTGAATCACATTTATCAAAGGGATACAGATGAGTTACATAAAAACTAGTTTTATTTTCTTGATCAGGACAAAAAGTTGGCTAGCGCGCCTCAAATTGAAGGAGTATTATCAACTCTATAAAGATTTTTTGTAAAAACGATTAATTGCATCATTATCTTCAACATCATTTGTGAATCACATTTATCAAAGGGATACAGATGAGTTACATAAAAACTAGTTTTATTTTCCTGATCAGGACAAAAAGTTGGCTAGCGCGCCTCAAATTGAAGGAGTTTTATCAACTCTATAAAGATTTTTTGTAAAAACGATTAATTGCATCATTATCTTCAACATCATTTGTGAATCACATTTATCAAAGGGATACAGATGAGTTACATAAAAACTAGTTTTATTTTCTTGATCAGGACAAAAAGTTGGCTAGCGCGCCTCAAATTGAAGGAGTATTATCAACTCTATAAAGATTTTTTGTAAAAACGATTAATTGCATCATTATCTTCAACATCATTTGTGAATCACATTTATCAAAGGGATACAGATGAGTTACATAAAAACTAGTTTTATTTTCCTGATCAGGACAAAAAGTTGGCTAGCGCGCCTCAAATTGAAGGAGTTTTATCAACTCTATAAAGATTTTTTGTAAAAACGATTAATTGCATCATTATCTTCAACATCATTTGTGAATCACATTTATCAAAGGGATACAGATGAGTTACATAAAAACTAGTTTTATTTTCTTGATCAGGACAAAAAGTTGGCTAGCGCGCCTCAAATTGAAGGAGTATTATCGACTCTATAAAGATTTTTTGTAAAAACGATTAATTGCATCATTATCTTCAACATCATTTGTGAATCACATTTATCAAAGGGATACAGATGAGTTACATAAAAACTAGTTTTATTTTCTTGATCAGGACAAAAAGTTGGCCAGCGCGCCTCAAATTCAAGGAGTTTTATCAACTCTATAAAGATTTTTTGTAAAAACGAATAATTGCATCATTATCTTCAACATTAATTTTGAATCACGTTTATCAAAGGGATACAGATGAGTTACATAAAAACTAGTTTTATTTTCTTGATCAGGACAAAAAGATGGCCAGCGCGCCTCAAATTCAAGGAGTTTTATCAACTCTATAAAGATTTTTTGTAAAAACGAATAATTGCATCATTATCTTCAACATCATTTTTGAATCACATTTATCAAAGGGATACAGATGAGTTACATAAAAACTAGTTATATTTTCTTGATCAGGACAAAAAGTTGGCTAGCGCGCCTGCAATTGAAGGAGTATTATCAACTCTATAAAGATTTTTTGTAAAAACGATTAATTGCATCATTATCTTCAACATTAATTTTGAATCACATTTATCAAAGGGATACAGATGAGTTACATAAAAACTAGTTTTATTTTCCTGATCAGGACAAAAAGTTGGCTAGCGCGCCTCAAATTGAAGGAGTTTTATCAACTCTATTAAGATTTTTTGTAAAAACGAATAATTGCATCATTATCTTCAACATTAATTTTGAATCACATTTATCAAAGGGATACAGATGAGTTACATAAAAACTAGTTTTATTTTCTTGATCAGGACAAAAAGTTGGCCAGCGCGCCTCAAATTCAAGGAGTTTTATCAACTCTATAAAGATTTTTTGTATAAACGAATAATTGCATCATTATCTTCAACATCAATTTTGAATCACATTTATCAAAGGGATACAGATGAGTTACATAAAAACTAGTTTTATTTTCCTGATCAGGACAAAAAGTTGGCTAGCGCGCCTCAAATTGAAGGAGTTTTATCAACTCTATTAAGATTTTTTGTAAAAACGATTAATTGCATAATTATCTTCAACATCAATTTTGAATCACATTTATCAAAGGGATACAGATGAGTTACATAAAAACTAGTTTTATTTTCCTGATCAGGACAAAAAGTTGGCTAGCGCGCCTCAAATTGAAGGAGTTTTATCAACTCTATAAAGATTTTTTGTAAAAACGATTAATTGCATCATTATCTTCAACATCATTTGTGAATCACATTTATCAAAGGGATACAGATGAGTTACATAAAAACTAGTTTTATTTTCCTGATCAGGACAAAAAGTTGGCTAGCGCGCCTCAAATTGAAGGAGTTTTATCAACTCTATAAAGATTTTTTGTAAAAACGATTAATTGCATCATTATCTTCAACATCATTTGTGAATCACATTTATCAAAGGGATACAGATGAGTTACATAAAAACTAGTTTTATTTTCTTGATCAGGACAAAAAGTTGGCTAGCGCGCCTCAAATTGAAGGAGTATTATCAACTCTATAAAGATTTTTTGTAAAAACGATTAATTGCATCATTATCTTCAACATCATTTGTGAATCACATTTATCAAAGGGATACAGATGAGTTACATAAAAACTAGTTTTATTTTCCTGATCAGGACAAAAAGTTGGCTAGCGCGCCTCAAATTGAAGGAGTTTTATCAACTCTATAAAGATTTTTTGTAAAAACGATTAATTGCATAATTATCTTCAACATCAATTTTGAATCACATTTATCAAAGGGATACAGATGAGTTACATAAAAACTAGTTTTATTTTCTTGATCAGGACAAAAAGTTGGCTAGCGCGCCTCAAATTGAAGGAGTATTATCAACTCTATAAAGATTTTTTGTAAAAACGATTAATTGCTATCATTATCTTCAACATCATTGTGAATCACATTTATCAAAGGGATACAGATGAGTTACATAAAAACTAGTTTTATTTTCCTGATCAGGACAAAAAGTTGGCTAGCGCGCCTCAAATTGAAGGAGTTTTATCAACTCTATAAAGATATTTTGTAAAAACGATTAATTGCATCATTATCTTCAACATCATTTGTGAATCACATTTTATCAAAGGGATACAGATGAGTTACATAAAAACTAGTTTTATTTTCTTGATCAGGACAAAAAGTTGGCTAGCGCGCCTCAAATTGAAGGAGTATTATCAACTCTATAAAGATTTTTTGTAAAAACGATTAATTGCATCATTATCTTCAACATCATTTGTGAATCACATTTATCAAAGGGATACAGATGAGTTACATAAAAACTAGTTTTATTTTCCTGATCAGGACAAAAAGTTGGCTAGCGCGCCTCAAATTCAAGGAGTTTTATCAACTCTATAAAGATTTTTGTAAAAACGAATAATTGCATCATTATCTTCAACATCATTTTTGAATCACATTTATCAAGGGATACAGATGAGTTACATAAAAACTAGTTTTATTTTCTTGATCAGGACAAAAAGTTGGCTAGCGCGCCTCAAATTGAAGGAAGTATTATCAACTCTATAAAGATTTTTTGTAAAAACGATTAATTGCATCATTATCTTCAACATCATTTGTGAATCACATTTATCAAAGGGATACAGATGAGTTACATAAAAACTAGTTTTATTTTCTTGATCAGGACAAAAAGTTGGCTAGCGCGCCTCAAATTGAAGGAGTATTAATCGACTCTATAAAGATTTTTGTAAAAACGATTAATTGCATCATTATCTTCAACATCATTTGTGAATCACATTTATCAAAGGGATACAGATGATTTACATAAAAACTAGTTTTATTTTCTTGATCAGGACAAAAAGTTGGCCAGGCGCGCCTCAAAATTGAAGGAGTATTATCGACTCTATAAAGATTTTTTGTAAAAACGAATAATTGCATCATTATCTTCAACATCATTTTGAATCACGTTTATCAAAGGGATACAGATGAGTTACATAAAAACTAGTTTTATTTTCTTGATCAGGACAAAAAGTTGGCCAGCGCGCCTCAAATTCAAGGAGTTTTATCAACTCTATAAAGATTTTTTGTAAAAACGAATAATTGCATCATTATCTTCAACATTAATTTTGAATCACGTTTATCAAAGGGATACAGATGAGTTACATAAAAACTAGTTTTAATTTTCTTGATCAGGACAAAAAGTTGGCCAGCGCGCCTCAATTCAAGGAGTTTTATCAACTCTATAAAGATTTTTTGTAAAAACGAATAATTGCATCATTATCTTCAACATCATTTTTGAATCACATTTATCAAAGGGATACAGATGAGTTACATAAAAACTAGTTATATTTACTTGATCAGGACAAAAAGTTGGCTAGCGCGCCTGCAATTGAAGGAGTATTAATCAACTCTATAAAGATTTTTTGTAAAAAACGATTAATTGCATCATTATCTTCAACATTAATTTTGAATCACATTTATCAAAGGGATACAGATGAGTTACATAAAACTAGTGTTATTTTCCTGATCAGGACAAAAAGTTGGATAGCGCGCCTCAAATTGAAGGAGTTTTATCAACTCTATTAAGATTTTTTTGTAAAAACGAATAATTGCATCATTATCTTCAACATTAATTTTGAATCACATTTATCAAAGGGATACAGATGAGTTACATAAAAACTAGTTTTATTTTCTTGATCAGGACAAAAAGTTGGCCAGCGGGCCGCCCTCAATTCAAGGAGTTTTATCAACTCTATAAAGATTTTTTGTATAAACGAATAATTGCATCATTATCTTCAACATCAATTTTGAATCACATTTATCAAAGGGATACAGATGAGTTACATAAAAACTAGTTTTATTTTCCTGATCAGGACAAAAAGTTGGCTAGCGCGCCTCAAATTGAAGGAGTTTTATCAACTCTATTAAGATTTTTTGTAAAAACGATTAATTGCATAATTATCTTCAACATCAATTTTGAATCACATTTATCAAAGGGATACAGAATGAGTTACATAAAAACTAGTTTTATTTCCTGATCAGGGACAAAAAGTTGGCTAGCGCGCCTCAAATTGAAGGAGTTTTATCAACTCTATTAAGATTTTTGTAAAAACGATTAATTGCATCATTATCTTCAACATAATTTGTGAATCACATTTATCAAAGGGATACAGATGAGTTACATAAAAACTAGTTTTATTTTCCTGATCAGGACAAAAAGTTGGCTAGCGCGCCTCAAATTGAAGGAGTTTTATCAACTCTATTAAGATTTTTTGTAAAACGATTAATTACATAATTATCTTCAACATCAATTTTGAATCACATTTATCAAAGGGATACAGATGAGTTACATAAAAACTAGTTTTATTTTCTTGATCAGGACAAAAAGTTGGCTAGCGCGCCTCAAATTGAAGGAGTTTATCAACTCTATTAAGATTTTTTTGTAAAACGATTAATTGCAAATCATTATCTTCAACATAATTTGTTGAATCACATTATCAAAGGGATACAGATGAGTTACATAAAAACTAGTTTTATTTTCCTGATCAGGACAAAAAGTTGGCTAGCGCGCCTCAAATTGAAGGAGTTTTATCAACTCTATTAAGATTTTTTGTAAAAACGATTAATTGCATCATTATCTTCAACATAATTTGTGAATCACATTTTATCAAAGGGATACAGATGAGTTACATAAAAACTAGTTTTATTTTCTTGATCAGGACAAAAAGTTGGCTAGCGCGCCTCAAATTGAAGGAGTTTTAATCAACTCTATAAAGATTTTTTGTAAAAACGTTTAATTGCATCATTTTCTTCAACATCATTTGTGAATCACATTTATCAAAGGGATACAGATGAGTTACATAAAAACTAGTTTTATTTCTTGATCAGGACAAAAAGTTGGCCAGCGCGCCTCAATTCAAGGGAGTTTTATCAACTCTATAAAGATTTTTTGTAAAAACGATTAATTGCATCATTATCTTCACAACCATCATTTTGAATCACATTTATCAAAGGGATACAGATGAGTTACATAAAAACTAGTTTTATTTTCTTGATCAGGACAAAAAGTTGCTAGCGCGCCTCAAATTGAAGGAGTATTATCAACTCTATAAAGATTTTTTGTAAAAACGATTATTGCATCATTATCTTCAACATCATTTTTGAATCACATTTATCAAAGGGATACAGATGAGTTACATAAAACTAGTTTTATTTTCCTGATCAGGACAAAAAGTTGGCCAGCGCGCCTAAAATTGAAGGAGTTTTATCAACTCTATAAAGATTTTTTGTAAAAACGATAAATTGCATCATTTTCTTCAACATCATTTGTGAATCACATTTATCAAAGGGATACAGATGAGTTACATAAAAACTAGTTTTATTTTCTGATCAGGACAAAAAGTTGGCCAGCGCTCCTCAAATTCAAGGAGTTTTATCAACTCTATAAAGATTTTTTGTAAAAACGATTAATTGCATCATTATCTTCAACATCATTTTTTGAATCACATTTATCAAAGGGATACAGATGAGTTACATAAAAACTAGTTTTATTTTCTTGATCAGGACAAAAAGTTGGCTAGCGCGCCTCAAATTGAAGGAGTATTATCAACTCTATAAAGATTTTTTGTAAAAAAAACGATTAACTGCATCATTATCTTCAACATCATTTGTGAATCACATTTATCAAAGGGATACAGATGAGTTACATAAAAACTAGTTTTATTTTCTTGATCAGGACAAAAGTTGGCTAGCGCGCCTCAAATTGAAGGAGTTTTATCAACTCTATAAAGATTTTTTTTAAAAACGATTAATTGCATCATTATCTTCAACATCATTTGTGAATCACATTTATCAAAGGGATACAGATGAGTTACATAAAAACTAGTTTTATTTTCCTGATCAGGACAAAAAGTTGGCCAGCGCGCCTAAAATTGAAGGAGTTTATCAACTCTATAAAGATTTTTGTAAAAACGATAAATTGCATCATTATCTTCAACATCATTTGTGAATCACATTTATCAAAGGGATACAGATGAGTTACATAAAAACTAGTTTTATTTTCCTGATCAGGACAAAAAGTTGGCCAGCGCGCCTAAAATTGAAGGAGTTTTATCAACTCTATAAAGATTTTTGTAAAAAACGATAATTGCATCATTATCTTCAACATCAATTTTGAATCACATTTATCAAAGGGATACAGATGAGTTACATAAAAACTAGTTTTATTTTCTTGATCAGGACAAAAAGTTGGGCTAGCGCGCCTCAAATTGAAGGAGTTTTATCAACTCTATAAAGATTTTTTGTAAAAACGATAAATTGCATCATTATCTTCAACATCATTTGTGAATCACATTTATCAAAGGGATACAGATGAGTAAAAACTAGTTTTATTTTCCTGATCAGGACAAAAAGTTGGCCAGCGCGCCTAAAATTGAAGGAGTTTTATCAACTCTATAAAGATTTTTTGTAAAAACGATTAATTGCATCATTATCTTCAACATCAATTTTGAATCACATTTATCAAAGGGATACAGATGAGTTACATAAAAACTAGTTTTATTTTCTTGATCAGGACAAAAAGTTGGCTAGCGCGCCTCAAATTGAAGGAGTTTTATCAACTCTATAAAGATTTTTTGTAAAAACGATTAATTGCATCATTATCTTCTACATCAATTTTGAATCACATTTATCAAAGGGATACAGATGAGTTACATAAAAACTAGTTATATTTTCTAGATCAGGACAAAAAGTTGGCCAGCGCGCCTCAAATTGAAGGAGTTTTATGAACTCTATAAAGATTTTTTGTATAAACGAATAATTGCATCATTATCTTCAACATCAATTTTGAATCACATTTATCAAAGGGATACAGATCAGTTACATAAAAACTAGTTATATTTTCTAGATCAGGACAAAAAGTTGGCCAGCGCGCCTCAAATTGAAGGAGTTTTATGAACTCTATAAAGATTTTTTGTATAAACGAATAATTGCATCATTATCTTCAACATCAATTTTGAATCACATTTATCAAAGGGATACAGATCAGTTACATAAAAACTAGTTTTATTTTCTTGATCAGGACAAAAAGTTGGCTAGCGCGCCTCAAATTGTAGGAGTATTATCAACTCTATAAAGATTTTTTGTATAAACGAATAATTGCATCATTATCTTCAACATCAATTTTGAATCACATTTATCAAAGGGATACAGATGAGTTACATAAAAACTAGTTTTATTTTCTTGATCAGGACAAAAAGTTGGCCAGCGCGCCTCAAATTCAAGGAGTTTTATCAACTCTATAAAGATTTTTTGTATAAACGAATAATTGCATCATTATCTTCAACATCAATTTTGAATAACATTTATCAAAGGGATACAGATCAGTTACATAAAAACTAGTTTTATTTTCTTGATCAGGACAAAAAGTTGGCCAGCGCGCCTCAAATTGAAGGAGTTTTATCAACTCTATAAAGATTTTTTGTAAAAACGATTAATTGCATCATTATCTTCAACATCAATTTTGAATCACGTTTATCAAAGGGATACAGATCAGTTACATAAAAACTAGTTTTATTTTCTTGATCAGGACAAAAAGTTGGCCAGCGCGCCTCAAATTCAAGGAGTATTATCAACTCTATAAAGATTTTTTGTAAAAACGATTAATTGCATCATTATCTTCAACATCAATTTTGAATCACGTTTATCAAAGGGATACGGATCAGTTACATAAAAACTAGTTTTATTTTCTTGATCAGGACAAAAAGTTGGTCAGCGCGCCTCAAATTCAAGGAGTATTATCAACTCTATAAAGATTTTTTGTAAAAACGAATAATTGCATCATTATCTTCAACATCATTTTTGAATCACATTTATCAAAGGGATACAGATCAGTTACAAAAAAACTAGTTTTATTTTCTTGATCAGGACAAAAAGTTGGCTAGCGCGCCTCAAATTGAAGGAGTTTTATCAACTCTATAAAGATTTTTTGTAAAAACGAATAATTGCATCATTATCTTCAACATCAATTTTGAATCACATTTATCAAAGGGATACAGATGAGTTACATAAAAACTAGTTTTATTTTCTTGATCAGGACAAAAAGTTGGCCAGCGCGCCTCAAATTGAAGGAGTTTTATGAACTCTATAAAGATTTTTTGTATAAACGAATAATTGCATCATTATCTTCAACATCAATTTTGAATCACATTTATCAAAGGGATACAGATGAGTTACATAAAAACTAGTTTTATTTTCTTGATCAGGACAAAAAGTTGGCCAGCGCGCCTCAAATTGAAGGAGTTTTATCAACTCTATAAAGATTTTTTGTAAAAACAATTTATTGCATCATTATCTTCAACATCATTTGTGAATCACATTTATCAAAGGGATACACATGAGTTACATAAAAACTAGTTTTATTTTCTTGATCAGGACAAAAAGTTGGCCAGCGCGCCTCAAATTGAAGGAGTTTTATCAACTCTATAAAGATTTTTTGTAAAAACAATTTATTGCATCATTATCTTCAACATCATTTGTGAATCACATTTATCAAAGGGATACAGATGAGTTACATAAAAACTAGTTTTATTTTCTTGATCAGGACAAAAAGTTGGCCAGCGCGCCTCAAATTCAAGGAGTTTTATCAACTCTATAAAGATTTTTTGTAAAAACAATTTATTGCATCATTATCTTCAACATCATTTGTGAATCACATTTATCAAAGGGATACAGATGAGTTACATAAAAACTAGTTTTATTTTCTTGATCAGGACAAAAAGTTGGCCAGCGCGCCTCAAATTGAAGGAGTTTTATGAACTCTATAAAGATTTTTTGTATAAACGAATAATTGCATCATTATCTTCAACATCAATTTTGAATCACATTTATCAAAGGGATACAGATGAGTTACATAAAAACTAGTTTTATTTTCTTGATCAGGACAAAAAGTTGGCCAGCGCGCCTCAAATTGAAGGAGTTTTATGAACTCTATAAAGATTTTTTGTAAAAACAATTTATTGCATCATTATCTTCAACATCATTTGTGAATCACATTTATCAAAGGGATACAAATCAGTTACATAAAAACTAGTTTTATTTTCCTGATCAGGGCAAAAAGTTGGCCAGCGCGCCTCAAATTCAAGGAGTTTTATCAACTCTATAAAGATTTTTTGTAAAAACGATTAATTGCATCATTATCTTCAACATCATTTGTGAATCACATTTATCAAAGGGATACAGATCAGTTACATAAAAACTAGTTATATTTTCTTGATCAGGACAAAAAGTTGGCTAGCGCGCCTCAAATTGAAGGAGTTTTATCAACTCTATAAAGATTTTTTGTAAAAACGATTAATTGCATCATTATCTTCAACATCATTTGTGAATCACATTTATCAAAGGGATACAAATCAGTTACATAAAAACTAGTTATATTTTCTTGATCAGGACAAAAAGTTGGCTAGCGCGCCTCAAATTGAAGGAGTTTTATCAACTCTATAAAGATTTTTTGTAAAAACGATTAATTGCATCATTATCTTCAACATCATTTGTGAATCACATTTATCAAAGGGATACAGATCAGTTACATAAAAACTAGTTATATTTTCTTGATCAGGACAAAAAGTTGGCTAACGCGCCTCAAATTGAAGGAGTTTTATCAACTCTATAAAGATTTTTTGTAAAAACGATTAATTGCATCATTATCTTCAACATCATTTGTGAATCACATTTATCAAAGGGATACAGATGAGTTACATAAAAACTAGTTTTATTTTCTTGATCAGGACAAAAAGTTGGCCAGCGCGCCTCAAATTCAAGGAGTTTTATCAACTCTATAAAGATTTTTTGTAAAAACGATTAATTGCATCATTATCTTCAACATCAATTTTGAATCACATTTATCAAAGGGATACAGATGAGTTACATAAAAACTAGTTTTATTTTCTTGATCAGGACAAAAAGTTGGCCAGCGCGCCTCAAATTCAAGGAGTTTTATCAACTCTATAAAGATTTTTTGTAAAAACGATTAATTGCATCATTATCTTCAACATCATTTGTGAATCACATTTATCAAAGGGATACAGATGAGTTACATAAAAACTAGTTTTATTTTCCTGATCAGGACAAAAAGTTGGCTAGCGCGCCTCAAATTGAAGGAGTTTTATCAACTCTATAAAGATTTTTTGTAAAAACGAATAATTGCATCATTATCTTCAACATCATTTTTGAATCACATTTATCAAAGGGATACAGATGAGTTACATAAAAACTAGTTTTATTTTCCTGATCAGGACAAAAAGTTGGCTAGCGCGCCTCAAATTGAAGGAGTTTTATCAACTCTATAAAGATTTTTTGTAAAAACGAATAATTGCATCATTATCTTCAACATCATTTTTGAATCACATTTATCAAAGGGATACAGATGAGTTACATAAAAACTAGTTATATTTTCTTGATCAGGACAAAAAGTTGGCTAGCGCGCCTGCAATTGAAGGAGTATTATCAACTCTATAAAGATTTTTTGTAAAAACGATTAATTGCATCATTATCTTCAACATCATTTGTGAATCACATTTATCAAAGGGATACAGATGAGTTACATAAAAACTAGTTTTATTTTCTTGATCAGGACAAAAAGTTGGCTAGCGCGCCTCAAATTGAAGGAGTATTATCAACTCTATAAAGATTTTTTGTAAAAACGATTAATTGCATCATTATCTTCAACATCATTTGTGAATCACATTTATCAAAGGGATACAGATGAGTTACATAAAAACTAGTTTTATTTTCCTGATCAGGACAAAAAGTTGGCTAGCGCGCCTCAAATTGAAGGAGTTTTATCAACTCTATAAAGATTTTTTGTAAAAACGATTAATTGCATCATTATCTTCAACATCATTTGTGAATCACATTTATCAAAGGGATACAGATCAGTTACATAAAAACTAGTTATATTTTCTTGATCAGGACAAAAAGTTGGCCAGCGCGCCTCAAATTGAAGGAGTTTTATCAACTCTATAAAGATTTTTTGTAAAAACGAATAATTGCATCATTATCTTCAACATCAATTTTGAATCACATTTATCAAAGGGATACAGATCAGTTACATAAAAACTAGTTTTTTTTTCTTGATCAGGACAAAAAGTTGGCCAGCGCGCCTCAAATTGAAGGAGTTTTATCAACTCTATATAGATTTTTTGTATAAACGATTAATTGCATCATTATCTTCAACATCAATTTTGAATCACATTTATCAAAGGGATACAGATGAGTTACATAAAAACTAGTTTTATTTTCTTGATCAGGACAAAAAGTTGGCCAGCGCGCCTCAAATTCAAGGAGTATTATCAACTCTATAAAGATTTTTTGTAAAAACGAATAATTGCATCATTATCTTCAACATCAATTTTGAATCACATTTATCAAAGGGATACAGATGAGTTACATAAAAACTAGTTTTATTTTCTTGATCAGGACAATAAGTTGGCCAGCGCGCCTCAAATTAAAGGAGTTTTATCAACTCTATAAAGATTTTTTGTATAAACGAATAATTGCATCATTATCTTCAACATCAATTTTGAATCACATTTATCAATGGGATACAGATCAGTTACAT